>CM053789.1:688058797-688083797 GCA_028749045.1 Cupressus sempervirens | reverse complement strand
GTTACTAGGGGAATCCTGGTAAGTTTATTTTCCTCTACTTATTGATATGCTTAAACTCAGCGGGTACTCACGCCTGACTTGGGGATGCGGTAGAGATGCAGCAATGCCCGCATTGCGGCGGGCCGCTGAGCCCAGAATAAAGTTCCTCACGAGGAATCGTTCGATCGGCGCAAACCAACGCCGGCCTCTGCGAGCCACCGCTCGTCGCGACGGATCGACGGACCTTGTGCTCATTTCAGCCGACCGCACGGCACTTGCAGACAGGGACGGCCATCTCCGCTCCTCGCCAGGGAGGGAAAAATTTTGTAGTGCGACGCCCAAGCAGACGTGCCCTTGGCTGAGGCCTCGGGCGCAACTTGCGTTCAAAGACTTGATGATTCATGGGATTCTGCAATTCACACTAAGTATCGCATTTTGCTACATTCTTCATCATGGCGAGAGCCGAGATATCCGTTGCTAAGAGTTGTGATTTTGTTTTGTTTTTGCCTTTCGGCAACCCAAGCATGCAAGGCACTGGCTCGTGCCTCGTTCTTTGGATTTCTAAGGTGCGCGATGCACCCGTGTGTTGTTGGGTGTTGACACATCCCGAACCCCTACCACCCAATGGGTGTGACGAGGAACGCTGTGGTGTGTCCCCGCCCCATCCCCTCACAAAGGTGGGAGGCGATGCATGGGAGAGCCGTGTCAGCAGATCATGCGAGTGCACCCATCCTAAACACAGAACGCTCCAAGCGACGAGTCAACACACCAGAACATCTAAGGGCATCATAGACCTGTTATTGCCTCAAACTTCCATGGCCTAGGAGGCCATAGTCCCTCTAAGAAGCTGGCCGTGAAGGGGAACCTCCACGTAGCTAGTTAGCAGGCTGAGGTCTCGTTCGTTAACAGAATTAACCAGACAAATTGCTCCACCAACTAAGAACGGCCATGCACCACCACCCATAGAATCAAGAAAGAGCTCTCAATCTGTCAATCCTTACTATGTCTGGACCTGGTAAGTTTCCTCGTGTTGAGTCAAATTAAGCCGCAGGCTCCACTCCTGGTGGTGCCCTTCCGTCAATTCCTTTAAGTTTCAGCCTTGCGACCATACTCCCCCCGGAACCCAAACACTCTGATTTCTCAGAAGGTGTTGGCAGAGTCCTTAGAGCAACATCCGCCGATCCTTGGTCGGCATCATTTATGGTTGAGACTAGGATGGTATCTGATCGTCTTCGAGCCCCCAACTTTCATTCTTGATTAATGAAAACATCCTTGGCAAATGCTTTTGCAGTGGTTCGTCTTCCATAAATCCAAGAATTTCACCTCTGACAATGAAATACGAATGCCCCCGACAGTCCCTATTAATCATTACTCCGGTCCCGAAGGCCAACAGAACAGGACCAGACTCCTATCGCGTTATTCCATGCTAATGTATTCAGAGCGTAGGCTTGCTTTGAGCACTCTAATTTTTTCAAAGTAATGGCGCCGGAACCGCGACCCAGCCAATTAAGGCTAGGAACACGCCGCCGGTAGAAGGGACGTGAGGGCCAGTGCACACCCAGAAGGCAGACCGACCGTGATGACCCAAGGTCCAACTACGAGCTTTTTAACTGCAACAACTTAAATATACGCTATTGGAGCTAGAATTACCGTGGCTACTGGCACCAGACTTGCCCTCCCATGGATCCTCGTTAAGGGATTTAGATTGTACTCATTCCAATTACCAGACTCGATGAGCCCAGTATTGTTATTTATTGTCACTACCTCCCCATGTCAGGATTGGGTAATTTGCGCGCCTGTTGCCTTCCTTGGATGTGGTAGCCGTTTCTCAGGCTCCCTCTCCAGAATCGAACCCTAATTCTCCGTCACCCGTCACCACCATGGTAGGCCTCTATCCTACCATCGAAATTTGATAGGGCAGAAATTTGAATGAAGCGTCGCCAGCACAAAGGCCGTGCGATCTGTCGAGTTATCATGAATCACCGGAATAGCGGGCGAGCTCGCACCGGTCTTTTATCTAATAAATGCATCCCTTCCGAGAGTCAGGATTTGGTGCATGTATTAGCTCTAGAATTACTACGGTTATCCGAGTAGCAAAGTACCATCAAAGAAACTATAACTGATTTAATGAGCCATCTACAGTTTCACAGTCTGAAATAGTTCATACTTAGACATGCATGGCTTAATCTTTGAGACAAGCATATGACTACTGGCAGGATCGACCAGGTAGCTTCTAACAATGAGGGGACCCCTAAGACCTGCTACAGCCAAGGGATGCCCGCCGTGATGGGAAACCAAAATTTGCATTCGCTCCGTCATGCATCCAAACATAATCCGCCGACCAAGCAACAAGAATGACGTTCACAGCACATGCAGGACTCACAACGCTCAAAGATTTCGCACAAGAGGAAAGTGTCCCATCGTCGACCGAAGAGGGCTGAACAGGGAGCCTCGATTCATAGGCACCTGGGAAGAACATCCCGTACGGAACCCTTTACCCTCGAACTCGCTGTCGCCACTACTGGGAAAGAAGCCTCGAGTCTGTACGAGATGAACCGCGCACGTAGCCACCTTAATTGCAAGGCCACTCAGAGACATCCATTTCCTAGGCATATGCCTCCTACACACCTGTTGAGGTGCACCCGCACAGAAAAAATCCTTCTCGATCGCAACAAACATTTTCCCATGACGAAGAGCTAGTTGCCGAAGTGCCAACGGAGAGCACCGTGCTGAAGGGTGAAGGGCCATGTGAGTCGAAAGCATGGCTGGTTATGCGATTGGCGGGGGCATCACTATGCACGCGACTACCTCAATTATAAGGCCGCTCGAGGGCATCATGTATAACAACACCCCCTCCGCACATTTATAGGTGATGAGAGCCCGCCCGCATACACGGACATGTCAAATATCTCTGGCAAATATCTCCTTTCCCAGCACAGCCTCGCTAACCGTTCCCCGTGACACGTGATCTACCAGCGCAGGTACAGAAAAGTTCCTATGGCTGAACACTCACACTAGCGTTGTCGGACAAGCTTCAATCTCATGCACATGCACATACCAAAGAACTGGCACCACGAGGGAACCACCCGCGAGCACCCACATCTTGGCAAAAAGCATTCATGCGATTTCTTCCCCTAGACAGACACGTTGGGCCTGCACTTGTCGGAGCATTGCAAAGACGAGCGCTCTGGTTCGTAGGAGCCTGAGAAGAACATCTCGTACGAAACCCGTTCCCCTAAAATGCTCGAATCACAAATGCTCGAAGCAAGGTCATAATGCAAAGATGTACACCGCGCACACGACCGAGTAAGGACACTCAGAGACATCAATTTCCCAGGCATATGGCCCCTACACGCTTTATGGTGCACCCCGTACAAACGGCCATACTTCGACAAGACCTCCCAAAATTTCGCATCTGAAGAGAGAGATGAAACGCCTTGGGCTTTTTGTCCACACAATGCAAACACCGAACGCTCTCTTTAGGGGGGAGCTGAAGAAGAGTATCTCCCATAGAACCCACGAGCCGCAGCCATTCGGATCACACAGGGCAGGACAGGGCATGGAGAGTTTCCACATCCAAACAAAAAATATCGGTAATACTCTACGCTTCTACTGGCCCGGACCACAAAGGCTGTCACGACAGTGCCATGCACTTCTGTAGGATGAGACAGTGAAGAGGCGAGCACGCACCGAGAACGCACTAGCGAATAAATTATGCGGCAACCAAACCTTTCGCCGGCCCCCCTCTCAATCCCAAGGCTCTACCGATCGGCAAAAAACTTAGGGTGGAGAGTGGACCCTTGATGAAATTTTTCTAGAGCGCCAAGCACCCACCTCATGGCTAGAGACAAGGGCTCGCCATTAGATCAACTTCCAAATCACTGAACAGATGCGCTCTAGAATGGCAACCGCTGCCAAGTCTCTTCCGTAGTTGCGTCGGTCGAGTGATCGAACAAGGTGATCTAAGAGAGGGTCCAAGCATAGGCATTCGTTGGGGGATTCACGCCGATGGCATAAATTTATGCAATACCTGAGCAACACCGGACGGAGGTGCTAGACGAGGGCTCCCGTTTTATATCGAGTTTTAAAATCACCAAGTAGACGCGGTGAGGGCTGGCAACCGCCGCCAAACCTTTTTCCGAAATTGCGCTAGCTGAGTGACAAGAAAACATGATCTAAAGGAGAGTCCAGGAATAGCACCCTCGAGGGTGGGCTTCATGCCCCTCTAATTGATTCAACGTCGGCGTCCACCGTTTCAAAATCTGACATATCCATCCGCCCTGACAGCGGCATTGAATCAATGAGCTGGGCACAGGAGAGGCTCGTGGCAACCACCTCTCCCATTGTAGCCGCGATAGGCACGCAAAAAATTTTGCTAGAGTGCCAAGCACCCACCTCATGGCTAGAGATAAGGGCTCTCCATTAGATCAAACTTTGAAATCGCTGAACAAACATGGTGTAGAATGGCAACCGCTGCCAAGTCTCTTCCGTGGTTGCGTCGGTCGAGTGATCAAAGAAGGTGATCTAAGAGAGGGTCCAAGCGTAGGCATTCGTTGGGGGGATTCGCACCGATGGCATAAATTTATGCAATATCCGAGCAACACCGGACGGAGGTGCTAGACGAGGGCTCGCATTTTAGATCGAGTTTTAAAATCACCAAGTAGACGCGGTGAGGGCTGGCAACCGCTGCCAAAACTTTTTCTGAAATTACGGCAGCTGAGTGACAAGAAAACATGATCTAAAGGAGAGTCCAGGAATAGCACCCTCGAGGGTGGGCTTCATGCCCCTCTAATTGATTCAACGTCAGCGTCCACCGTTTCAAAATCTGACATATCCATCCGCCCTAACAGCGGCGTTGAATCAATGAGGGGGGCACGGGAGAGGCTCACGGCAAACACCTCTCCCCTTGTAGCCACGATAGGCACGCAAAAAATTTTGCTAGAGCACCAAGCACCCACCTCATGGCTAGAGAAAAGGGATCGCCATTAGATCAACTTCGAAATCGCCGAACAGACACGCTGTAGAATGGCAACTGCTGCCAAGTCTCTTCCATAGTTGCATCAGTCGAGTGATCGAAGAAGGTGATCTAAGAGAGGGTCCAAGCGTAGGCATTCGTTGGGGGATTCGCGCCGATGGCATAAATTTATGCAATACCCGAGCAACACCGGACGGAGGTGCTAGACGAGGGCTCCCATTTTAGATCGAGTTTTAAAATCACCGAGTAGACGCAATGAGGGTTGGCAACCGCTGCCAAACCATTTTTCAAAATTGCGCCAGCTGAGTGACAAGAAAACATGATCTAAAGGAGAGTCCAGGAATAGCACCCTCGAGGGTGGGCTTCATGCCCCTCTAATTGATTCAACGTCGGCGTCCACCATTTCAAAATCTGACACATCCATCTGCCCTGACAGCGGCGCTGAATCAATGAGGGGGGCACGGGAGAGGCTCGCGGCAACCACCTCTCCCGTTGTAGCCACGACAGGCATGCAAAAAAATTTTCTAGAGTGCCAAGCACCCACCTCATGGCTAGAGACAAGGGCTCGCCATTAGATCAACTTTGAAATTGCTGAACAGACGCGCTGTAGAATGGCAACCGCTGCCAAGTCTCTTCCGTAGTTGCGTTGGTCGAGTGATCGAAGAAGGTGATCTAAGAGAGGGTCCAAGCGTGTAGGCATTCATTGGGGGATTCGCGCCGATGGCATAAATTTATGCAATACCCGAGCAACACCGGATGGAGGTGCTAGACGAGGGCTCCCATTTTAGATCGAGTTTTAAAATCACCAAGTAGACACGGTGAGGGCTGGCAACTGCTGCCAAAAATTTTTCCAAAATTGCGCCAGCTGAGTGACAAGAAAACATGATCTAAAGGAGAGTCCAGGAATAGCACCCTTGAGGGTGGGCTTCATGCCCCTCTAATTGATTCAACGTCGGCATCCACCATTTCAAAATCTGACATATCCATCTGCCCTGACAGCGGCGTTGAATCAATGAGGGGGGCACGGGAGAGGCTCGCGACAACCACCTCTCCCCTTGTAGCCGCGATAGGCACGGAAAAAATTTTTCCTAGAGCGCCAAGCACCCACCTCATGGCTAGAGACAAGGGCTTGCCATTAGATCAACTTCAAAATCGCTGAACAGACACTCTGTAGAATGGCAACCGCTGCCAAGTCTGTTACGCAGTTGCGTCGGTCGAGTGATCGAAGAAGGTGATCTAAGAGAGGGTCCAAGCATAGGCATTCGTTGGGGGATTCACGCCGATGGCATAAATTTATGCAATACCCGAGCAACACCGGACGGAGGTTCTAGACGAGGGCTCCCGTTTTAGATAGAGTTTTAAAATCACCGAGTAGACGCGGTGAGGGCTGGCAACCGCTGCCAAACCTTTTTCCAAAATTGTGCCAGCTGAGTTGACAAGAAAACATGATCTAAAGGAGAGTCTAGGAATAGCACCCTCGAGGGTGGGCTTCATGCCCCTCT
The DNA here is from genome assembly GCA_028749045.1 of Cupressus sempervirens. Classification (NCBI taxonomy): domain Eukaryota; kingdom Viridiplantae; phylum Streptophyta; class Pinopsida; order Cupressales; family Cupressaceae; genus Cupressus; species Cupressus sempervirens. Next base: position 688,077,341 of record CM053789.1, on the reverse strand, counting down.
CATTGATTCAATGTCGGCGTCCACCGTTTCAAAATTTGACATATCCATCTGCCCTGACAGCGGCATTGAATCAATGAGGGGGGCACGGGAGAGGCTCGCGGCAACCACCTCTCCCGTTGTAGCTGCGATAGGCACACAAAAAATTTTGCTAGAGCACCAAGCACCCACCTCATGGCTAGAGAAAAGGGCTCGCCATTAGATCAACTTCGAAATTGCTGAACAGACGCGCTGTAGAATGGCAACCGCTGCCAAGTCTCTTCCGTAGTTGCGTCGGTCGAGTGATCGAACAAGGTGATCTAAGAGAGGGTCCAAGCGTGTAGGCATTCGTTGGGGGATTCGCGCCGATGGCATAAATTTATGCAATACCTGAGCAACACCGAACGGAGGTGCTAGACGAGGGCTCCCATTTTAGATCGAGTTTTAAAATCACCAAGTAGACGCGGTGAGGGCTAGCAACCGCTGCCAAACCTTTTTCCAAAATTGCGCCAGCTGAGTGACAAGAAAACATGATCTAAAGGAGAGTCCAGGAATAGCACCCTCGAGGGTGGGCTTCATGCCCCTCTAATTGATTCAACGTCGGCATCCACCATTTCAAAATCCAACATATCCATCTGCCCTGACAGTGGCGTTGAATCAATGAGGGGAGCACAGGAGAGGCTCGCGGCAACCACCTCTCCCATTGTAGCCATGATAGGCACGCAAAAAGTTTTGCTAGAGCGCCAAGCACCCACCTCATGTCTAGAGACAAGGGCTCGCCATTAGATCAACTTCGAAATCGCTGAACAGACGCGCTGTAGAATGGCAACCGCTGCCAAGTCTCTTCCGTAGTTGCGTCAGTCAAGTGATCAAAGAAGGTGATCTAAGAGAGGGTCCAAGCGTAGGCATTCGTTGGGGGATTCACGCCGATGGCATAAATTTATGCAATACCCGAGCAACACCAGACGGAGGTGCTAGACGAGGGCTCCCATTTTAGATCGAGTTTTAAAATCACCAAGTAGACGCGGTCAGGGCTGGCAACCGCTGCCAAACCTTTTTCGGAAATTGCGCCAGCTGAGTGACAAGAAAACGTGATCTAAAGGAGAGTCCAGGAATAGCACCCTCGAGGGTGGGCTTCATGCCCCTCTAATTGATTCAACGTCGGCGTCCACCGTTTCAAAATCTGACATATCCATCCGCCCTGACAGCGGCGTTGAATCAATGAAGGGGGCACGGGAGAGGCTCGCGACAACCACCTCTCCCATTGTAGCCGCGATAGGCACGCAAAAAATTTTGCTAGAGCGCCAAGCACCCACCTCATGGCTAGAGACAAGGGCTCGCCATTAGATCAACTTCGAAATCGCTGAACAGACGCGCTGTAGAATGGCAACTGCTACCAAGTTGCGTCGATCGAGTGATCGAAGAAGGTGATCTAAGAGAGGGTCCAAGCGTAGGCATTCATTGGGGGATTCGCGCCGTTGGTATAATTTTATGCAATACCCAAGAAACACCACTTGGAGGTGCTAGGCGAGGGCTCCTGTTTTAGATCGAGTTTTAAAATCACCAAGTAGACGCGGTGAGGGATGGCAACCACTGCCAAACCTTTTTCCGAAATTGCGCCAGCTGAGTGAGAAGAAAACATGATCTAAAGGAGAGTCAAGGAATAGCACATCCAGGGTGGGCTTCATGCCCCTCTAATTGATTCAACGTCGGCGTCCACCATTTCAAAATCCGACATATCCATCCACCTTGACACCGGCATTGAATCAATGAGAGGGGCACGGGAGAGGCTCACGGCAACCACCTCTCCTATATAAGCTATTAGTGTGAGGCTCGCTTTGCATTAGAAATTAGCGAACACACCAACATCCGCCTTAAAAATCCAAATCCTTTAAAATTCCTACCAAACAGCCATTCACGACCCAATTTTTTATGAGGTCGGCAGAGGAGCAAAAGATTGTCATCGGTTAGGAGATGTGAGCTCATGGAGCTGAGGGACTGAAATGGTCATCGAGCTCATCCGATCAACTGGATGAATTTCACCTTGAAGGGGCCCAATCCAAAAGTTCCGGAGGTCATCTCCTGGAACTCTCGAGAACAAAGCCCATCTTACATGCAAACTCTGCTACTGCACAAACATAGGTTGCAATTAAAGAGAAATTGCGAGGCCGTCACAATGGCCCGAGGCCAATGGCTCCGACTAAGTCAATTTTCTCTTGCAATCACCATGCTGCCGTTCACAGAGAGATCTCCCCATTCACTTGTGACGCGACACACAATCCAAGTGCTAGACAAGAGCTCGCCCTTGAAAGAAAGACCACTTTCCAAGACATCCCCCATTCACTTGTGACGCGACGCACAACCCAAGTGCTAGACGCAAGCTCGCCCTTGAAAGAAAGACCACTTTCCAAGACATCCCTCGATGACACATTGGAACGACAACCACTGTCGAAGCATTCCCAATGTTGTGCTGATCGAGTTGGCACAGAGGCGACCTTAGGGAGCTCCCGCGTAGCAATCGGGATGTGCTTTCATACCCATCTCTCACAAAAACCAATCTTAGCTGTGAACAAATTTTGCCGCAATGACACCATTGGAACGACGACCGTTGTCGAACAACTCCCGCATTTGTGCCTCGATGGAGTGAGAAAGAATAGCAACTTTGGGGAGCCACGCATCGCAAACGGGCTACTGCTTCATTCCGCTCTTATATATAGATCCGATGTCGTTGATTTCATTTGGAATCTGAGGTTGCATTCGTCCTTGCTCACACAAGCAATGACTCTTCTCATCGAATGGCCACGGGGAGCTTCCGATCACAAAGGCTCCCTTGTCACTCGTGATGCGCAGCCCAACTGCTTTCCGAAATTGCGCTAGCTGAGTGACAAGAAAACATGATCTAAAGGAGAGTCGAGGAATAGAACCTCGAGGGTGGGCTTCATGCCCCTCCAATTGATTCAACGTCGGTGTCCACCGTTTAAAAATCTGACATTTCCATCCGCCTTGACACTGCCGTTGAATCAATGAGAGGGGCACGGGAGAGGTTCGCGGCAACAACCTCTCCTATATAAGGTATTAGTGCGAGGCTCGCTCTGCATTAGAAATTAGCGAACACGTCGACATCCGCCATAAAAATCCAAATCGTGGAAAATTCTGACCAAACATCCATCCACGACCTAATTTATTATGAGGTCGTCTAAGGAGCAAAAGATTGTCATCGGTAAGGAGATGTGAATTCATGGAGCCAAGGGACTGAAATGGTCATCGAGCTCATCCAATCAACTGGATGAATTTCACCTTGAAGGGGCCCAATCCAAAAGTTTCGGAGGTCATCTCCTAGAACTCTCAAGAACAAGGACCGTCTTACTTGCAAACTCTGCTACTGCGCAAACATAGGTTGCAATTAAAGAGAAATTGCCAAGCCATCACAGTGGCCCGAGGCCAATGCTCCGACTAAGTCAATTTTCTCTTACAATCACCATGCTGCCATTCACAGAGAGATCTCCCCATTCACTTGCAACGCGACGCACAATCCAAGTGATAGACGCGAGCTCGCCCTTGAAAGCCCAGGCCACTTTCCAAGACATCCCCCGATGACACATTGGAACGACAACCGCTGTCAAACCATTCCCAATGTTGTGCCGATCGAGTTGGCACAGAGGCGACCTTAGGGAGCTCCTGCATAGCAATCAGGATGTGCTTTCGTACCCATCTCTCACAAAAACCAATCTTAGCTGTGAACAAATTTAGAATCCAAGGCTTGTATCCATCGATATCGTCAGCACTGGGTCTATATATTCAAAGGCCACGGAGAGGTTCCGATAAGAGAAGCTCCCCCGCTCGCTTGCACAAACATCCCAAATGCTAGACACAAGCTCTCGCCCTTAGCATCGCTCTCCAGATCACCACAATGACACATTGGAATGACAACCGTTGTCGAACAACTCCCAAATTTGTGCCGATGGAGTGATAAAGACGAGCAACTTTGGGGAGCCGCGCATGGCAAACAGGCTGCTACTTCATTCCGCTCTTATATATAGATCTGATGTCATTGATTTCCTTTGGAATCTGAGGCTGCATTCGTCCTTGCTCACACAAGCAATGGCTCTTCTCATCAAATGGTCACGGGGAGCTTCCGATTACAAAGGCTCCCTTGTCACCCGTGATGCGCAGCCCAACTGCTAGATGACGGCTCGCCCTTCAGATCGCTGCCCAGGAAACCACCACAATGGCACCATTGGAACGACAACCGCTGCCGAACCATTCCAAAATTTTTTTGCCAAAGAAGTTGTTGGAAAGAGAATGACTCTGGGGAGACAGCCGTCGCATAGCAAAATCGGGATGGCTTCACGGCAGCTGGATGGGATTTGAATTCATGGAGCCAAGGGAGTGAAATGGTCATTGAGCTCATCTGATCAACTGGATGAATTTCACCTTGAAGGGGCCCAATCCAAAAGTTCCGGAGGTCATCTCCTGGAACTGTCAAGAACAAAGGCCAATCTTACATGCAAACTCTGCTACTGCGCAAACATAGGTTGCAATTATAGAGAAATTGCAAGGCCGTCACAATGGCCCGAGGCCAATGCTCCGACTACTAAGTCAATTTTCTCTTGCAATCACCATGCCGCCGTTCACAAAGAGATCTCCCCATTCACTTGTGACGATGCACAATCCAAGTGCTAGACGCGATCTCACCCTTGAAAGGCCGCGTTCCAAGACATCCCGATGACACATTGGAACGACAACCGCTGTCGAACCATTCCCAATGTTGAGCCGATCGAGTTGTCACAGAGGCGATCTTAGGGAGCTCCTGCAAATCGATCGAGAAGTGATTTCGTACCCATCTCTCACAGAAACCAATGTTAGCTAAACAATTTTAGAATCCAAGGCTTGTATCCATCGATATCGTCGACACTGGGTCTATATTCAAAGGCCACGGAGAGGTTCCGATAAGAGAAGCTCCCCTGCTCTCTTGCACAAACATCCCCAAATGCTAGACGCAAGCTCCCGCCCTTAGCATCGCTCTCCAGATCACCGCAATGACACATTGGAACGACAACCGCTATCGAACAACTCCCAAATTTGTGCCGATGGAGTGAGAAAGAAGAGCCAGATCGGGTCGACGAAAACGGCTAAGCCAGATCGGGTCGGCCAGCATGGCTTGGCCACACCATTTTTTGCTATGAGCTTTCGATATTAAAGCTCCCATGTAGCAGCGATAAGTACACCATGAAAAAATTGCTAGAGCACCGAGCACCCATAGCAAATTGCCATTATACCAAGCAATGCCGGAGTGCTAGACAAGGGCTCACGTTTAGATCAAGTTTTAAAATCACCAAAAAGACACACCATGGATCGGCAACCGCTGCCTCACCTTTTCCAAAATTGAGTCATCGGAAAACATGATCTAAACGAGAGCCGACGAAAAGCACTGAGATTGCTTCATGCCCCTTTCATTCATTCAACATCAGCATACACCGTTTGAAAACCCAACAATCCGATCCGCCTAGACACCAATGTTGAATCAATGAAAGGGGCATGGGAGAGGCTCGCGGCAACAACCTCTCCTACATAAGCTATTAGTGCCAGGCTCGCTCTACATTAGAAATCTGTGATAGCACAGACAACTCCCTTAAAAATCCAATTCAATGAAAAATGTGACCAAACAGCCATCCACGACACTGTTTTTGGAGCTCGCCCCGATCGGGTCGGCAAGAATGGCTCGCCCAGATCGGCTTGGCCAGCTTGGCTCGGCCAGCATGGCTCACCCAGATCGGCTCAGCCAGATCGGGTCGGCCAGCATCGTGACTTGGTGACTCAGTGAGAGTACTTGGAACCGTCAAGAACAAAGCCTAATCATACATGCAAACTCTGCTACTGCGCAAACATAGGTTGCAATTATAGAGAAATTGCAAGGCCGTCACAATGGCCCGAGGCCAATGCTCCGACTACTAAGTCAATTTTCTCTTGCAATCGCCATGCCACCGTTCATAAAGAGATCTCCCCATTCACTTGTGACGAAGCACAATCCAAGTGCTAGATGCGAGCTCGCCCTTGAAAGGCCACGTTCCAAGACATCCCGATGACACATTGGAATGACAACCGCTGTCGAACCATTCCTAATGTTGTGCCGATCGAGTTGGCACAGAGGTGACCAAACAGCCATCCACGACACCGTTTTTGGAGCTCGGCTAGATTGGCTCGGCCAGCATGGCTCGGCCAGAACGGCTCGGCCAGCATGGCTCGGCCAGAACGGCTCGCCCAAATCGGCTCTGCCAGCATGGCTCAGCCAGAACGGCTCACCCAGATCGGCTTGCCCAGATCGGCTTGGCCAGAACGGCTCGACCAGAACGGCTTGCCCAGATCGGCTCGGCCAGCATGGCTCGGCCAGAACAGCTCGCCCAGATCGGCTCGGCCAGAATGGCTTGCCCAGATCGGCTCGCCCAGATCGGCTCACCTAGAACGGCTCGCCCAGATCGGCTCGCCCAGCATGGCTCGGCCAGAACGGCTCGCCCAGATCGGCTCGGCCAGAATGGCTCGCCCAGATCAGCTCGGCCAGCATGGCTTGCCCAGAACGGCTCGCCAGGATCGGGTCGGCCAGAATGGCTTGCCCAGATCGGCTTGGCTAGCATGGCTCGGCCAGAACAGCTCGGCCAGATCGGGACGGTGACTTGATGAACGGACTTAGAGATTCTACTTGGTGGGCCGACCTGGCGGGGTGACTTGATGAACGCACTTGAAGGGTCGACTTGGTGGGGTGACTCTATGAACGGACCTAAAGAGTTAACTTGGTGAGAGTACTTGGCGAGGTGACTCGATGAAAGGACTTAAAGAGTCGACTTGGTGAGAGTACTTGGTGGAGCGACTTGATCAACGCACTTGAAGAATCGACTTGGTTAGAGTACTTGGTGGGGCGACTTGATGAACGGACTCAAAGAGTCGACTTGGTGAGAGTATCTAGTGGCTCGACTTGATGAGCAGACTTAAAGAGTCAACTTGGTGAGAGTACTTGGTGGGGTGAACTGATGAACGAACATAAAGAGTCAGCTTGGTGGGAGTACTTGGTGGGCTGAACTGGTGGGGTGACTTTATGGACGGACTTAAAGAGTCAACTTGGTTAGATTACTTGTTCTGGTGACTTGATGAACGGACTTCAAGAGTCGACTTGGTGGGGTGACTTGATGAAAGGACTTAAAGGGTCGATTTGGTGAGAGTACTTGGCGGGGCGACTTGATGAACGAACTTAAAGGGTCGACTTGGCGGGGTGACTTGATGAACGGACCTAAAGAGTTGACTTGGTGAGAGTACTTGGCGGGGTGAACTGATGAACGAACTTAAAGAGTCGACTTGGTGGGAGTACTTGGTGGGCCAACTTGATGAACGGACTTATAGAGTCGACTTGGTGAGAGTAGTTGTTCTGGTGACTTGATGAACGGACTTAAAGAGTCGGCTTGGCAGGGTGACTTGATGAAAGGACTTAAACAGTCGACTTGGTCGGGTGACTCGATGAACGAACCTAGACGGTCAACTTTGCGGGGTGACTTGATGAACGGACCTAAAGAGTTGAATTGGTGAGAGTACTCGGTGGGGTGACCTGATGAACAGAATTAGAGAGTCGACTTGGTGAGAGTCCTTGGTGGGCCGACCTGGTTGGGTGACTTCGTGAACTGACCTAAAGAGTCGACTTGGTGGGAGTACTTGGTGGGGTGACTTGATGAACGGACTTCAAGGGTCGACTTGGCGAGGTGACTTGATGAACGGTCCTAAAGAGTTGACTTGGTGAGAGTACTTGGTGTGGTGACTTGATGAAAAGACTTAAAGAGTCGAATTGGTGAGAGTACTTGGTGGGGTGACTTGATGAACGCACTTGAAGGGTCGACTTGGTGGGGTGACTTTATGAACGGACTTAAAGAGTTGACGTGGTGAGAATGCTTGGTGGGGTGACTTGATGAAAATAGTTAAAGAGTCGACTTGGTGAGAGTAGTTGGTCGGGTGACTTGATGAACGCACTTGAAGAATCGACTTGGTTAGAGTACTTGGTGGGGTGAATTGATGAATGGACTTAAAGATTCGACTTGGTGGGCCGACCTGGCGGGGTGACTTGATGAACGGACTTAGAGAGTCGACTTGGTGAGAGTACTTGGTGGGCCGATCTGGCCGGGTGACTTGATGAACAAACTTAAAGAGTCGACTTGGTGAGAGTACTCGGTGGGCTGACCTGGTCACGTGACTTGATGAACGGAATTAAAGAGTCGACTTGGTGGGCCAACTTGGCCGGGTGACTTGATGAATGAACTTAAAGAGTCGACTTGGTGGGTCGAACTAGCGGGGTGACTTGGTGAGAGTACTTGGTGGGCTGACCTGGCAGGGTGACTTGAAAAACGAACTTAGAGAGTCGACTTTGTGAGAGTACTTGGTGGGTCAAACTGGCAGGGTGACTTGATGAACGAACTTAAAGAGTCGACCTGGTGAGAGAACTTGGTGGGCCGAGCTGGCAGGGTGAATTGATGAACGAACCTAAAGAGTCGACTTTGTGAGAGTACTTGGTGGGCCGACCTGGCGGGGTGAGTTGATGACCGAACTTAAAGGGTCGACTTGGTGAGAGTACTTGGTGGGCTGACCTGGCGGGGCGACTTGATGAACGAACTTAAAGAGTCGACTTGGTGAGAGTAGTCGGTGGGGTGCCCTGATGAACAAACCTAAAGAGTCGACCTGGTGAGAGTACTTGGTGGGCCAACCTGGCGGGGTGACTTGGTGAGCAAACTTAAAGAGTCGACTTGGTGAGAGTAGTTGGTGGGCTGACCTGGCGGGGTGACTTGATGAACGAACTTAAAGAGTCGACCTGGTGGGCCGACTTGGCAGAGTGACTTCATGAACGAACTTAAAGAGTCCACTCGGTGGGCCGACCTGGCGGGGTGACTTGATGAACGAACTTAAAGAGTCGACTTGGTGAGAGTAATTTGTGGGCTGGCCTGGCGGGGTGACTTGATGAATGAACTTAAAGAGTCGACTTGGTGGGGTGACTTGATGAACGCACTTGAAGGGTCAACTTGGTGGGGTGACTCTATGAACGGACCTAAAGAGTTGACTTGGTGAGAGTACTTGGTGGGGTGACTCAATGAAAGGACTTAAAGAGTCGACTTGGTGAGAGCACTTGGTGGCTCGACTTTATGAGCAGACTTAAAGAGTCCACTTGGTGAGAGTGGGCCTAACGGGGCGAGTTGGTGGGGCGACTTGGCAAGTGGTATTAGAGAGCCAATGTGGTGAGGCGACTCGACGAGTTGGTTCGTTGAGATGACATGGTGAGCTGACTTGGCGAGAGGTCCCGGCGAGCAAACTTAAAGAGTCGACTTGGCAACGTACTCGAGTCGACTTGGTGAGGCAACCCGGCGAGCGGGCTCAAAGAGTCAACATGTTGAGGTGACTCATTGAGTCAACATGGTGAGGTGACTCATGGTGAGGAGTTATCCTTGAGGCGACTTGGTGGGCCTACTTGATTAGTCGACTTGGTGAGCCGACCTAATGAGCTGACACGGTGAGCGGGCTTAAAGAGGCGACGACTTGGTGGGGTAACTCGGCAAGCCATCTTATCGAGGCGAGATGGTGAGTCGACTTGGTGAGCTGACTTGGTGAGCGCACTTAAAGAGTCAACTTCGTGAGGTGACTCGGCGAGTTAGCACGCTGATGCGACTTGGGTGGGCCGACCTGGCGAACGAACTTAAAGAGGCAACTTGGGCGGGCTGACCTGGCGAGCGAACTTAAAGAGTTGACTTGGCAATGTACTTGAACAACCGACTTGGTGAGCGGACATGGTGAGTGGGCTTAGAGAAGCAACTCGGTGGGGCGACTTGATGAACGGACTTAAAGGGTTGACTTGGTGGGGTGACTTGATGAATGGACCTAAAGAGTTGACTTGGTGAGAGTACTTGGCGGGGTGAACTGATGAACGGACTTAAAGAGTCGACTTGGTGGGAGTACTTGGTGGGCTGACTTGATGAATGGACTTATAGAGTCGACTTGGTGAGAGTAGTTGTTCTGGTGACTTGATGAACGGACTTAAAGAGTCGGCTTGGCGGGGTGACTTGATGAAAGGACTTAAACAGTCGACTTGGTCGGGTGACTCGATGAACGAACTTAGAGGGTCGAATTTGCGGGGTGACTTGATGAACGGACCTAAAGAGTTGACTTGGTGAGAGTACTCGGTGGGGTGACCTGATGAACAGACTTAGAGAGTCGACTTAGTGAGAGTCCTTAGTGGGCCAACCTGGTTGGGTGACTTCGTGAACTGACTTAAAGAGTCGACTTGGTGGGAGTACTTGGTGGGGTGACTTGATGAACAGACTTCAAGGGTCGACTTGGCGAGGTGACTTGATGAACGGTCCTAAAGAGTTGACTTGGTGAGAGTGCTTGGTGTGGTGACTTGATGAAAAGACTTAAAGAGTCGAATTGGTGATAGTACTTGGTGGGGTGAGTTGATGAACGCACTTGAAGGGTCAACTTGGTGGGGTGACTTTATGAATGGACCTAAAGAGTTGACGTGGTGAGAGTGCTTGGTGGGGTGACTTGATGAACATAGTTAAAGAGTCGACTTGGTGAGAGTAGTTGGTCGGGTGACTTGATGAACGCACTTGAAGAATCGACTTGGTTAGAGTACTTGGTGGGGTGACTTGATGAACGGACTTAAAGATTCGACTTGGTGGGCCGACCTGGTGGGGTGACTTGATGAACAAACTTAGAGAGTCGACTTGGTGAGAGTACTTGGTGGGCTGACTTGGCTGGGTGACTTGATGAACAAACTTAAAGAGTCAACTTGGTGAGAGTACCCGGTGGGCTGACCTGGTCACGTGACTTAATGAACGGACTTAAAGAGTCGACTTGGTGGGCCGACTTGGTCGGGTGACTTGATGAATGAACTTAAAGGGTCGACTTGGTGGGTCAAACTAGCAGGGTGACTTGGTGAGAGTACTTGGTGGGCTGACCTGGCAGGGTGACTTGATGAACGAACTTAGAGAGTCAGTTTTGTGAGAGTACTTGGTGGGTCGAACTGGCGGGGTGACTTGATGAACGAACTTAAAGAGTTGACCTGGTGAGAGAACTTGGTGGGCCGAGCTGGCAGGGTGAATTGATGAACGAACCTAAAGAGTCGACTTTGTGAGAGTACTTGGTGGGCCGACCTGGCAGGGTGAGTTGATGACCGAACTTAAAGGGTCGACTTGGTGAGAGTACTTGGTGGGCCGACCTGGCGGGGCGACTTGATGAATGAACTTAAAGAGTCAACTTGGTGAGAGTACTCGGTGGGGTGACCTGATGAACAAACCTAAAGAGTCAACCTGGCGAGAGTACTTGGTGGGCCGACCTGGCGGGGTGACTTGGTGAGCAAACTTAAAGAGCCGACTTGGTGAGAGTAGTTGGTGGGCTGACCTGGCAGGGTGACTTGATGAACGAACTTAAAGAGTCGACCTGGTGGGCCGACTTGGCAGAGTGACTTGATGAACAAACTTAAAGAGTCCATTCGGTGGGCCAACCTGGCGGGGTGAATTGATGAACGAACTTAAAGAGTCGACTTGGATAGAGTAATTTTTGGGCTGACCTGGCGGGCTGACTTGATGAATGAACTTAAAGAGTCGACTTGGTGGGGTGACTTGATGAACGCACTTGAAGGGTCGACTTGGTGGGGTGACTCTATGAACGGACCTAAAGAGTTGACTTGGTGAGAGTACTTGGTGGGGTGACTCGATGAAAGGACTTAAAGAGTCGACTTGGTGAGAGTACTTGGTGGCTCAACTTTATGAGCAGACTTAAAGAGTCCACTCGGTGAGAGTGGGCCTAACGGGGCGAGTTGGTGGGGCGACTTGGCAAGTGGTATTAGAGAGCCGACGTGGTGAGGCGACTCGGCGAGTTGGTTCATTGAGATGACATGGTGAGCTGACTTGGCGAGTGGACCCGGCGAGCGAACTTAAAGAGTCGACTTGGCAACGTACTCGAGTCGACTTGGTGAGGCGACCCGACGAGCGGGCTCAAAGAGTCAACATGGTGAGGCGACTCATTGAGTCAACATGGTGAGGCGACTCATGGTGAGGAGCTATCCTTGAGGCAACTTGGTGGGCCTACTTGATTAGTCGACTTGGTGAGCCGACTTGACGAGCTGACACGGTGAGCGGGCTTAAAGAGGCGACGACTTGGTGGGGTAACTCAGCAAGCCATCTTATCGAGGCAAGATGGTGAGTCGACTTGGTGAGCTGACTTGGTGAGTGCACTTAAAGAGTCAACTTCGTGAGGTGACTCGACGAGTTAGCCCGCTGATGCGACTTGGGCGGGCCGACCTGGCGAAAAAACTTAAAGAGGTGACTTGGGCGGGCTGACGTGGCGAGCGAACTTAAAGAGTTGACTTGGCAACGTACTTGAACAACCGACTTGGTGAGTGGACATGGTGAGTGGGCTTAGAGAAGCAACTTGGTGGGGTGACTTGATGAATGGACTTAAAGGGTCGACTTGGCGGGGTGACTTGATGAACGGACCTAAAGAGTTGACTTGGTGAGAGTGCTTGGCGGGCTGAACTGATGAACGGACTTAAAGAGTCGACTTGGTGGGAGTACTTGGTGGGCCGACTTGATGAACAGACTTATAGAGTCGACTTGGTGAGAGTAGTTGTTCTGGTGACTTGATGAACGGACTTAAAGAGTCAGCTTGGCGGGGTGACTTGATGAAAGGACTTAAACAGTCGACTTGGTCGGGTGACTCGATGAACGAACTTAGAGGGTCGACTTTGCGGGGTGACTTGATGAACAGACCTAAAGAGTTGACTTGGTGACAGTACTCGGTGGGGTGACCTGATGAATAGACTTAGAGAGTCGACTTGGTGAGAGTCCTTGGTGGGTCGACCTGGTTGGGTGACTTCATGAACTGACTTAAAGAGTCGACTTGGTGGGAGTACTTGGTGGGGTGACTTGATGAACGGACTTCAAGGGTTGACTTGGCGAGGTGACTTGATGAACGGTCCTAAAGAGTTGACTTGGTGAGAGTACTTGGTGTGGTGACTTGATGAAAAGACTTAAAGAGTCAAATTGGTGAGAGTACTTGGTGGGGTGACTTGATGAACGCACTTGAAGGGTCGACTTGGTGGGGTGACTCTATGAACGGACCTAAAGAGTTGACTTGGTGAGAGTACTTGGTGGGGTGACTCGATGAAAGGACTTAAAGAGTCGACTTGGTGAGAGTACTTGGTGGCTCGACTTTATGAGCAGACTTAAAGAGTCCACTTGGTGAGAGTGGGCCTAACGGGGCAAGTTGGTGGGGTGACTTGGCGAGTGGTATTAGAGAGCCGACGTTGTGAGGTGACTCGGCGAGTTGGTTTGTTGAGATGACATGGTGAGCTGACTTGGCGAGTGGACCCGGCGAGCGAACTTAAAGAGTCGACTTGGCAATGTACTCAAGTCAACTTGGTGAGGCGACCCGGTGAGTGGGCTCAAAGAGTCAACATGTTGAGGAGACTCATTGAGTCAACATGGTGAGGTGACTCATGGTGAGGAGCTATCCTTGAGGCGACTTGGTGGGCCTACTTGATTAGTCGACTTGGTGAGCCGACCTGACGAGCTAACACAGTGAGCAGGCTTAAAGAGGTGACGACTTGGTGGGGTAACTCGGCAAGCCATCTTATCGAGGCGAGATGGTGAGTCGATTTGGTGAGCTAACTTGGTGAGCGCACTTAAAGAGTCAACTTCGTGAGGTGACTCGGCGAGTTAGCCTGCTGATGCGACTTGGGTGGGCTGACCTGGCAAACAAACTTAAAGAGGCGACTTGGGTGGGCTGACCTGGCGAGAAAACTTAAAGAGTTGACTTGGCAACGTACTTGAACAACCGACTTGGTGAGCAGACATGGTGAGTGGGCTTAGAGAAGCAACTCGGCGAGGCGACTTGATGAATGGACTTAAAGGGTCGACTTGGCGGGGTGACTTGATGAACGGACCTAAAGAGTTGACTTGGTGAGAGTACTTGGCAGGGTGAACTGATGAACGGACTTAAAGAGTCAACTTGGTGGGAGTACTTGGTGGGCCGACTTGATGAATGGACTTATAGAGTCGACTTGGTGAGAGTAGTTGTTCTGGTGACTTGATGAATGGACTTAAAGAGTCGGCTTGGTGGGGTGACTTGATGAAAGGACTTAAACAATCGACTTGGTCGGGTGACTCGATGAATGAACTTAGAGGGTCGACTTTGCGGGGTGACTTGATGAACGGACCTAAAGAGTTGACTTGGTGAGAGTACTCAGTGGGGTGACCTGATGAACAGACTTAGAGAGTTGACTTGGTGAGAGTCCTTGGTGGGCCGACCTGGTTGGGTGACTTCGTGAACTGACTTAAAGAGTCGACTTGGTGGGAGTACTTGGTGGGGTGACTTGATGAACGAACTTCAAGGGTCGACTTGGAGGGGTGACTTGATGAACGATCCTAAAGAGTTGACTTGGTGAGAGTACTTGGTGTGGTGACTTGATGAAAAGACTTAAAGAGTCGAATTGGTGAGAGTACTTGGTGGGGTGACTTGATAAACGCACTCAAAGGGTCGACTTGGTGGGGTGACTTTATGAACGGACCTAAAGAGTTGACGCGGTGAGAGTGCTTGGTGGGGTGACTTGATGAACATAGTTAAAGAGTCGACTTGGTGAGAATAGTTGGTCGGGTGACTTGATGAACGCACTTGAAGAATCGACTTGGTTAGAGTACTTGGTGGGGTGACTTGATGAACGGACTTAAGGATTCTACTTGGTGGGCCGACCTGGCGGGGTGACTTGATGAACGGACTTAGAGAGTCGACTTGGTGAGAGTTCTTGGTGGGCCGAACTGGCCGGGTGACTTGATGAACAAACTTAAAGAGTCGACTTGGTGAGAGTACCCGGTGGGCTGACCTGGTCACGTGACTTGATGAACGGACTTAAAGAGTCGACTTGGTGGGCCGACTTGGCCGGGTGACTTGATGAACGAACTTAAAGGGTCAACTTGGTGGGTCGAACTAGCGGGGTGACTTGGTGGGCTGACCTGGCAGGGTGACTTGATGAACGAACTTAGAGAGTCGACTTTGTGAGAGTACTTGGTGGGTCGAACTGGCGGGGTGACTTGATGAACGAACTTAAAGAGTCGACCTGGTGAGAGAACTTGGTGGGCCGAGCTGGCGGGGTGAATTGATGAACGAACCTAAAGAGTCGACTTTGTGAGAGTACTTGGTGGGCTGACCTGGCGGGGTGAGTTGATGACCAAACTTAAAGGGTCGACTTGGTGAGAGTACTTGGTGGGCCGACCTGGCGGGGTGACTTGATGAACGAACTTAAAGAGTCAACTTGGTGAGAGTACTCAGTGGGGTGACCTGATGAACAAACCTAAAGAGTCGACCTGGTGAGAGTACTTGGTGGGCCGACCTAGCGAGGTGACTTGGCGAGCAAACTTAAAGAGTCGACTTGGTGAGAGTAGTTGGTGGGCTGACCTGGTGGGGTGACCTGATGAACGAACTTAAAGAGTCGACCTGGTGGACCGACTTGGCAGAGTGACTTCATGAACAAACTTAAAGAGTCCACTCGGTGGGCCGACCTGGCGGGGTGAATTGATGAATGAATTTAAAGAGTCGACTTGGAGAGAGTAATTTGTGGGCTGACCTGGCGGGATGACTTGATGAATGAACTTAAAGAGTTGACTTGGTGGGGTGACTTGATGAACGCACTTGAAGGGTCGACTTGGTGGGGTGACTCTATGAACGGACCTAAAGAGTTGACTTGGTGAGAGTACTTGGTGGGGTGACTCGATGAAAGGACTTAAAGAGTTGACTTGGTGAGAGTACTTGGTGGCTCGACTTTATGAGTAGACTTAAAGAGTCCACTTGGTTAGAGTGGGCCTAACGGGGCAAGTTGGTGGGGCGACTTGGCGAGTGGTATTAGAGAGCCGACGTGGTGAGGCAACTCGGCGAGTTGGTTCGTTGAGATGACATGGTGAGCTAACTTGGCGAGTGGACCCGACGAGCAAACTTAAAGAGTCAACTTGGTGGGCCAACCTGGCAGGGTGACTTGATGAACGAACTTAGAGAGTTGACTTGGTGAGAGTACTTGGTGGGCCGACCTGGCCGGGTGACTCTATGAACAAACTTAAAGAGTCAACTTGGTGAGAGTACCCGGTGGGCTGACCTGGTCACGTAACTTGATGAACAGACTTAAAGAGTAGACTTGGTGGGCCGACTTGGCCGGGTGACTTGATGAACGAACTTAAAGGGTCGACTTGGTGGGTCGAACTAGCGGGGTGACTTGGTGAGAGTACTTGGTGGGCTGACCTGGCAGGGTGACTTGATGAACGAACTTAGAGAGTCGACTTTGTGAGAGTACTTGGTGGGTAGAACTGGCGGGGTGACTTGATGAACGAACTTAAAGAGTCGACCTAGTGAGAGAACTTGGTGGGCCGAGCTGGCGGGGTGAATTGATGAACGAACCTAAAGAGTCGACTTTGTGAGAGTACTTGGTGGGTCGACCCGACGGGGTGAGTTGATGACCGAACTTAAAGGGTCGACTTGGTGAGAGTACTTGGTGGGCCGACCTGGCGGGGCGACTTGATGAACGAACTTAACGAGTCGACTTGGTGACAGTACTCGATGGGGTGACCTGATGAACAAACCTATAGAGTCGACCTCGTGAGAGTACTTGGTGGGCCGACCTGGCGGGGTGACTTGGTGAGCAAACTTAAAGAGCCGACTTGGTGAGAGTAGTTGGTGGGCTGACCTGGCGGGGTGACTTGATGAACGAACTTAAAGAGTCGACCTGCTGGGCCGACTTGGTAGAGTGACTTCATGAATGAACTTAAAGAGTCCACTCGGTGGGCCGACCTGGCGGGGTGAATTGATGAACGAACTTAAAGAGTCGACTTGGAGAGAGTAATTTGTGGGCTGACCTGGCGGGGTGACTTGATGAATGAACTTAAAGAGTCGACTTGGTGGGGTGACTTGATGAACGCACTTGAAGGGTCGACTTGGTGGGGTGACTCTATGAACGGACCTAAAGAGTTGACTTGGTGAGAGTACTTGGTGGGGTGACTCGATGAAAGGACTTAAAGAGTCGACTTGGTGAGAGTACCTGGTGGCTCGACTTTATGAGCAGACTTAAAGAGTCAACTTGGTGAGAGTGGGCCTAACGGGGCGAGTTGGTGGGGCGACTTGGCGAGTGGTATTAGAGAGCTAACGTGGTGAGGCGACTCGGCGAGTTGGTTCGTTGAGATGACATGGTGAGCTGACTTGGCAAGTGGACCCGGCGAGCGAACTTAAAGAGTCGACTTGGCAACGTACTCGAGTCGACTTGGTGAGGCAACCCGGTGAGCGGGCTCAAAGAGTCAACATGGTGAGGCGACTCATTGAGTCAACATGGTGAGGCGACTCATGGTGAGGAGCTATCCTTGAGGCGACTTGGTGGGCCTACTTGATTAGTCGACTTGGTGAGCCGACCTGACAAGCTGACACGGTGAGCGGGCTTAAAGAGGCGATGACTTGGTGGGGTAACTTGGCAAGCCATCTTATCGAGGCGAGATGGTGAGTCGACTTGGTGAGCTGACTCGAGGCGTTAAGCCTAGCTAGCCGAATTCGAGGTAGGGTAGCCGAAACGATCCGATTTGAGAATTTTCTTTATAAAAAGAGATCATGATAGGCCTCGTAAGGCAAAAAAGAATGAAATTTTGGGAGTTCAAAAAAAATGTTACCCGGTTTTGGATCGCGCACGGGGCTTGGGTCACGTAGCATCGAGGTGCCCTGGGTGACATGATTCGAGCGAAAAGTCGACAGTGGCATGAGTCGTGCAAAAACATTGGAGGCCATTAAGGGTCGAGGCGCTTCGAGTTGAGGTTGCCGAGGCGGGTCGGGTTGAAAACTTTGGGCGTTAACCAAAAAGAAAAAGTTAATCGCTTTTGGATCATGTACACAGCTCGGGGCACTTAGAATCAAGTCGAGCACGGTGACATGAGTCGTGCGAAAAATTTGGAGATGACTCGAGTCGGGGCATCCGACTCTATTCGAGTTCAAAACTTTGGGACTTGACAAAAAAAAGAAAAAAGAAAAAGTTACTCGGTTTTGGATCACGTAAGTGACTCGGGCCACTCAGAATCAAGGCAAGTGCGATTACATGAGTCGCGCGAAAAAAAAAAAATGGAGGCAGTTAAGGCTCGAGGCAATTCGAGTCGGGGTAGCTGAGTCGATTCAAAAACTTTGGCCGTTAGCCAGAAAAAGAGTTAATCGCTTTTGGATCACGTACATGACTTGGGGCACGTAGAATCAAGTCAAGCACGGTGACATGAGTGGTTCGAAAAAATTACAGGTGATTAAGGCTCGAGGCGATTTGAGTTGGGGTTGCTGACACGATTCGGGTTGAAATCTTTGGGTGTTAACCAAAGAAGGAAGAAGTTAACCGCTTTTGGATCACGTACATGACTCGGGGCACCAAGTCGAGCACGGTGACATGAGTCCTGCGAAAAAACTGGAGGCGGTTAAGGCTCGAGGCGATACGAGTTGGGGTCGCCGACACAATTTGGGTTGAAAACTTTGGGCGTTAACCGAA
>CM053789.1:688016297-688043797 GCA_028749045.1 Cupressus sempervirens | reverse complement strand
GTGCAACCATCTCTTCCCTTCTTGCCGTCCAGGCAGGATAAAAATGCAATGATAGAATGTGCCAATGAGACGGAGCCCTTGGCTACAAGATACAACTCCATACACACTCAGCAACAAGCACATCTTAGAATCGAACACCAAATGTGCAGTGTGTTGCAAGCTGTGCAGACACCTACATATAGGGTATATCCATCAAAACAAAGCGACAAGTACTTCCCACCAGCTCCGCCATTGCGATTATCGAATGGGATAATACTCACCGCCACAGATTAATGACCATCATTATCGTCTCGGAATAGATACAAGCACATCGAGCTTCATCCGATCAGCTGGATGAATTTCACCTTGAAGGGGCCCAGTCCAAAAGTTCTGGAGGTCATCTCCTGGAACTCTCAAGAACAAGGCCCATCTTACATGCAAACTCTGCTACTGTGCAAACATAGGTTGCAATTAAAGAGAAATTGCAAGGCCGTCACAATGGCCCGAGGCCAATGCTCCGACTAAGTCAATTTTCTCTTGCAATCACCATGCCACCGTTCACAGGGAGATCTCCCCATTCACTTGTGACACGATGCACAATCCAAGGGCTAGACATGAGCTCGCCCTTGAAAGGCCACTTTCCAAGGCATCCCCCGATGACACATTGGAACGACAACAGCTGTCGAACCATTTCCCAATGTTGTGTCGATCGAGTTGGCACAGAGCCGCTAGACGAGGGCTCCCATTTTAGATCGAGTTTTAAAATCACCAAGAAGAGGCAGTGAGGCTGGCAACCGCTGCCAAACCTTTTTTTGAAATTGTGCCAGCTGAGTGACTAGAAAACATGCTTTACGCGATAGGCACGCAAAAAATTTTGCTACAGCGCCAAGCACCCACCTCATGGCTAGAGACAAGGGCTCGCCATTAGATCAACTTCGAAATCATTGAAGAGACACGGTGTAGAATGGCAACCGCTGCCAAGTCTCTTTCGTAGTTGTGTCGGTCGAGTGATCAAAGAAGGTGATCTAAGAGAGGGTCCAAGCGTAGGCATTCGTTGGGGGATTAGCGCCGATGGCATAAATTTATGCAATACCCGAGCAACACCGAACGGAGGTGCTAGACGAGGGCTCCCATTTTAGATCAAGTTTTAAAATCACCAAGTAGATGCGGTGAGGGCTGGCAACCGCTGCCAAACCTTTTTCCAAAATTGCACCAGCTGAGTGACAAGAAAACATGATCTAAAGGAGAGTCCAAGAATAGCACCCTCGAGGGTGGGCTTCATGCCCCTCTAATTGATTCAACGTCGGCGTCCACCGTTTCAAAATCTGACATATCCATCCGCCTTGACAGCGGCGTTGAATCAATGAGCTAGGCATGGGAGAGGCTCGCGGCAACCACCTCTCCCATTGTAGCCACGATAGGCACGCAAAAAATTTTGCTAGAGCGCCAAGCACCCACCTCATGGCTAGAGACAAGGGCTTGCCATTAGATCAAACTTTGAAATCGCTGAACAGACGCGGTGTAGAATGGCAACCGCTACCAAGCCTCTTCCGTGGTTGCGTCGGTCGAGTGATCAAAGAAGGTGATCTAAGAGAGGGTCCAATCGTAGGCATTCGTTGGGGGATTCGCGCCGATGGCATAAATTTCTGCAATACCCGAGCAACACCGGACAGAGGTGCTAGACGAGGGCTCCCATTTTAGATCGAGTTTTAAAATCACCGAGTAGACGCGGTGAGGGCTGGCAACCGCTGCCAAACCTTTTTTCGAAATTGCGCCAGCTGAGTGACAAGAAAACATGATCTAAAGGAGAGTCCAAGAATAGCACCCTCGAGGGTGGGCTTCATGCCCCTCTAATTGATTCAACATCGACGTCCACCATTTCAAAATCCGACACATCCATCCACCCTGACAGCGGCATTGAATCAATGAGGGGGGCACGGGAGAGGCTCGCGGAAACCACCTCTCCCCTTGTAGCCGCGATAGGCACGCAAAAAATTTTGCTAGAGTGCCAAGCACCCACCTCATGGCTAGAGACAAGGGCTCGCCATTAGATCAACTTCGAAATCGCTGAACAGACGCGCTGTAGAATGGCAACCGCTGCCAAGTCTCTTCCGTAGTTGCGTCGGTCGAGTGATCGAAGAAGGTGATCTAAGAGAGGGTCCAAGCGTAGGCATTTGTTGGGGGATTCGCGCCGATGGCATAAATTTATGCAATACCTGAGCAACACCGGACGGAGGTCCTAGACGAGGGCTCCCGTTTTAGATCGAGTTTTAAAATCACGAGTAGACGCGGTGAGGGCTGGCAACCACTGCCAAACCTTTTCCTGAAATTGCGCCAGCTGAGTGACAAGAAAACATGATCTAAAGGAGAGTCCAGAAATAGCACCCTCGAGGGTGGGCTTCATGCCCCTCTAATTGATTCAACGTCGGCGTCCACCTTTTCAAAATCTGACATATCCATCCACCCTGACAGCGGCGTTGAATCAATGAGGGGGGCACGGGAGAGGCTCGCGGCAACCACCTCTCCCATTGTAGCCGCGATAGGCACACAAAAATTTTTGCTAGAGCACCAAGCACCCACCTCATGGCTAGAGACAAGGGCTCGCCATTAGATCAACTTTGAAATCGCTAAACAGACGCGTTGTAGAATGGCATCCGCTGCCAAGTCTCTTTCGTAGTTGCGTCGGTCGAGTGATCGAAGAAGGTGATCTAAGAGAGGGTCCAAGCATAGGCATTCATTGGGGGATTCACGCCGATGGCATAATTTTATGCAATACCCAAGCAACACCGGACGGAGGTGCTAGACGAGGGCTCCCGTTTTAGATCAAGTTTTAAAATCACCAAGTAGACGCGAAGAGGGATGGCAACCGTTGCCAAACCTTTTTCCAAAATTGCGCCAGCTGAGTGAGAAGAAAACATGATCTAAAGGAGAGTCGAGGAATAGCACATCCAGGGTGGGCTTCATGCCCCTCTAATTGATTCAACGTCGGCATCCACCATTTCAAAATCTGACATATCCATCCGCCTTGACACCGGCGTTGAATCAATGAGGGGGGCACGGGAGAGGCTCGCGGCAACCACCTCTCCTATATAATCTATTAGTGCGAGGCTCGCTCTGCATTAGAAATTAGCGAACACAATGACATCTGCCTTAAAAATCCAAATCCTTCAAAATTCCTACCAAACAGCCATTCACGACCCAATTTTTTATGAGGTCGGCAGAGGAGCAAAAGATTGTCATCGATTAGGAGATGTGAGTTCATGGAGCCAAGGGACTGAAATGGTCATCGAGCTCATCTGATCAACTGGATGAATTTCACCTTGAAGGGGCCCAATCCAAAAGTTTCGAAGGTCATCTCCTGGAACTCTCAAGAACAAGGCCCATCTTACATGCAAACTTTGCTACTGCGCAAACATAGGTTGCAATTAAAGAGAAATTGAGAGGCTGTCACAATGGCCCGAGGCCAATGGCTCCGACTAAGTCAATTTTCTCTTGCAATCACCATGCCGCCGTTCATAGAGAGATCTCCCCATTCACTTGTGACGCGACGCACAATCCAAGGTCTAGACGTGAGCTCACCCTTGAAAGAAAGACCACTTTCCAAGATGTCCCCCGATGACACATTGGAACGTCAACCGCTGTCAAACCACTCCCAATGTTGTGCCGATCGAGTTGGCATAGAGGCGACCTTAGGGAGCTCCCGCGTAGCAATCGGGATGTGCTTGCGTGCCCATCTCTCACAAAAACCAATGTTAGCTATGGACAAATTTGGAATCCAAGGGCTCGCATCCATCGATATCGTTGGCACTGGGTCTATATATTCAAAGGCCATGGAGAGGTTTCGATAAGAGAAGCTCCCCTGCTTGCTTGCACAAACATCCCAAATTCTAGACACAAGCTCCCGCCCTTAGCATCGCTCTCCAGATCACCGCAATGACACATTGGAACGACAACCACTATCGAACAACTCCCAAAATTATGGCAACGGAGTGAGAAAGAAGAGCAACTTTGGGGAGCCGCGCATAGAAAACGGGCTGTGCTGCTGCTTCATTCTGCTCTTACATAGATCTGAAATTGTTGATTTCATTTGGAATCCAAGGCTGCATTCATCCTTGCTCAAACAAGCAATGGCTCTTCTAATTGAATGGCCACGGGGAGCTTCCGATAACAAAGGCTCCCTTGTCACTCGTGATGCACAGGCCAACTGCTAGACGATGGGTCGCCCTTCAGATCGCTGCCCAGGCAACCACCACAATGGCACCATTGGAACGACAACCGCTGCCGAACTGTTCTGAAAATTTTGTGTCAAAGAAGTTGTTGCGTAGAGAACGACTCTGGGGAGAGAGCCCTCGCATAGCAAAATCGGGATGGCTTCACGGCCCTCCCAATAGAAACGATTCTGGTGCCAATATTCCAAAAATCCGAATAACGTGTCTTTTGTGAACACCAGCACTGATTTCTATTGGGGAGGGTCGCCGAGAACTTTTGTTATAAAAGCTCCCATTGTAAGCCGCGATAGGCACACAAAAAATTGCTAGAGCCCCAAGCACCCACCTCATGGCTAGACAAGGGCTCGCCATTAGTAGATCAACTTCGAAATCGCTGAACAGATGCGCTGTGGAATGGCAACCGCTGCCAAGCCTCTTTCGTAATTGCGTCGGTCGAGTGATCGAAGAAGGTGATCTAAGAGAGAGTCCAAGGCTAGGGATTCATTGGGGGATTCGCGTCGATAGCAAAAAATTATGCAATACCCGAGCAACACCGGACGGAGGTGCTAGACAAGGGCTCCCATTTTAGATCAAGTTTTAACATCACCAAGTAGACGCGGTGAGGGCTGGCAACCGCTACCAAACCTTTTTCCAAAATTGCGCCAGCTGAGTGACAAGAAAACATGATCTAAACGAGAGTCCAGGAATAGCACCGTCGAGGGTGGGGCTTCATGCCCCTCTAATTGATTCAACGTCGGTGTCCACCGTTTCAAAATCTGACATATCCATCTGCCCTGACAGCGGCGTTGAATCAATGAGGGGGGCACGGGAGAGGCTCGCGGCAACCACCTCTCCCCTTGTAGCCACGATAGGCACACAAAATTTTTTTCCTAGAACGCCAAGCACCCACCTCATGGCTAGAGACAAGGGCTCGCCATTAGATCAACTACAAAATTGCTGAACAGATGCATTGTAGAATGGCAACCGCTGCCAAGTCTCTTCCGCAGTTGCGTCGGTCGAGTGATCGAAGAAGGTGATCTAAGAGAGGGTCCAAGCGTAGGCATTCATTGGGGGATTCACGCTGATGGCATAAATTTCTGCAATACCCGAGCAACACCGGACGGAGGTGCTAGACGAGGGCTCCCATTTTAGATCGAGTTTTAAAATCACCAAGTAGACGCGGTGAGGGCTGGCAACCGCTACCAAACCTTTTTCCAAAATTGCGCCAGCTGAGTGACAAGAAAACATGATCTAAAGGAGAGTCCAGGAATAGCACCCTTGAGGGTGGGCTTCATGCCCCTCTAATTGATTCAACGTCGGCATCCACTGTTTCAAAATTTGACATATCCATCCACCCTGACAGCGGTGTTGAATCAATGAGGGGGGCACGGGAGAGGCTCGCGGCAACCACCTCTCCCCTTGTAGCCGCGATAGGCACGCATAAAAATTTTGCTAGAGCGCCAAGCACCCACCTCATGGCTAGAGACAAGGGCTCGCCATTAGATCAACTTTGAAATCGCTGAACAAACGCTCTGTATAATGGCAACCGCTGCCAAGTCTCTTCCGCAGTTACATCGGTCAAGTGATCGAAGAAGGTGATCTAAGAGAGGGTCCAATCGTAGGCATTCGTTGGGGGATTCATGCCGATGGCATAAATTTCTGCAATACCTGAGCAACACCGAACAGAGGTGCTAGACAAGGGCTCCCATTTTAGATTGAGTTTTAAAATCACCAAGTAGACGCGGTGAGGGCTGGCAACCGCTGCCAAACCTTTTTCCGAAATTGTGCCAGCTAAGTTGACAAGAAAAAATGATCTAAAGGAGAGCCCAAGAATAGCACCCTCGAGGGTGGGCTTCATGCCCCTCTAATTGATTCAACGTCGGCGTCCACCATTTCAAAATCTGACATATCCATCCGCCCTGACAGCGGCGTTGAATCAATGAGGGGGGCACAGGAGAGGCTCGTGGCAACCACCTCTCCCATTGTAGCCGTGATAGGCACGCAAAAAATTTTGCTAGAGCGCCAAGCACCCACCTCATGGCTAGAGACAAGGGCTCACCATTAGATCAACTTCAAAATCACTGAACAGACGCGCTGTAGAATGGCATCCGCTGCCAAGTCTCTTCCGTAGTTGCGTCGGTCGAGTAATCGAACAAGGTGATCTAAGAGAGGGTCCAAGCGTGTAGGCATTCGTTGGGGGATTCGTGCCGATGGCATAAATTTATGCAATGCCCGAGCAACACCGGACGGAGGTGCTAGACAAGGGCTCCCATTTTAGATCGAGTTTTAAAATCACCAAGTCGACGCGGTGAGGGCTGGCAACTGCTGCCAAACCTTTTTCCAAAATTGTGCCAGCTGAGTGACAAGAAAACCTGATCTAAAGGAGAGTCTAGGAATAGCACCCTCGAGGGTGGGCTTCATGCCCCTCTAATTGATTCAACATCGGCGTCCACCATTTCAAAATTTGACATATCCATCCGCCCTGACAGCGGCGTTGAATCAATGAGGGGGGCACGGGAGAGGCTCGCGGCAACCACCTCTCCCATTGTAGCCACGATAGGCACACAAAAAATTTTGCTAGAGCGCCAAGCACCCACCTCATGGCTAGAGACAAGGGCTCGCCATTAGATCAACTTCAAAATCGCTGAACAGACGCGCTGTAGAATGGCAACTGCTGCCAAGTTGCATCGGTCGAGTGATCAAAGAAGCTTATCTAAGAGAGGGTCCAAGTGTAGGCATTCGTTGGGGGATTCGTGTCGTTGGCATAATTTTATGCAATACCCGAGCAACACCGCTCGGAGGTGCTAGGCGAGGGCTCCCGTTTTAGATCGAGTTTTAAAATCACCAAGTAGACGCGGTGAGGGATGGCAACCGCTGCCAAACCTTTTTCCGAAATCGCGCCAGCTGAGTGAGAAGAAAACATGATCTAAAGGAGAGTCGAGGAATAGCACATCCAGGGTGGGCTTCATGCCCCTCTAATTGATTCAACGTCGGCGTCCCCCGTTTCAAAATATGACATATCCATCCGCCTTGACACCGGCGTTGAATCAATGAGAGGGGCACGGGAGAGGCTCGCGGCAACCACCTCTCCTATATAAGCTATTAGTGTGAGGCTCGCTCTACATTAGAAATTAGTGAACACACCGACATCCGCCTTAAAAATCCAAATCCTTTAAAATTCCTACCAAACAGCCATTCACGACCCAATTTTTTATGAGGTCAGCAGAGGAGCAAAAGATTGTCATCGGTTAGGAGATGTGAGTTCATGGAGCTGAGGGACTGAAATGGTCATCGAGCTCATCCGATCAACTGGATGAATTTCACCTTGAAGGGGCCCAATCCAAAAGTTTCGGAGGTCATCTCCTGGAACTCTTGAGAACAAGGCCCATCTTACATGCAAACTCTGCTACTGCGCAAACATAGGTTGCAATTAAAGAGAAATTACGAGGCCGTCACAATGGCCCAAGGCCAATGGCTCCGACTAAGTCAATTTTCTCTTGCAATCACCATGCCGCCATTCACAGAGAGATCTCCCCATTCACTTGTGATGCGACGCACAATCCAAGTGCTAGACGCGAGCTCGCCCTTGAAAGAAAGACCACTTTCCAAGACATCCCCCATTCACTTGTGACATGATGCACAACCCAAGTGCTAGATGCGAGCTCGCCCTTTAAAGAAAGACCACTTTCCAAGACATCCCCCGATGACACATTGGAATGACAACCACTGTCGAACCATTCCCAATGTTGTTCCGATCGAGTTGGCATAGAGGCGACCTTAGGGATCTCCCGCGTAGCAATCGAGATGTGCTTTCATACCCATCTCTCACAAAAACCAATCTTAGCTATGAACAAATTTCGCCGCAATGACACCATTGGAATGACAACCGCTGTCGAACAACTCCCGCATTTGTGCCCCGATGGAGTGAGAAAGAATAGCAACTTTGGGGAGCCACGCATCGCAAACGGGCTGCTGCTTCATTCTGCTCTTATATATAGATCTAATGTCGTTGATTTCGTTTGGAATCTGAGGCTGCATTCGTCCTTGCTCACACAAGCAACGGCTCTTCTCATTGAATGGCCACGGGGAGCTTTCGATCACAAAGGCTCCCTTGTCACTCGTGATGCGCAGCCCAACTGCTTTCCGAAATTGCGCCAGCTGAGTGACAAGAAAACATGATCTAAAGGAGAGTCGAGGAATAGCACCTCGAGGGTGGGCTTCATGCCCCTCCAATTGATTCAATGTCGGCGTCCACCATTTCAAAATTCGACATTTCCATCCACCTTGACACCGCCGTTGAATCAATGAGAGGGGCACAGTAGAGGTTCGTGGCAACAACCTCTCCTATATAAGCTATTAGTGTGAGGCTTGCTCTGCATTAGAAATTAGCGAACACGCCGACATCCGCCATAAAAATCCAAATCGTTGAAAATTCTGACCAAACAGCCATCCACGACCCAATTTATTATGAGGTCGTCTAAGGAGCAAAAGATTGTCATCGATAAGGAGATGTGAATTCATGGAGCCAAGGGACTGAAATGGTCATCGAGCTCATCCGATCAACTGGATGAATTTCACCTTGAAGGGGCCCAATCCAAAAGTTTCGGAGGTCATCTCCTAGAACTCTCAAGAACAAGGACCATCTTACTTGCAAACTCTGCTACTGCGCAAACATAGGTTGCAATTAAAGAGAAATTGCCTAGCCATCACAGTGGCCCGAGGCCAATGCTCTGACTAAGTCAATTTTCTCTTGCAATCACCATGCCGCCGTTCATAGAGAGATCTCCCCATTCACTTGCGACGCGATGCACAATCCAAGTGATAGACGCGAGCTTGCCCTTGAAAGGCCAGGCCACTTTCCGAGACATCCCCCGATGACACATTGGAACGACAACTGCTGTCGAACCATTCCCAATGTTGTGCCAATCGAGTTGGCACAGAGGCAACCTTAGGGAGCTCCTGCGTAGCAATTAGGATGTGCTTTTGTACCCATCTCTCACAAAAACCAATCTTAGCTGTGAACAAATTTAGAATCCAAGGCTCATATCCATCGATATCGTCGGCACTGGGTCTATATATTCAAAGGCCATGGAGAGGTTCCGATAAGAGAAGCTCCCCCGCTCGCTCACACAAACATCCCAAATGCTAGACACAAGCTCCCGCCCTTAGCATCGCTCTCTAGATCGCCGCAATGACACATTGGAATGACAACCGCTGTTGAACAACTCCCAAATTTGTGCCAATGGAGTGAGAAAGACGAGCAACTTTGGGGAGCTGCGCATGGAAAACGGGCTGCTGCTTCATTCCGCTCTTATATATAGATCCGATGTCGGTAATTTCCTTTGGAATCCGAGGCTGCATTCATCCTTGCTCACACAAGCAATGGCTCTTCTCATCGAATGGTCACGGGGAGCTTCCGATTACAAAGGCTCCCTTATCACCCATGATGCGCAGCCCAACTGCTAGACGACAGCTCGCCCTTCAGATAACTGCCCAGGCAACGACCACAACGGCACCATTGGAATGACAACCGCTGTCGAACCATTCTGAAATTTTTTTGCCAAAGAAGTTGTTGCAAAGAGAATGACTCTGGGGAGAGAGCCCTCGCATAGCAAAATTAGGATGGCTTCACGGCAGCTGGATGGGATTTGAATTCATGGAGCCAAGGGAGTGAAATGGTCATCGAGCTCATCCAATCAATTGGATGAATTTCACCTTGAAGGGGCCCAATCCAAAAGTTCCGGAGGTCATCTCCTGGAACTGTCAAGAACAAAGGCCAATCTTACATGCAAACTCTGCTACTACGCAAACATACGTTGCAATTATAGAGAAATTGCAAGGCCATCACAATGGCCCGAGGCCAATGCTCCGACTACTAAGTCAATTTTCTCTTGCAATCACCATGCCGCCGTTCACAGAGAGATCTCCCCATTCACTTGTGATGACGCACAATCCAAGTGCTAGACGCGATCTCGCCCTTGAAAGGCCGCGTTCCAAGACATCCCGATGACACATTGGAAGGACAACCGCTGTCGAACCATTCCCAATGTTGTGCCGATCGAGTTGGCACAGAGGCGATCTCAGGGAGCTCCCACAAATCGATCGAGAAGTGCTTTCGTACCCATCTCTCACAAAAACCAATGTTAGCTGAACAATTTTAGAATCCAAGGCGCGTATCCATCGATATCGTCGGCACTGGGTCTATATTCAAAGGCCACAGAGAGGTTCCGATGAGAGAAGCTCCCTTGCTCTCTTGCACAAACATCCCCAAATGCTAGACGCAAGCTCCCGCCCTTAGCATCGCTCTCCAGATCACCGCAATGACACATTGGAACGACAACCACTGTCGAACAACTCCTAAATTTGTGCTAATGGAGTGAGAAAGAAGAGCTAGATCAGGTCGACAAAAATGGCTAAGCCAGATCGGGTCGGCCAGCATGGCTCGGCCACACCATTTTTCGTCGAGAGCTTTCGATATTAAAGCTCCCATGTAGCAGTGATAAGTACACCATTACAAAATTGCTAGAGCACTGAGCACCCATAGCAAATTGCCATTATACCAAGCAATGCTGGATTGCTAGACAAGGGCTCACGTTTAGATCAAGTTTTAAAATCACCAAAAAGACACGCCATGGATCGGCAACCGCTGCCTCACCTTTTCCAAAATTGAGTCATCAGAAAACATGATCTAAAGGAGAGCCGAGGAAAAGCACTGAGATCGCTTCATGCCCCTTTCATTCATTCAACATCAGCATACACCGTTTGAAAACCCAACAATCCGATCCGCCTAGACACCAATGTTGAATCAATGAAAGGGGCATGGGAGAGGCTCACGGCAACAACCTCTCCTATATAAGCTATTAGTGCGAGGCTCGCTCTACATTAGAAATTTGCGATAGCGCGGACAAAAACCTTAAAAATCCAATTCAATGAAAAATGTGACCAAACAGCCATCCACGACACCATTTTTGGAGCTCGCCCAGATCGGCTCGGCCAGAATGGCTCGCCCAGATTGGCTCGGCCAGCATGGTGACTTGCTGACTCGGTGAGAGTACTTCGAACTGTCAAGAACAAAGGCCAATCTAACATGCAAACTCTGCTACTGCGCAAACATAGCTTGCAATTATAGAGAAATTGCAAGGCCGTCACAATGGCCCGAGGCCAATGCTCCGACTACTAGGTCAATTTTCTCTTGCAATCGCCATGCCGCCGTTCACAGAGAGATCTCCCCATTCAGTTGTGACGACGCACAATCCAAGTGCTAGACGTGAGCTTGCCCTTGAAAGGCCGTGTTCCAAGACAGCCCAATGACACATTGGAACAACAACCGCTGTCAAACCATTCCCAATGTTGTGCCGATCAAGTTGGCACAGAGGCGATCTTAGGGAACTCCCGCGTATCGATCGGGAAGTGCTTTCGTACCCATCTCTCACAAAAACCAATGTTAGCTAAACAATTTTATAATCCAAGGCTCGTATCCATCGATATCGTCGGCACTGGGTCTATATTCAAAGGCCACGGAGAGGTTCCGATAAGAGAAGCTCCCCTGCTCTCTTGCACAAACATCCCCAAATGCTAGACGCAAGCTCCCGCACTTAGCATCGCTCTCCAGATCACCGCAATGACACATTGGAACGACAACCGCTGTCGAAAAACTCCCGAATTTGTGCCGATGGAGTGAGAAACAAGAGCCAGATTGGGTCGATGAAAATGGCTAAGCCAGATCGGGTTCGCGAGCATGGCTCGGCCACCATTTTTCACCGAGAGCTTTCGATATTAAAGCTCCCATGTAGCAGCGATAAGTACACCATGACAAATTGCTAGAGCATCGAGCACCCATAGCAAATTGCTATTATACCAAGCAACACCAGAGTGCTAGACAAAGGCTCACGTTTAGACCATGTTTTAAAACCACCAAAAACACACGCCACGGATCGAGAACCGCTACCTCACCTTCTCCAAAATTGAGTCATCGGAAAACATGATCTACAGGAGAGCCGAGGAAAAGCACTGAGATCGCTTCATGCCCCTTTCATTCATTCAACATCAGCATACACCGTTTGAAAACCCAACAATCCGATCCGCCTAGACACCAATGTTGAATCAATGAAAGGGGCATGGGAGAGGCTCGCGGCAACAACCTCTCCTATATAAGCTATTAGTGTGAGGCTCGCTCTACATTAGAAATCTGCGATAGCGTGGACAACTCCCTTAAAAATCCAATTCAATGAAAAATGTGACCAAACAGCCATCCACGACACCGTTTTTGGAGCTCGCCTAGATCGGCTCCGCCAGCATGGCTCGCCCAGATCGGCTCGGCCAGCATGGTGACTTGCTAACTTGGTGAGAGTACTACGAACTATCAAGAACAAAGGCCAATCTAACGTGCAAACTCTGCTACTGCGCAAACATAGGTTGCAATTATAGAGAAATTGCAAGGCCGTCACAATGGCCCGAGGCCAATGCTCCGACTACTAAGTCAATTTTCTCTTGCAATCGCCATGCCGCCATTCACAAAGAGATCTCCCCAATCACTTGTGACGACGCACAATCCAAGTGCTAGACGCGAGCTTGCCCTTGAAAGGCCGTGTTCCAAGACATCCCGATGACACATTGGAATGACAACCGCCGTCGAACCATTCCCAATGTTGTGCCGATTGAGTTGGCACAGAGGCGATCTTAGGGAACTCCCACGTATCGATCGGGAAGTGCTTTCGTAACCATCTCTCACAAAAACCAATGTTAGCTGAACAATTTTAGAATCCAAGGCTCGTATCCATCGATATCGTCAGCACTGCGTCTATATTCAAAGGCCACGAAGAGGTTCCGATAAGAGAAGCTCCCCTGCTCGCTTGCACAAACATCCTCAAATGCTAGATGCAAGCTCCCGCCCTTAGCATCGCTCTCCAGATCACCGCAATGACACATTGGAACGACAACCGCTGTCGAACAACTCCCAAATTTGTGCCGATGGAGTGAGAAAGAAGAGCCAGATCGGGTCGACGAAAATGGCTAAGCCAGATCGGGTCGGCCAGCATGGGTCGGCCACCATTTTTTGCCGAGAGCTTTCGATATTAAAGCTCCCATGTAGCCATGACAAGTACACCATGACAAATTGCTAGAGCGCCGAGCACCCATAGCAAATTGCCATTATACCAAGCAACGTCGGAGTGCTGGACAAGGGCTCACGTTTAGATCAAGTTTTAAAATCACCAAAAACACACGCCATGGATCGACAACCGCTGCCTCACCTTTTCCAAAATTGAGTCATCAGAAAACATGATCTAAAGGAGAGCCGAGGAAAAGCACTGAGATCGCTTCATGCCCCTTTTATTGATTCAACATCAGCATACACCGTTTGAAAACCCAACAATCCGATCCGCCTAGACACCAATGTTGAATCAATGAAAGGGGCATGGGAGAGGCTCGCGGCAACAACCTCTCCTATATAAGCTATTAGTGCCAGGCTCACTCTGCATTAGAAATCTGCGATAGCACGGACAACTCCCTTAAAAATCCAATTCAATGAAAAATGTGACCAAACAGCCATCCACGACACCATTTTTGGAGCTCGCCCAGATCGGGTCGGCAAGAATGGCTCGCCCAGATCGGGTCGGCCAGCATGGCTCGCCCAGATCGGCTCGGCCAGCTTGGCTCGGCCAGCATGGCTCGCCCAGATCGGCTCGGCCAGATCGGGTCGGCCAGCATGGTGACTTAGTGACTCGGTGAGAGTACTTGGAACCGTCAAGAACAAAGCCCAATCATACATGCAAACTCTGCTACTGCGCAAACATAGGTTGCAATTATAGAGAAATTGCAAGGCTGTCACAATGGCCCGAGGCCAATGCTCCGACTACTAAGTCAATTTTCTCTTGCAATCGCCATGCCGCCGTTCACAAAGAGATCTCCCCATTCACTTGTGACGAAGCACAATCCAAGTGCTAGACGCGAGCTCGCCCTTGAAAGGTCGCGTTCCAAGACATCCCGATGACACATTGGAACAACAACCGCTGTCGAACCATTCCCAATGTTGTTCCGATCAAGTTGGCACAGAGGCGACCAAATAGCCATCCACGACACCATTTTTGGAGCTCAGCCAGATCGGCTCGGCCAGCATGGCTCAGCCAGAACGGCTCGGCCAGCATGGCTCAGCCAGAACGGCTCGCCCAGATCGGCTCGACCAGCATGGCTCGGCCAGAATAGCTCGCCCAGATCGGATCGGCCAGAACGGCTCGACTAGAATGGCTCGCCCAGATCGGCTCGGCCAGCATGGCTCAGCCAAAACGGCTCGCCCAGATCGGCTCGGCCAGAATGGCTCGCCCAGATCGGCTCGCCCAGAATGGCTCACCTAGATCGGCTCGGCCAGCATGGCTCAGCCAGAATGGCTCGCCCAGATCGGCTCGGCCAGAATGGCTCGCCCAGATCGACTCGGCCAGCATGGCTTGCCCAGAATGGCTTGGCAGGATCAGGTCGGCCAGAATGGCTCGCCCAGATCGGCTCGGCCAGAACGGCTTGGCAGGATCGGGTCGGCCAGAATGGCTCGCCCAAATCGGCTCGGCCAGCATGGCTCGGCCAGAACGGCTCGGCCAGATTGGGATGGTGACTTGATGAACGAACTTAGAGATTCAACTTGGTGGGTCGACCTGGCGGGGTGACTTGATGAACGCACTTGAAGGGTCGACTTGGTGGGGTGACTCTATTAACGAACCTAAAGAGTTGACTTGGCGAGAGTACTTGGCGGGGTGACTCGATGAAAGGACTTAAAGGGTCGACTTGGTGAGAGTACTTGGTGGGGCGACTTGATGAACGCACTTGAAGAATTGACTTGGTTAGAGTACTTGGTGGGGCGACTTGATGAACGGACTCAAAGAGTCGACTTGGTGAGAGTACCTGGTGGCTCGACTTGATGAGCAGACTTAAAGAGTCAACTTGGTGAGAGTACTTGGCGGGGTGAACTGATGAACGAACATAAAGAGTCAGCTTGGTGGGAGTACTTGGTGGGCCAACCTGGTGGGGTGACTTTATGGACGCACTTAAAGAGTCAACTTGGTTAGATTACTTGTTCTGGTGACTTGATGAACGGACTTCAAGAGTCGACTTGGTGGGGTGACTTGATGAAAGGACTTAAAGGGTCGACTTGGTGAGAGTACTTGGCGAGGCGACTTGATGAACGGACTTAAAGGGTCGACTTAGCGGGGTGACTTGATGAACGGACCTAAAGAGTTGACTTGGTGAGAGTACTTGGCGGGGTGAACTGATGAACAGACTTAAAGAGTCAACTTGGTGGGAGTACTTGGTGGGCCGACTTGATGAACGGACTTATAGAGTCGACTTGGTGAGAGTAGTTGTTCTGGTGACTTGATGAACAGACTTAAAGAGTCAGCTTGGTGGGGTGACTTGATGAAAGGACTTAAACAGTCGACTTGGTCGGGTGACTCGATGAACGAACTTAGAGGGTCGAATTTGCGAGGTGACTTGATGAATGGACCTAAAGAGTTGACTTGGTGAGAGTACTCGGTGGGCTGACCTGATGAACAGACTTAGAGAGTCGACTTGGTGAGAGTCCTTGGTGGGCCGACCTGGTTGGGTGACTTCGTGAACTGACTTAAAGAGTCGACTTGGTGGGAGTACTTGGTGGGGTGACTTGATGAACGGACTTCAAGGGTCGACTTGGCGAGGTGACTTGATGAATGGTCCTGAAGAGTTGACTTGGTGAGAGTACTTGGTGTGGTGACTTGATGAAAAGACTTAAAGAGTCGAATTGGTGAGAGTACTTGGTGGGGTGACTTGATGAACACACTTGAAGGGTCGACTTGGTGGGGTGACTTTATGAATGGACTTAAAGAGTTGACGTGGTGAGAGTGCTTGGTGGGGTGACTTGATGAAAATAGTTAAAGAGTCGACTTGGTGAGAGTAGTTGGTCGGGTGACTTGATGAACGCACTTGAAGAATCGACTTGGTTAGAGTACTTGGTTGGGTGACTTGATGAACGGACTTAAAGATTCGACTTGGTGGGCTGACCTGGCGGGGTGACTTGATGAACGGACTTAGAGAGTCGACTTGGTGAGAGTACTTGGTGGGCCGATCTGGCCGGGTGACTTGATGAACAAACTTAAAGAGTCGACTTGGTGAGAGTACTCGGTGGGCTGACCTGGTCACGTGACTTGATGAATGGACTTAAAGAGTCGACTTGGTGGGCCGACTTGGCCGGGTGACTTGATGAACGAACTTAAAGAGTTGACTTGGTGGGTCGAACTAGCGGGGTGACTTGGTGAGAGTACTTGGTGGGCTGACCTGGCAGGGTGACTTGATGAACGAACTTAGAGAGTCAAATTTGTGAGAGTACTTGGTGGGTCGAACTGGCGGGGTGACTTGATGAACGAACTTAAAGAGTCGACCTGGTGAGAGAACTTGGTGGGCCGAGCTGGCGGGGTGAATTGATGAACGAACCTAAAGAGTCGACTTTGTGAGAGTACTTGGTGGGCCGACCTAGCGGGGTGAGTTGATGACCGAACTTAAAGGGTCAACTTGGTGAGAGTACTTGGTGGGCTGACCTGGCGGGGCGACTTGATGAACGAACTTAAAGAGTCTACTTGGTGAGAGTACTCGGTGGGGTGCCCTGATGAACAAACCTAAAGAGTCGACCTGGTGAGAGTACTTGGTGGGCCGACCTGGCGGGGTGACTTGGTAAGCAAACTTAAAGAGTCGACTTGGTGAGAGTAGTTGGTGGGCTGACCTGGCAGGGTGACTTGATGAACGAACTTAAAGAGTCGACCTGGTGGGCCGACTTGGCAGAGTGACTTCATGAATGAACTTAAAGAGTCCACTCGGTGGGCTGACCTGGTGGGGTGACTTGATGAACGAACTTAAAGAGTCGACTTGGTGAGAGTAATTTGTGGGCTGACCTGGCGGGGTGACTTGATGAATGAACTTAAAGAGTCGACTTGGTGGGGTGACTTGATGAATGCACTTGAAGGGTCGACTTGGTTTGGTGACTCTATGAACAGACCTAAAGAGTTGACTTGGTGAGAATACTTGGTGGGGTGACTCGATGAAAGGACTTAAAGAGTCGACTTGGTGAGAGTACTTGGTGGCTCGACTTTATGAGCGGACTTAAAGAGTCCACTTGGTGAGAGTGGGCCTAACGGGGTGATGTGGTGAGTGGGCCTAACGGGGCGAGTTGGTGGGGCGACCTGGCGAGTGGTATTAGAGAGCCGACGTGGTGAGGCGACTCGGCGAGTTGGTTTGTTGAGATGACATGGTGAGCTGACTTGGCGAGTGGACCCGGCGAGCGAACTTAAAGAGTCGACTTGGCAACGTACTCAAGTCGACTTGGTGAGGCAACCCGACGAGCGGGCTCAAAGAGTCAACATGGTGAGGTGACTCATTGAGTCAACATGGTGAGGCGACTCATGGTGAGGAGCTATCCTTGAGGCGACTTGGTGGGCCTACTTGATTAGTCGACTTGGTGAGCCGACCTGACGAGCTGACACGGTGAGCGGGCTTAAAGAGGCGACGACTTGGTGGGGTAACTCGGCAAGCCAACTTATCGAGGCGAGATGGTGAGTCGACTTGGTGAGCTGAATTGGTGAGCGCACTTAAAGAGTCAACTTCATGAGGTGGCTCGGCGAGTTAGCCCGCTGATGCGACTTGGGCGGGCCGACCTGGCGAACGAACTTAAAGAGGCGACTTGGGCGGGCTAACCTGGCGAGCGAACTTAAAGAGTTGACTTGGCAACGTACTTGAACAATCGACTTGGTGAGTTGACATGGTGAGTGGGCTTAGAGAAGCAACACGGCGGGGCGACTTGATGAACGGACTAAAAGGGTCGACTTGGCAGGGTGACATGATGAACGGACCTAAAGAGTTGACTTGGTGAGAGTACTTGGCAGGGTGAACTGATGAACGGACTTAAAGAGTCGACTTGGTGGGAGTACATGGTGGGCCGACTTGATGAACGGACTTATAGAGTCGACTTGGTGAGAGTAGTTGTTCTGGTGACTTGATGAACGGACTTAAAGAGTCGGCTTGGCGGGGTGACTTGATGAAAGGACTTAAACAGTCGACTTGGTCGGGTGACTCGATGAACGAACTTAGAGGGTTGACTTTGCGGGGTGACTTGATGAACGGACCTAAAGAGTTGACTTGGTGAGAGTACTCGGTGGGCTGACCTGATGAACAGACTTAGAGAGTCGACTTGGTGAGAGTCCTTGGTGGGCTGACCTGGTTGGGTGACTTCGTGAACTGACTTAAAGAGTCGACTTGGTGGGAGTACTTGGTGGGGTGACTTGATGAACGGACTTCAAGGGTCGACTTGGTGAGGTGACTTGATGAACGGTCCTAAAGAGTTGACTTGGTGAGAGTACTTGGTGTGGTGACTTGATGAAAAGACTTAAAGAGTCAAATTGGTGAGAGTACTTGGTGGGGTGACTTGATGAACGCACTTGAAGGGTCGACTTGGTGGGGTGACTTTATGAACGGACCTAAAGAGTTGACGTGGTGAGAGTGCTTGGTGGGGTGACTTGATGAACATAGTTAAAGGGTCAACTTGGTGAGAGTAGTTGGTCGGGTGACTTGATGAACGCACTTGAAGAATTGACTTGGTTAGAGTACTTGGTGGGGTGACTTGATGAACGGACTTAAAGATTCGACTTGGTGGGCCGACCTGGCGGGGTGACTTGATGAACGAACTTAGAGAGTCGACTTGGTGAGAGTACATGGTGGGCCGACCTGGCCGGGTGACTTGATGAACAAACTTAAAGAGTCGACTTGGTGAGAGTACCCGGTGGGCTAACCTGGTCACGTGACTTGATGAACGGACTTAAAGAGTCGACTTGGTGGGCCGACTTGGCTGGGTGACTTGATGAACGAACTTAAAGGGTCGACTTGGTGGGTTGAACTAGCGGGGTGACTTGGAGAGAGTACTTGGTGGGCTGACCTGGCAGGGTGACTTGATGAACGAACTTAGAGAGTCGACTTTGTGAGAGTACTTGGTGGGTCGAACTGGCCGGGTGACTTGATGAACGAACTTAAAGAGTCGACCTGGTGAGAGAACTTGGTGGGCCGAGCTGGCGGGGTGAATTGATGAACGAACCTAAAAAGTCAACTTTGTGAGAGTACTTGGTGGGCCGACCTGGCATGGTGAGTTGATGACCGAACTGAAAGGGTCGACTTGGTGAGAGTACTTGGTGGGCCGACCTGGCGGGGCGACTTGATCAATGAACTTAAAGAGTCGACTTGGTGAGATTACTCGGTGGGGTGACCTGATGAACAAACCTAAAGAGTCGACCTGGTGAGAGTACTTGGTGGGCCGACCTGGCGAGGTGACTTGGTGAGAAAACTTAAAGAGTTGACTTGGTGAGAGTAGTTGGTGGGCTGACCTGGCGGGGTGACTTGATGAAAAAACTTAAAGAGTCGACCTGGTGGGCCGACTTGGCAGAGTGACTTCATGAACAAACTTAAAGATTCCACTCGGTGGGCTGACCTGGCGGGGTGAATTGATGAACGAACTTAAAGAGTCGACTTGGAGAGAGTAATTTGTGGGCTGACCTGGCGGGGTGACTTGATGAATGAACTTAAAGAGTCGACTTGGTGGGGTGACTTGATGAATGCACTTGAAGGGTCGACTTGGTGGGGTGACTCTATGAACAGACCTAAAGAGTTGACTTGGTGAGAGTACTTGGTGGGGTGACTCGATGAAAGGACTTAAAGAGTCAACTTGGTGAGAGTACTTGGTGGCTCGACCTTATGAGCAGACCTAAAGAGTCCACTTGGTGAGAGTGCGCCTTATGGGGCGATGTGGTGAGTGGGCCTAACGGGGCGAGTTGGTGGGGCGACTTGGCGAGTGGTATTAGAGAGCCGACATGGTGAGGCGACTCGGCGAGTTTGTTTGTTGAGATGACATGGTGAGCTGACTTGGCGAGTGGACCCGGTGAGCAAACTTAAAGAGTCAACTTGGCAACGTACTCGAGTCAACTTGGTGAGGCGACCCGGCGAGCGGGCTCAAAGAGTCAACATGGTGAGGCGACTCATTGAGTCAACATGGTGAGGTGACTCATGGTGAGGAGCTATCCTTGAGGCGACTTGGTGGGCCTACTTGATTAGTCGACTTGGTGAGCCGACCTGATGAGCTGACATGGTGAGCGGGCTTAAAGAGGCGATGACTTGGTGGGGTAACTCAGCAAGCCATCTTATCGAGGCGAGATGGTGAGTCAACTTGGTGAGCTGACTTGGTGAGCGCACTTAAAGAGTCAACTTCGTGAGGTGACTCGGCGAGTTAGCCTGCTGATGCGACTTGGGCGGGCTGACCTGGCGAACGAACTTAAAGAGGCGACTTGGGCGGGCTGACCTGGCGAGCGAACTTAAAGAGTTGACTTGGCAACGTACTTGAACAACCAACTTGGTGAGCGGACATGGCGAGTGGGCTTAGAGAAGCAACTCGGCGGGGCGACTTGATGAACAGACTTAAAGGGTCGACTTGGCGGGGTGACTTGATGAACAGACCTAAAGAGTTGACTTGGTGAGAGTACTTGGCGGGGTGAACTGATGAACGGACTTAAAGAGTCGACTTGGTGGGAGTACTTGGTGGGCCGACTTGATGAACGAACTTATAGAGTCGACTTGGTGAGAGTAGTTGTTCTGGTGACTTGATGAACGGACTTAAAGAGTCGGCTTGGCGGGGTGACTTGATGAAAGGACTTAAACAGTCAACTTGGTCGGGTGATTCGATGAACAAACTTAGAGGGTCGACTTTGCGGGGTGACTTGATGAATGGACCTAAAGAGTTGACTTGGTGAGAGTACTTGGTTGGGTGACTCGATGAAAGGACTTAAAGAGTCAACTTGGTGAGAGTACTTGGTGGCTCGACTTTATGAGTAGACTTAAAGAGTCCACTTGGTGAGAGTGGGCCTAACGAGGCGATGTGGTGAGTGGGCCTAACGGGGCGAGTTGGTGGGGCGACTTGGCGAGTGGTATTAGAGAGCCGACGTGGTGAGGCGACTTGGCGAGTTGGTTTGTTGAGATGACATGGTGAGCTGACTTGGCGAGTCGACCTGGCGAGCGAACTTAAAGAGTCGACTTGGCAACGTACTTGAGTCAACTTGGTGAGGCGACCCAGCGAGCGGGCTCAAAGAGTCAACATGGTGAGGCGACTCATTGAGTCAACATGGTGAGGAGCTATCCTTGAGGTGACTTGGTGGGCCTACTTGATTAGTCGACTTGGTGAGCCGACCTGACGAGCTAACACGGTGAGCGGGCTTAAAGAGGCGACGACTTGGTGGGGTAACTCGGCAAGCCAACTTATCGAGGCGAGATGGTGAGTCGACTTGGTGAGCTGACTTGGTGAGCGCACTTAAAGAGTCAACTTTGTGAGGTGACTCGGCAAGTTAGCCCGCTGATGCGACTTGGGTGGGACGACCTGGCGAACGAACTTAAAGAGGTAACCTGGGCGGGCTGACCTGGCGAGTGAACTTAAAGAGTTGACTTGGCAACGTACTTGAACAATCGACTTGGTGAGCTGACATGGTGAGTGGTCTTAGAGAAGCAACTCGGCGGGGCGACTTGATGAACGGACTTAAAGGGTCAACTTGGCGGGGTGACTTGATGAACGGACCTAAAGAGTTGACTTGGTGAGAGTACTTGGCGGAGTGAACTGATGAACGGACTTAAAGAGTCGACTTGGTGGGAGTACTTGGTGGGCCGACTTGATGAACGGACTTATAGAGTCAACTTGGTGAGAGTAGTTGTTTTGGTGACTTGATGAATGGACTTAAAGAGTCGGCTTGGCGGGGTGACTTGATGAAAGGACTTAAACAGTCGACTTGGTCGGGTGACTCGATGAACGAACTTAGAGGTCGACTTTGCGGGGTGACTTGATGAATGGACCTAAAGAGTTGACTTGGTGAGAGTACTCGGTGGGGTGACCTAATGAACATACTTAGAGAGTCAACTTGGTGAGAGTCCTTGGTGGGCCGACCTGGTTGGGTGACTTCATGAACTGACTTAAAGAGTCGACTTGGTGGGAGTACTTGGTGGGGTGACTTGATGAACGGACTTCAAGGGTCGACTTGGCGAGGTGACTTGATGAACGGTCCTAAAGAGTTGACTTGGTGAGAGTACTTGGTGTGGTGACTTGATGAAAAGACTTAAAGAGTCAAATTGGTGAGAGTACTTGGTGGGGTGACTTGATGAACGCACTTGAAGGGTCGACTTGGTGTGGTGAATTTATGAACGGACCTAAAGAGTTGACGTGGTGAGAGTGCTTGGTGGGGTGACTTGATGAACATAGTTAAAGAGTCAACTTGGTGAGAGTAGTTGGTCGGGTGACTTGATGAACGCACTTGAAGAATCGACTTGGATAGAGTACTTGGTGGGGTGACTTGATGAACGGACTTAAAGATTCGACTTGGTGGGCCGACCTGGTGGGGTGACTTGATGAACGGACTTAGAGAGTCAACTTGGTGAGAGTACTTGGTGGGCCGACCTTGCCGGGTGACTTGATGAACAAACTTAAAGAGTCAACTTCGTGAGAGTACCCGGTTGGCTGACCTGGTCACGTGACTTGATGAACGGACTTAAAGAGTCAACTTGGTGGGCCGACTTGGTCAGGTGACTTGATGAACGAACTTAAAGGGTCGACTTGGTGGGTCGAACTCTAGGGGTGAATTGGTGAGAGTACTTGGTGGGCTGACCTGGCAGGGTGACTTGATGAACGAACTTAGAGAGTCAGCTTTGTGAGAGTACTTGGTGGGTCGAACTTGTGGGGTGACTTGATGAACGCACTTAAAGAGTCGACCTGGTGAGAGATTTTGGTGGGCCGAGCTGGCGGGGTGAATTGATGAACGAACCGAAAGAGTCAACTTTGTGAGAGTACTTGGTGGGCCGACCTGGCGGGGTGAGTTGATGACCGAACTTAAAGGGTCGACTTGGTGAGAGTACTTGGTGGGCTGACCTGGCGGGGCAACTTGATGAACGAACTTAAAGAGTCAACTTGGTGAGAGTACTCAGTGGGGTGACCTGATGAAAAAACCTAAAGAGTCGACCTGGTGAGAGTACTTGGTGGACCGACCTGGCGGGGTGACTTGGTGAGCAAACTTAAAGAGCCGACTTGGTGAGAGTAGTTGGTGGGCTGACCTGGTGGGGTGACTTGATGAACGAACTTAAAGAGTCGACCTGGTGGGCCGACTTGGCAGAGTGACTTCATGAACGAACTTAAAGAGTCCACTTGGTGGGCTGACCTGGCGGGGTGAATTGATGAACGAACTTAAAGAGTCGACTTGGAGAGAGTAATTTATGGGCTGACCTGGCAGGGTGACTTGATGAATGAACTTAAAGAGTCGACTTGGTGGGGTGACTTGATGAACGCACTTGAAGGGTCGACTTGGTGGGGTGACTCTATGAACGGACCTAAAGAGTTGACTTGGTGAGAGTACTTGGTGGGGTGACTCGATGAAAGGACTTAAAGAGTCAACTTGGTGAGAGTACTTGGTGGCTCGACTTTATGAGCAGACTTAAAGAGTCCACTTGGTGAGAGTGGGCCTAACGGGGCGAGTTGGTGGGGCAACTTGGCGAGTGGTATTAGAGAGCCGACGTGGTGAGGCGACTCGGCGAGTTGGTTCGTTGAGATGACATGGTGAGCTGACTTGGCGAGTGGACCCGGCGAGTGAACTTAAAGAGTCGACTTGGCAACGTACTCGAGTCGACTTGGTGAGGCGACCCGGCGAGTGGGCTCAAAGAGTCAACATGGTGAGGCGACTCATTAAGTCAACATGGTGAGGTGACTCATGGTGAGGAGCTATCCTT
Source organism: Cupressus sempervirens (assembly GCA_028749045.1). Taxonomy (NCBI): domain Eukaryota; kingdom Viridiplantae; phylum Streptophyta; class Pinopsida; order Cupressales; family Cupressaceae; genus Cupressus; species Cupressus sempervirens. Next base: position 688,019,810 of record CM053789.1, on the reverse strand, counting down.
GAGGCGACTTGGTGGGCCTACTTGATTAGTCGACTTGGTGAGCCGACCTGACGAGCTGACACAGTGAGCGGGCTTAAAGAGGCGACGACTTGGTGGGGTAACTCGGCAAGCCATCTTATCAAGGCGAGATGGTGAGTCAATTTGGTGAGCTGACTTGGTGAGCACACTTAAAGAGTCAACTTCGTGAGGTGACTCGGCGAGTTAGCCCGCTGATGCAACTTGGGCGGGCCGACCTGGCAAACGAACTTAAAGAGGCGACTTGGGCGGGCTGACCTGGCGAGCAAACTTAAAGAGTTGACTTGGCAATGTACTTGAACAACCGACTTGGTGAGCGGACATGGTGAGTGGGCTTAGAGAAGCAACTTGGCGGGGCGACTTGATGAATGGACTTAAAGGGTCGACTTGGCGGGGTGACTTGATTAATAGACCTAAAGAGTTGACTTGGTGAGAGTACTTGGCAGGGTGAACTGATGAACGGACTTAAAGAGTCGACTTGGTGGGAGTACTTGGTGGGCCGACTTGATGAACGGACTTATAGAGTCGACTTGGTGAGAGTAGTTATTTTGGTGACTTGATGAACGGACTTAAAGAGTCGGCTTGGCGGGGTGACTTGATGAAAGGACTTAAATAGTCGACTTGGTCGGGTGACTCGATGAACGAACTTAGAGGGTCGACTTTGCAGGGTGACTTGATGAACGGACCTAAAGAGTTGACTTGGTGAGAGTACTCGGTGGGGTGACCTGATGAACAGACTTAGAGAGTCGACTTGGTGAGAGTCCTTGGTGGGCCGACCTAGTTGGGTGACTTCGTGAATTGACTTAAAGAGTCGACTTGGTGGGAGTACTTTGTTGGGTGACTTGATGAACGGACTTCAAGGGTCGACTTGGTGAGGTGACTTGATGAACGGTCCTAAAGAGTTGACTTGGTGAGAGTACTTGGTGTGGTGACTTGATGAAAAGACTTAAAGAGTCGAATTGGTGAGAGTACTTGGTGGGGTGACTTGATGAATGCACTTGAAGAATCGACTTGGTTAGAGTACTTGGTGGGGTGACTTGATGAACGAACTTAAAGATTCGACTTGGTGGGCCGACCTGGCGGGGTGAATTGATGAACGGACTTAGAGAGTCAACTTGGTGAGAGTACTTGGTGGGCCGACCTGGTCGGGTGACTTGATGAACAAACTTAAAGAGTCGACTTGGTGAGAGTACCCAGTGGGCTGACCTGGTCACGTGACTTGATGAACGGACTTAAAGAGTCGACTTGGTGGGCCGACTTGGCCAGGTGACTTGATGAACGAACTTAAAGGGTCGACTTGGTGGGTCAAACTAGCGGGGTGACTTGGTGAGAGTACTTGGTGGGCTGACCTGGCAGGGTGACTTGATGAACGAACTTAGAGAGTCGGCTTTGTGAGAGTACTTGGTGGGTCGAACTGGTGGGGTGACTTGATGAACGAACTTAAAGAGTCGACCTGGTAAGAGAACTTGGTTGGCCGAGCTGGCGGGGTGAATTGATGAACGAACCTAAAGAGTCGACTTTGTGAGAGTACTTGGTGGGCCGACCTGGCAGGGTGAGTTGATGACCAAACTTAAAGGGTCAACTTGGTGAGAGTACTTGGTGGGCCGACCTGGCGGGGCGACTTGATGAACGAACTTAAAGAGTCGACTTGGTGAGAGTACTCGGTGGGGTGACCTAATGAATAAACCTCAAGAGTCGACCTGGTGAGAGTACTTGGTGGGCCGACCTGGCGTGGTGACTTGGTGAGCAAACTTAAAGAGCCAACTTGGTGAGAGTAGTTGGTGGGCTGACCTGGCAGGGTGACTTGATGAATGAACTTAAAGAGTCGACCTGGTGGGCCGACTTGGCAGAGTGACTTCATGAACAAACTTAAAGAGTCCACTCGATGGGCCGACCTGGCGGGGTGAACTGATGAACGAACTTAAAGAGTCAACTTGGAGAGAGTAATTTGTGGGCTGACCTGGCGGGGTGACTTGATGAATGAACTTAAAGAGTCGACTTGGTGGGGTGACTTGATGAACGCACTTGAAGGGTCGACTTGGTGGGGTGACTCTATGAACGGACCTAAAGAGTTGACTTGGTGAGAGTACTTGGTGGGGTGACTCGATGAAAGGACTTAAAGAGTCGACTTGGTGAGAGTACTTGGTGGCTCAACTTTATGAGCAGACTTAAAGAGTCCACTTGGTGAGAGTGGGCCTAACGGGGCGAGTTGGTGGGGGGACTTGGCGAGTGGTATTAGAGAGCCGACGTGGTGAGGTGACTTGACGAGTTGGTTCATTGAGATGACATGGTGAGCTGACTTGGCAAGTGGACCCGGTGAGCGAACTTAAAGAGTCGACTTGGCAACGTACTCGAGTTGACTTGGTGAGGCGACCCGGCGAGCGGGCTCAAAGAGTCAACATGGTGAGGTGACTCATTGAGTCAACATGGTGAGGCGACTCATGGTGAGGAGCTATCCTTGAGGCGACTTGGTGGGCCTACTTGATTAGTCGACTTGGTGAGCCAACCTGACAAGCTGACACGGTGAGCGGGCTTAAAGAGGCAACGACTTGGTGGGGTAACTCGGCAAGCCATCTTATCGAGGTGAGATGGTAAGTCGACTTGGTGAGCTGACTTGGTGAGCGCACTTAAAGAGTCAACTTCGTGAGGTGACTCGGCGAGTTAGCCCACTGATGCGACTTGGGAGGGCCAACCTGGCGAACAAACTTAAAGAGGCGACTTGGGAGGGCTGACCTAGTGAGCGAACTTAAAGAGTTGACTTGGCAACATACTTGAACAACCGACTTGGTGAGCGGACATGGTGAGTGGGCTTAGAGAAGCAACTCAACGGGGCAACTTGATGAACGAACTTAAAGGGTCGACTTGGCGGGGTGACTTGATGAACGGACCTAAAGAGTTGACTTGGTGAGAGTACTTGGCGGGGTGAATTGATGAACGGACTTAAAGAGTCGACTTGGTGGGAGTACTTGGTGGGCCGACTTGATGAACGAACTTATAGAGTCGACTTGGTGAGAGTAGTTGTTCTGGTGACTTGATGAACGGACTTAAAGAGTCAGCTTGGCGGGGTGACTTGATGAAAGGACTTAAACAGTCGACTTGGTCAGGTGACTCGATGAACGAACTTAGAGGGTCAACTTTGCAGGGTGACTTGATGAACGGACCTAAAGAGTTGACTTGGTGAGAGTACTCGGTGGGGTGACCTGATGAACAGACTTAGAGAGTCGACTTGGTGAGAGTCCTTGGTGGGCCGACCTGGTTGGGTGACTTCGTGAACTGACTTAAAGAGTCGACTTGGTGGGAGTACTTGGTGGGGTGACTTGATGAACGGACTTCAAGGGTCGACTTGGCGAGGTGACTTGATGAATGGTGGTAAAGAGTTGACTTGGTGAGAGTACGTGGTGTGGTGACTTGATGAAAAGACTTAAAGAGTCGAATTGGTGAGAGTACTTGGTGGGGTGACTTGATGAACGCACTTGAAGGGTCGACTTGGTGGGGTGA
>CM053789.1:687963797-688006297 GCA_028749045.1 Cupressus sempervirens | reverse complement strand
AGCGCCAAGCACCCACCTCATGGCTAGAGACAAGGGCTCGCCATTAGATCAACTTCGAAATCACTGAACAGACGCGCTGTAGAATGGCAACCACTGCCAAGTCTCTTCCATACTTGCATCGGTCGAGTGATCGAAGAAGGTGATCTAAGAGAGGGTCCAAGCGTAGGCATTCGTTGGGGGATTCGCACTGATGGCATAAATTTATGCAATACCCGAGCAACACCGAACGCAGGTGGTGCTAGACGAGGGCTCCCATTTTAGATCGAGTTTTAAAATCACTGAGTAGACGTGGTGAGGGCTGGCAACCGCTGCCAAACCTTTTTCCGAAATTGCGCCATCTGAGTGAAAAGAAAACATGATCTAAAGGAGAGTCCAAGAATAGCACCCTCAAGGGTGGGCTTCATGCCCCTCTAATTGATTCAACGTCGGCGTCCACCGTTTCAAAATCTGACATATCCATCCACCCTGACAGCGCTGTTGAATCAATGAGGGGAGCACCGGAGAGGCTCGCAGCAACCACCTCTCCCATTTTAGCCATGATAGGCACGCAAAAAATTTTGCTAGAGTGCCAAGCCCCCACCTCATGGCTAGAGACAAGGGCTCGCCATTAGATCAACTTCGAAATCGCTGAACAGACGCGCTGTAGAATGGCAACCGCTGCCAAGTCTCTTCCGTAGTTCCGTCGGTCGAGTAATCGAACAAGGTGATCTAAGAGAGGGTCCAAGCATAGGAATTCATTGGGGGATTCGCGCCGATGGTATAAATTTATGCAATACCCGAGCAACACCGGACGGAGGTGCTAGACGAGGGCTCTTGTTTTAGATCGAGTTTTAAAATCACCAAGTAGACGCGATGAGGGCTGGCAACCGCCGCCAAACCTTTTTCCGAAATTGCGCCAGCTGAGTGAAAAGAAAACATGATCTAAAGGAGAGTCTAGGAATAGCACCCTCGAGGGTGGGCTTCATGCCCCTCTAATTGATTCAACGTCGGCGTCCACCGTTTCAAAATCTGACATATCCATCCGCCCTGACAGTGGCATTGAATCAATGAGCTGGGCACGGGAGAGGCTCGCGGCAACCACCTCTCCCATTGTAGCCATGATAGGCACGCAAAAAATTTTGCTAGAGCGCCAAGCACCCACCTCATGGCTAGAGACAAGGGCTCGCCATTAGATCAAACTTTGAAATCGCTGAACAGACGCGGTGTAGAATGGCAATCGCTGCCAAGTCTCTTCCATGGTTGCGTCGGTCGAGTGATCGAAGAAGGTGATCTAAGAGAGGGTCCAAGCGTAGGCATTCATTGGGGGGATTCGTGCCGATGGCATAAATTTATGCAATACCCGAGCAACACCAGACGGAGGTGCTAGACGAGGGCTCCCATTTTAGATCGAGTTTTAAAATCACCAAGTAGACGCGGTGAGGGCTGGCAACCGCTGCCAAACCTTTTTCCGAAATTGCGGCAGCTGAGTGACAAGAAAACATGATCTAAAGGAGAGTCCAGGAATAGCACCCTCGAGGGTGGGCTTCATGCCCCTTTAATTGATTCAACGTCGGCGTCCACCGTTTCAAAATCTGACATATCCATCTGCCTTAATAGCGGCGTTGAATCAATGAGGGGGGCACGGGAGAGGCTAGCGGCAACCACCTCTCCCCTTGTAGCCGTGATAGGCACGCAAAAAATTTTGCTAGAGCGCCAAGCACCCACCTCATGGCTAGAGACAAGGGATCGCCATTAGATCACCTTCGAAATCGCCGAACAGATGCGCTGTAGAATGGCAACCACTGCCAAGTCTCTTCCGTAGTTGCGTCGGTCGAGTGATCGAAGAAGGTGATGTAAGAGAGGGTCCAAGCGTAGGCATTCGTTGGGGGATTCGTGCCGATGGCATAAATTTATGCAATACCTGAGCAACACCGGACGGAGGTGCTAGACGAGGGCTCCCATTTTAGATCGAGTTTTAAAATCACCGAGTAGACGCGGTGAGGGCAGGCAACCGCTGCCAAACCTTTTTCCGAAATTGCGCCAGCTGAGTGACAAGAAAACATGATCTAAAGGAGAGTCCAGGAATAGCACCCTCGAGGGTGGGCTTCATGCCCCTTTAATTGATTCAACGTCGGCGTCCACCATTTCAAAATCTGACATATCCATTTGCCCTAATAGCGACGTTGAATCAATGAGGGGGGCACGGGAGAGGCTCGCGGCAACCACCTCTCCCCTTGTAGCTGTGATAGGCATGCAAAAAATTTTGCTAGAGTGCCAAGCACCCACCTCATGGCTAGAGACAAGGGCTCGCCATTAGATCAACTTCGAAATCGCTGAACAGACGCGCTGTAGAATGGCAACCGCTGCCAAGTCTCTTCCGTAGTTGCATCAGTCGAGTGATTGAAGGAGGTGATCTAAGAGAGGGTCCAACCGTAGGCATTCGTTGGGGGATTCGTGCCAATGGCATAAATTTATGCAATACCCGAGCAACACCAGACGGAGGTGCTAGACGAGGGCTCCCGTTTTAGATCGAGTTTTAAAATCACCGAGTAGACGCGGTGAGGGCTGGCAACCGCTGCCAAACCTTTTTTCGAAATTGCGCCAGCTGAGTGACAAGAAAACATGATCTAAAGGAGAGTCCAGGAATAGCACCCTCGAGGGTGGGCTTCATGCCCCTCTAATTGATTCAACGTCGGCGTCCACCTTTTCAAAATCCGACATATCCATCTGCCCTGACAGCGGCGTTGAATCAATGAGGGGGGCACGGGAGAGGCTCGCGGAAACCACCTCTCCCATTGTAGCCGTGATAGGCACGCAAAAAATTTTGCTAGAGTGCCAAGCACCCACCTCATGGCTAAAGACAAGGGCTCGCCATTAGATCAACTTCAAAATCGCTGAACAGATGCGCTGTAGAATGGCAACCGCTGCCAAGTCTCTTCCGTAGTTGCATCGGTCGAGTGATCGAAGAAGGTGATCTAAGAGAGGGTCCAAGCGTAGGCATTCATTGGGGGATTCGCACCGATGGCATAATTTTATGCAATACCCGAGCAACACCGGACGGAGGTGCTAGACGAGGGCTCCCGTTTTAGATCGAGTTTTAAAATCACCAAGTAGACGCGGTGAGGGATGGCAACTGTTGCCAAACCTTTTTCCGAAATTACGCCAGCTGAGTGAGAAGAAAACATGATCTAAAGGAGAGTCGAGGAATAGCACATCCGGGGTGGGCTTCATGCCCCTCTAATTGATTCAACGTCGGCGTCCACCATTTCAAAATCCAACATATCCATCCGCCTTGACACCGGTGTTGAATCAATGAGGGGGGCACGGGAGAGGCTCGCGGCAACCACCTCTCCTATATAAGCTATTAGTGCGAGGCTCGCTCTGCATTAGAAATTAGCGAACACAATGATATCCGCCTTAAAAATCCAAATCCTTCAAAATTCCTACCAAACAGCCATTCATGACCCAATTTTTTATGAGGTCGGCAGAGCAGCAAAAGATTATCATCGGTTAGGAGATGTGAGTTCATGGAGCCAAGGGACTGAAGTGGTCATCGAGCTCATCCGATCAACTGGATGAATTTCACCTTGATGGGCCCAATCCAAAAGTTCCGAAGGTCATCTCCTGGAACTCTCGAGAACAAGGCCCATCTTACATGCAAACTCTGCTACTGCGCAAACATAGGTTGCAATTAAAGAGAAATTGTGAGGCCGTCACAATGGCCCGAGGCCAACGGCTCCGACTAAGTCAATTTTCTCTTGCAATCACCATGCCGCCGTTCACAGAGAGATCTCCCCATTCACTTGTGACGCGACGCACAATCCAAGGTCTAGACGCGAGCTCGCCCTTGAAGGAAAGACCACTTTCCAAGACGTCCCCCGATGACACATTGGAACATCAACTGCTGTCGAACCACTCCCAATGTTGTGCCGATCGAGTTGGCACAGAGGCGACCTTAGGGAGCTCCCGCGTAGCAATCGGGATGTGCTTTCATGCCCATCTCTCACAAAAACCAATGTTAGCTGTGGACAAATTTGGAATCCAAGGGCTCGCATCCATCGATATTGTCGGCATTGGGTCTATATATTCAAAGGCCAAGGAGAGGTTCTGATAAGGGAAGCTCCCCTGCTCGCTCGCACAAACATCCCAAATTCTAGACACAAGCTCTCGCCCTTAGCATCACTCTCCAGATCACCGCAATGACACATTGGAACGACAACCACTGTCAAACAACTCCCAAAATTGTGGCAATGGAGTGAGAAAGAAGAGCAACTTTGGGGAGCCGCGCATAGGAAACGGGCTGTGCTGCTGCTTCATTCCGCTCTTATGTAGATCCAAAATCATTGATTTTGTTTGGAATCCGAGGCTGCATTCATCCTTTCTCAAACAAGCAATGGCTCTTCTAATCGAATGGCCACGGGGAGCTTCCGATAACAAAGGCTCCCTTGTCACTCGTGATGCGCAGGCCAACTGCTAGACGACGGGTCGCCCTTCAGATCGCTGCCCAGGCAACCACCACAATGGCACCATTGGAACGACAACTGCTGCCAAACCATTCTGAAAATTTTGTGGAAAAGAAGTTGTTGCATAGAGAACGACTCTGGGGAGAGAGCCCTCGCATAGAAAAATTGAGATGGCTTCACGACCCTCCCAATAGAAATGATGCTGGTGCCAATATTCCAAAAATCCGAATAACGTGTCTTTCGTGAACACCAGCACTGATTTCTATTGGGGAGGGTCATCGAGAACTTTTGTTATCAAAGCTCCCATTGTAAGCCGCGATAGGCAAACAAAAAATTGCTAGAGCCCCAAGCACCCACCTCATGGCTAGACAAGGGCTCACCATTAGTAGATCAACTTCGAAATCGCTGAACAGATGCACTGTGGAATGGCAACCGCTGCCAAGCCTCTTCCGTAATTGCGTTGGTTGAGTGATCGAAGAAGGTGATCTAAGAGAGAGTCCAAGGCTAGGGATTCGTTGGGGGATTCGCGCCGATAGCAAAAAATTATGCAATACCCAAGCAACACCAGACGGAGGTGCTAGACGAGGGCTCCCATTTTAGATTGAGTTTTAAAATCACCAAGTAGACGCGGTGAGGGCAGGCAACTGCTGCCAAACCTTTTTCTGAAATTGCGCCAGCCGAGTGACAAGAAAACATGATCTAAAGGAGAGTCAAGGAATAGCACCCTCGAGGGTGGGCTTCATGCCCCTCTAATTGATTCAACGTCGGCGTCCACCGTTTCAAAATCTGACATATCCATCTGCCCTAACAGCGGCGTTGAATCAATGAGGGGGGCACGGGAGAGGCTCGCGGCAACCACCTCTCCCCTTGTAGCCACGATAGGCACGCAAAAAATTTTGCTAGAGTGCCAAGCACCCACCTCATGGCTAGAGACAAGGGCTCGCCATTAGATCAACTTCGAAATCGCTGAACAGACGCACTGTAGAATGGCAACCGCTGCCAAGTCTCTTCCGTAGTTGCGTCGGTCGAGTGATCGAAGAAGGTGATCTAAGAGAGGGTCCAAGCGTAGGCATTCGTTGGGAGATTCACGCCGATGGCATAAATTTATGCAATACCCGAGCAACACCGGACGGAGGTGCTAGATGAGGGCTCCTGTTTTAGATCAAGTTTTAACATCACCAAGTAGACGCGGTGAGGGCTAGCAACCGCTGCCAAACCTTTTTCCGAAATTGCGCCAGCTGAGTGACAAGAAAACATGATCTAAAGGAGAGTCTAGGAATAGCACCCTCGAGGGTGGGGCTTCATGCCCCTCTAATTGATTCAATGTCGACGTCCACCGTTTCAAAATCCGACATATCCATCTGCCCTGACAGCAGCATTGAATCAATGAGGGGGGCACGGGAGAGGCTCGCGGCAACCACCTCTCCCCTTGTAGCCGCGATAGGCATGCAAACAAGTTTTGCTAGAGCGCCAAGCACCCACCTCATGGCTAGAGACAAGGGCTCGCCATTAGATCAACTTCAAAATCGCTGAACAGATGCTCTGTAGAATGGCAACCGCTGCCAACTCTCTTCCGCAGTTGCGTCGGTCAAGTGATCGAAGAAGGTGATCTAAGAGAGGGTCCAAGCGTAGGCATTCGTTGGGGGATTCGCGCCGATGGCATAAATTTCTGCAATACCCGAGCAACACCGGACGGAGGTGCTAGACGAGGGCTCCCATTTTAGATCGAGTTTTAAAATCACCAAGTAGACGTGGTGAGGGCTGGCAACCGCTGCCAAACCTTTTTCCGAAATTGTGCCAGCTGAGTTGACAAGAAAACATGATCTAAAGGAGAGTCCAGGAATAGCACCCTCGAGGGTGGGCTTCATGCCCCTCTAATTGATTCAACGTCGGCGTCGACCGTTTCAAAATCCGACATATCCATCCGCCCTGATAGCGGCGTTGAATCAATGAGGGGGTCACGAGAGAGGCTTGCGGCAACCACCTCTCCCATTATAGCCGCGACAGGCATGCAAAAAATTTTGCTAGAGCGCCAAGCACCCACCTCATGGCTAGAGACAAGGGCTCACCATTAGATCAAATTCGAAATCGCTGAACAGACGCGCTGTAGAATGGCAACCGCTGCCAAGTCTCTTCCGTAGTTCCGTCGGTCGAGTGATCGAAGAAGGTGATCTAAGAGAGGGTCCAAGCGTGTAGGCATTCATTGGGGGATTTGCGCCGATGGCTTAAATTTATGCAATACCCGAGCAACACCGGATGGAGGTGCTAGACGAGGGCTCCCATTTTAGATCGAGTTTTAAAATCACCAAGTAGACGTGGTGAGGGCTGGCAACCGCTACCAAACCTTTTTCCGAAATTGCGCCAGCTGAGTGACAAGAAAACATGATCTAAAGGAGAGTCCAGGAATAGCACCCTCGAGGGTGGGCTTCATGCCCCTCTAATTGATTCAACGTCGACGTCCACCATTTCAAAATCTGACATATCCATCCGCCCTGACAGCGGCGTTGAATCAATGAGGGGGGCACGGGAGAGGCTCGCGGCAACAACCTCTCCCCTTGTAGCCACGATAGGCACGCAAAAAAATTTTGCTAGAGCGCCAAGCACCCACCTCATGGCTAGAGACAAGGGCTCGCCATTAGATCAACTTCGAAATCGCTGAACAGATGCTCTGTAGAATGGCAACCGCTGCCAAGTCTCTTCCGTAGTTGCGTCGGTCGAGTGATCAAAGAAGGTGATCTAAGAGAGGGTCTAAGCGTAGGCATTTGTTGGGGGATTCGACTCGATGGCATAAATTTCTGCAATACCCGAGCAACACCGGATGGAGGTGCTAGACGAGGGCTCCCATTTTAGATCGAGTTTTAAAATCACCGAGTAGACGCAGTGAGGGCTGGCAACCGCTGCCAAACCTTTTTCCGAAATTGCGCCAGCTGATTTGACAAGAAAACATGATCTAAAGGAGAGTCCAGGAATAGAACCCTCGAGGGTGGGCTTCATGCCCCTCTAATTGATTCAACGTCGATGTATACCGTTTCAAAATCTGACATATCCATCTGCCCTGACAGCGGCGTTGAATCAATGAGGGGGGCACGGGAGAGGCTTGCGGCAACCACCTCTCCCATTGTAGCCGCGATAGGCATGCAAAAAATTTTGCTAGAGCACCAAGTACCCACCTCATGGCTAGAGACAAGGGCTCGCCATTAGATCAACTTCGAAATCGCTGAACAGACGCGCTGTAGAATGGCAACCGCTGCCAAGTCTCTTCCGTAGTTGCGTCGGTCGAGTTATCGAACAAGGTGATCTAAGAGAGGGTCCAAGTGTGTAGGCATTCGTTGGGGGATTCGCGTCGATGGCATAAATTTATGCAATACCCGAGCAACACCGAACGGAGGTGCTAGATGAGGGCTCCCGTTTTAGATCGAGTTTTAAAATCACCAAGTAGACACGGTGAGGGCTGGCAACCGCTGCCAAACCTTTTTCCAAAATTGCGCCAGCTGAGTGACAAGAAAACATGATCTAAAGGAGAGTCCAAGAATAGCACCCTCGAGCGTGGGCGTCATGCCCCTCTAATTGATTCAACGTTGGCGTCCACCATTTCAAAATCCGACATATCCATCCGCCCTGACAGCGGCGTTGAATCAATGAGGGGAGCATAGGAGAGGCTCGCGGCAACCACCTCTCCCGTTGTAGCCGTGATAGGCACGCAAAAAGTTTTGCTAGAGCACCAAGCACCCACCTCATGGCTAGAGACAAGGGCTCGCCATTAGATCAACTTCGAAATTGCTGAACAGACGCGCTGTAGAATGGTAACTGCTGCCAAGTCTCTTCCGTAGTTGCGTCGGTCGAGTGATCAAAGAAGGTGATCTAAGAGAGGGTCCAAGCGTAGGCATTCGTTGGGGGATTCACGCCGATGGCATAAATTTATGCAATACCCGAGCAACACCGGACAGAGGTTCTAGGCGAGGGCTCCCGTTGTAGATCGAGTTTTAAAATCACCAAGTAGATGCGGTGAGGGATGGCAACCGCTGCCAAACCTTTTTCTGAAATCGCGCCAGCTGAGTGAGAAGAAAACATGATCTAAAGGAGAGTCGAGGAATAGCACATCCAGGGTGGGCGTCATGCCCCTCTAATTGATTCAACGTCGGCGTCCACCGTTTCAAAATCTGACATATCCATCCACCTTGACACCGGCATTGAATCAATGAGAGGGGCACGGGAGATATTCGCGGAAACCACCTCTCCTATATAAGCTATTAGTACGAGGCTCGCTCTGCATTAGAAATTAGCGAACACACCGACATCCGCCTTAAAAATCCAAATCCTTTAAAATTCCTACCAAACAGCCATTCACGACCCAATTTTTTATGAGGTCGGCAGAGGAGCAAAAGATTGTCATCGGTTAGGAGATGTGAGTTCATGGAGCCGAGGGACTGAAATGGTCATCGAGCTCATCCGATCAACTCGATAAATTTCACCTTGAAGGGGCCCAATCCAAAAGTTCCGGAGGTCATCTCCTGGAACTCTCGAGAACAAGGCCCATCTTACATGCAAACTCTGCTACTGTGCAAACATAGGTTGCAATTAAAGAGAAATTGCGAGGCCATCACAATGGCCCAAGGCCAATGGCTCTGACTAAGTCAATTTTCTCTTGCAATCACCATGCCACCATTCACAGAGAGATCTCCCCATTCACTTGTGACGCGACACACAATCCAAGTGCTAGACGCAAGCTCGCCCTTGAAAGAAAGACCACTTTCCAAGACATCCCCCATTCACTTGTGACGCAACGCACAACCCAAGTGCTAGACGCGAGCTCGCCCTTGAAAGAAAGACCACTTTCCAAGACATCCCCGAATGACACATTGGAACGACAACTGCTGTCAAACCATTCCCAATGTTGTGCCGATCGAGTTGGCACAGAGGCGACCTTAGGGAGCTCCCGTGTAGCAATCGGGATGTGCTTTCATACCCATCTCTCGTAAAAACCAATCTTAGCTGTGAACAAATTTCACCGCAATGACACCATTGGAACGATGACCGCTGTCGAACAACTCCCGCATTTGTGCCCTGATGGAGTGAGAAAGAATAGAAACTTTGGGGAGCCGCGCATCGCAAATGGGCTGCTGCTTCATTTCCCTCTTATATATAGATCCGATGTCATTGATTTTGTTTGGAATCCGAGGCTGCATTCGTCCTTGCTCACAAAAAGCAATGGCTCTTCTCATCGAATGGCCATGGGGAGCTTCCGATCACAAAGGCTCCCTTGTCACTCGTGACGCACAGCCCAACTACTTTCCTAAATTGCGCCAGCTGAGTGACAAGAAAACATGATCTAAAGGAGAGTCGAGGAATAGCACCTCGAGGGTGGGCTTCATGCCCCTCCAATTGATTCAACGTCGGCGTCCACCGTTTCAAAATCTGACATTTCCATCTGCCTTGACACCGCCGTTGAATCAATGAGAGGGGCACGGGAGAGGTTCGCGGCAACAACCTCTCCTATATAAGCTATTAGTGCGAGGCTCGCTCTGCATTAGAAATTAGCGAACACACCGACATCCACCATAAAAATCCAAATCGTTGAAAATTCTGACCAAACAGCCATCCACGACCCAATTTATTATGAGGTTGTCTAAGGAGCAAAAGATTGTCATCGGTAAGGAGATGTGAATTCATGGAGCCAAGGGACTGAAATGGTCATCGAGCTCATCCGATCAACTGGATGAATTTCACCTTGAAGGGGCCCAATCCAAAAGTTCCGGAGGTCATCTCCTGGAACTCTCAAGAACAAGGACCGTCTTACTTGCAAACTCTGCTATTGCGCAAACATAGGTTGCAATTAAAGAGAAATTGCCAAGCCATCATAGTGGCCCGAGGCCAATGCTCCAACTAAGTCAATTTTCTCTTGCAATCACCATGCCTCCGTTCACAGAGAGATCTCCCCATTCACTTGTGACGCGACACACAATCCAAGTGATAGACGCGAGCTCGCCCTTGAAAGGCTAGGCCACTTTCCGAGACATCCCCCGATGACACATTGGAATGACAACCACTGTCGAACCATTCCCAATGTTGTGCCGATCGAGTTGGCACAGAGGCGACCTTAGGGAGCTCCCGCATAGCAATCGGGATGTTCTTTCGTACCCATCTCTCACAAAAACCAATCTTAGAGGTGAACAAATTTAGAATCCAAGGCTCGTATCCATCGATATCGTCGGCACTGGGTCTATATATTCAAAGGCCACGGAGAGGTTCCGATAAGAGAAGCTCCCTCGCTCGCTCGTACAAACATCCCAAATGCTAGACACAAGCTCCCGCCCTTAGCATCACTCTCCAGATCGCTGCAATGACACATTGGAACGACAACCACTGTCAAACAACTCCCGAATTTGTGCCGATGGAGTGAGAAAGATGAGCAACTTTGGGGAGCCGCGCATGGCAAATGGGCTGCTGCTTCATTTCGCTCTTATATATAGATTCGATGTCGTTGATTTCCTTTGGAATCCAAGGCTGCATTCGTGCTTGCTCACACAAGCAATGGCTCTTCTCATCGAATGGTCACGGGGAGCTTCCAATTACAAAGGCTCCCTTATCACCCGTGATGCGCAGCCCAACTGCTAGACGACGGCTTGCCCTTCAGATCACTGCCTAGGCAACCACCACAACGGTACCATTGGAACGACAACCGCTGCCGAACCATTCCGAAATTTTTTTGCCAAAGAAGTTGTTGCAAAGAGAATGACTTTGGGGAGAGAGCCCTCACATAGCAAAATTGGGATGGCTTCACGGCAGCTGGATGGGATTTGAATTCATGGAGCCAAGGGAGTGAAATGGTCATCGAGCTCATCTGATCAACTGGATGAATTTCACCTTGAAGGGGCCCAATCCAAAAGTTCCAGAGGTCATCTCCTGGAACTGTCAAGAACAAAGGCCAATATTACATGCAAACTCTGCTACTGCGCAAACATAGGTTGCAATTATAGAGAAATTGCAAGGCCGTCACAATGGCCCGAGGCTAATGCTCCGACTACTAAGTCAATTTTCTCTTGCAATCACCATGTCGCCATTCACAGAGAGATCTCCCCATTCACTTGTGACGACACACAATCCAAGTGCTAGACGTGATCTCGCCCTTGAAAGGCCATGTTCCAAGACATCCCGATGACATATTGGAACGACAACCGCTGTCGAACCATTCCCAATGTTGTGCCGATTGAGTTGGCACAGAGGCGATCTTAGGGAGCTCCCACGAATCGATCGGGAAGTGCTTTCATACCCATCTCTCACAAAAACCAATGTTAGCTAAACAATTTTAGAATCCAAGGCTCGTATCCATCGATATCGTCGGCACTGGGTCTATATTCAAAGGCCACGGAGAGGTTCCGATAAGAGAAGCTCCCCTGCTCTCTTGCACAAACATCCCCAAATGCTAGACGCAAGCTCCCACCCTTAGCATCGCTCTCCAGATCACCGTAATGACACATTGGAGTGACAACCGCTGTCGAACAACTCCCGAATTTGTACCGATGGAGTGAGAAAGAAGAGCCAGATCGGGTCGACGAAAACGACTAAGCCAGATCGGGTCGGCCAGCATGGCTCAGCCACACCATTTTTTGCCGAGAGCTTTCGATATTAAAGCTCCCATGTAGCAATGATAAGTACACCATGACAAAATTGCTAGAGCGCCGAGCACCCATAGCAAATTGCCATTATACCAAGCAACGCCAGAGTGCTAGACAAGGGCTCACATTTAGATCAAGTTTTAAAATCACCAAAAAGACATGCCATGGATCGGCAACCGCTGCCTCACCTTTTCCAAAATTGAGTCATCGGAAAACATGATCTAAAGGAGAGTCGAGGAAAAGCACTAAGATCGCTTCATGCCCCTTTCATTGATTCAACATCAGCATACACCGTTTGAAAACCCAACAATCCGATCCACCTAGACACCAATGTTGAATCAATGAAAGGGGCATGGGAGAGGCTCGCGGCAACAACCTCTCCTATATAAGCTATTAGTGCGAGTCTCGCTCTGCATTAGAAATCTGTGATAGCACGGACAAAAACCTTAAAAATTTAATTCAATGAAAAATGTGACCAAACAGCCATCCACGACACCGTTTTTGGAGCTCGCGCAGATCGGCTCGGCCAGAATGGCTTGCCCAGATCAGCTCGGCCAGCATGGTGACTTGCTGACTCGATGAGAGTACTTTGAACTGTCAAGAAAAAAGGCCAATCTAACATGCAAACTCTGCTACTGCGCAAACATAGCTCGCAATTATAGAGAAATTGCAAGGCCATCACAATGGCCCGAGGCCAATGCTCCGACTACTAGGTCAATTTTCTCTTGCAATCGCCATGCCACCGTTCACAGAGAGATCTCCCCATTCACTTGTGACGACGCACAATCCAAGTGCTAGATGCGAGCTCACCCTTGAAAGGCCGCGTTCCAAGACATCCCGATGACACATTGGAATGATAACCGCTATCAAACCATTCCCAATGTTGTGCCGATCGAGTTGGCACAGAGGCGATCTTAGGGAACTCCCGCGTATCGATCGAGAAGTGCTTTCGTACCCATCTCTCACAAAAAATGATGTTAGCTGAACAATTTTATAATCCAAGGCTCGTATCCATTGATATTGTCGGCATAGGGTCTATATTCAAAGGCCACGGAGAGGTTCCGATAAGAGAAGCTCCCCTGCTCGCTTGCACAAACATCCCCAAATGCTAGACGCAAGCTCCCGCACTTAGCATCGCTCTCCAGATCACCGTAATGACACATTGGAATGACAACCGCTGTCGAACAACTCCTGAATTTGTGCCGATGGAGTGAGAAATGAGAGCCAGATTAGGTTGACGAAAATGGCTAAGCCAGATCAGGTCCGCCAGCATGGCTCGGCCACCATTTTTCGTCGAGAGCTTTCGATATTAAAGCTCCCATGTAGCTGCGATAAGTACACCATGACAAATTGCTAGAGTGCCCAGCACCCATAGCAAGTTGCCATTATACCAAGCAACGTCGGAGTGCTAGACAAAGGCTCACATTTAGATCATGTTTTAAAACCACCAAAAACACACACCATGGATCGGCAACCGCTGCCTCACCTTCTCCAAAATTGAGTCATCGGAAAACATGATCTAAAGGAGAGCCGAGGAAAAGCACTGAGATCGCTTCATGCCCCTTTCATTCATTCAACATCAGCATACACCATTTGAAAACCCAACAATCCGATCCGCCTAGACACCAATGTTGAATCAATGAAAGGGGTATGGGAGAGGCTCGCGGCAACAACCTCTCCTATATAAGCTATTAGTGCGAGGCTCGCTCTGCATTAGAAATCTGCGATAGCGCGGACAACTCCCTTAAAAATCCAATTCAATGAAAAATGTGACCAAACAACCATCCACGACACCGTTTTTGGAGCTCGCCCAGATCGGCTCGGCCAGCATGGCTCGCCCAGATCGGCTCGGCTAGCATGGTGACTTGCTGATTTGGTGACAGTACTACGAACTGTCAAGAACAAAGGCCAATCTAACGTGCAAACTCTGCTACTACGCAAACATAGGTTGCAATTATAGAGAAATTCCAAGGCCGTCACAATGGCCCGAGGCCAATGCTCCGACTACTAAGTCAATTTTCTCTTGCAATCGCAATGCCGCCGTTCACAGAGAGATCTCCCCAATCACTTGTGACGACGCACAATCCAAGTGCTAGATGCGAGCTCGCCCTTGAAAGGCCGCGTTCCAAGACATCCCGATGACACATTGGAATGACAACCGTTGTCGAACCATTCCCAATGTTGTGCTGATCGGCAACCGCTGCCTCACCTTTTCCAAAATTGAGTCGTCAGAAAACATGATCTAAAGGAGAGCCGAGGAAAAGCACTGAGATCGCTTCATGCCCCTTTCATTGATTCAACATCAGCATACACCATTTGAAAACCCAACAATCCGATCCGCCTAGACACCAATGTTGAATCAATGAAAGGGGCATGGGAGAGGCTCGCGACAACAACCTCTCCTATATAAGCTATTAGTGCCAGGCTCGCTCTGCATTAGAAATCTGCAATAGCATGGACAACTCCCTTAAAAATCCAATTCAATGAAAAATGTGACCAAACAACCATCCACGACACCATTTTTGGAGCTCGCCCAGATCGGGTCGGCAAGAATGGCTCGCCCAGATCGGGTCGGCCAGCATGGCTCGCCCAGATCGGCTCGGCCAGCTTGGCTCGGCCAGCATGGCTCGCCCAGATCGGCTCGGCCAGATCGGGTCGGCCAGCATGGTGACTTGGTGACTCGGTGAGAGTACTTGGAACCGTCAAGAACAAAGCCCAATCATACATGCAAACTCTGCTACTGCGCAAACATAGGTTGCAATTATAGAGAAATTGCAAGGCCATCACAATGGCCCGAGGCCAATGCTCCGACTACTAAGTCAATTTTCTCTTGCAATCGCCATGCCGCCGTTCACAAAGAGATCTCCCCATTCACTTGTGACGAAGCACAATCCAAGCGCTAGACGCGAGCTCGCCCTTGAAAGGCCGCGTTCCAAGACATCCCGATGACACATTGGAACGACAACCGCTATCGAACCATTCCCAATGTTGTGCCAATCGAGTTGGCACAGAGGTGACCAAACAGCCATCCACGAAACTATTTTTGGAGCTCGGCCAGATCGGCTCGGCCAGCATGGCTCGGCCAGAATGGCTCAGCCAGCATGGCTCGGCCAGAACGGCTCACCCAGATCGGCTCGGCCAGCATGGCTCGGCCAGAACGGCTCACCCAGATCGGCTCGCCCAGATCGGGTCAGCCAGAACGGCTCGACCAGAATGGCTCGCCCAGATCGGCTCGGCCAGCATGGCTCGGCCAGAATGGCTCGCCTAGATCGGCTCAGCCAGAATGGCTCGCCCAGATCGGCTCGCCCAGATCAGCTCGCCCAGACCAGCTCGCCCAGATCGGCTCGGCTAGCATGGCTCGGCCAGAATGGCTCGCCCAGATCGGCTCGGCCAGAATGGCTCGCCCAGATCAGCTCGGCCAGCATGGCTTGCCCAAAACGGCTCGGCAGGATCGGGTCGGCCAGAATGGCTCGCCCAGATCAGCTCGGCCAGCGTGGCTCGGCCAGAACGACTTGGCCAGATCGAGACGGTGACTTGATGAATGGACTTAGAGATTCGACTTGGTGGGCCGACCTGGCGGGGTGACTTGATGAACGCACTTGAAGGGTCAACTTGGTGGGGTGACTCTATGAACGGACCTAAAGAGTTGACTTGGTGAGAGTACTTGGCGGGGTGACTTGATGAAAGGACTTAAAGAGTCAACTTGGTGAGAGTACTTGGTGGGGCGACTTGATGAATGCACTTTAAGAATAGACTTGGTTAGAGTACTTGGTGGGGCGACTTGATGAACAGACTCAAAGAGTCGACTTGGTGAGAGTACCTGGTGGCTCGACTTGATGAGCAGACTTAAAGAGTCAACTTGGTGAGAGTACTTGGCGGGGTGAATTGATGAACGAACATAAAGAGTCGGCTTGCTGGGAGTACTTGGTGGGTCGACCTGGTGGGGTGACTTTATGGACAGACTTAAAGAGTCAACTTGGTGGGGTGACTTGATGAAAGGACTTAAAGGGTCGACTTGGTGAGAGTACTTGGCGGGGCGACTTGATGAACGGACTTAAAGGGTTGACTTGGCGGGGTGACTTGATGAACGGACCTAAAGAGTTGACTTGGTGAGAGTACTTGGCGGTGTGAACTGATGAATAGACTTAAAGAGTCGACTTGGTGGGAGTACTTGGTGGGCCGACTTGATGAACGGACTTATAGAGTCGACTTGGTGAGAGTAGTTGTTCTGGTGACTTGATGAATGGACTTAAAGAGTCGGTTGGCGGGGTGACTTGATGAAAGGACTTAAACAGTCAACTTGGTCAGGTGACTCGATGAACGAACTTAGAGGGTTGACTTTGCGGGGTGACTTGATGAACGGACCTAAAGAGTTGACTTGGTGAGAGTACTCGGTGGGGTGACCTGATGAACAGACTTAGAGAGTCGACTTGGTGAGAGTCCTTGGTGGGCCGACCTGGTTGGGTGACTTCGTGAACTGACTTAAAGAGTCGACATGGTGGGAGTACTTGGTGGGGTGACTTGATGAACGGACTCCAAGGGTCGACTTGGCGAGGTGACTTGATGAACGGTCCTAAAGAGTTGACTTGGTGAGAGTACTTGGTGTGGTGACTTGATGAAAAGACTTAAAGAGTCGAATTGGTGAGAGTACTTGGTGGGGTGACTTGATGAATGCACTTGAAGGGTCGACTTGGTGGGGTGAGTTTATGAACGAACTTAAAGAGTTGACGTGGTGAGAGTGCTTGGTGGGGTGACTTGATGAAAATAGTTAAAGAGTCGACTTGGTGAGAGTAGTTGGTCGGGTGACTTGATGAATGTACTTGAAGAATCGACTTGGTTAGAGTACTTGGTGGGGTGACTTGATGAACGGACTTAAAGATTCGACTTGGTGGGCCGACCTGGCAGGGTGACTTGATGAATGGACTTAGAGAGTTGACTTGGTGAGAGTACTTGGTGGGCCGATCTGGCTGGGTGACTTGATGAACAAACTTAAAGAGTTGACTTGGTGAGAGTACTCGGTGGGCTGACCTGGTCACGTGACTTGATGAACGGACTTAAAGAGTCGACTTGGTGGGCCGACTTGGCCGGGTGACTTGATCAACGAACTTAAAGAGTCGACTTGGTGGGTCGAACTAGCGGGGTAACTTGGTGAGAGTACTTGATGGGCTGACCTGGCAGGGTGACTTGATGAACAAACTTAGAGAGTTGACTTTGTGAGAGTACTTGGTGGGTCAAACTGGCAGGGTGACTTGATGAACGAACTTAAAGAGTCGACCTGGTGAGAAAACTTGGTGGGCCGAGCTGGCGGGGTGAATTGATGAACGAACCTAAAGAGTCAACTTTGTGAGAGTACTTGGTGGGCCGACCTGGCGGGGTGAGTTGATGATCGAACTTAAAGGGTCGACTTGGTGAGAGTACTTGGTGGGCTGACCTGGCGGGGCGACTTGATGAACGAACTTAAAGAGTCAACTTGGTGAGAGTACTCGATGGGGTGCCCTGATGAACAAACCTAAAGAGTCGACCTGGTGAGAGTACTTGGTGGGCCGACCTGGCGGGGTGACTTGGTGAGAAAACTTAAAGAGTCGACTTGGTGAGAGTAGTTGGTGGGCTGACCTGGCGGGGTGACTTGATGAACGAACTTAAAGAGTCGACCTGGTGGGCCGACTTGGCAGAGTGACTTCATGAACGAACTTAAAGAGTCCACTTGGTGGGCCGACCTGGCGGGGTGACTTGATGAACGAACTTAAAGAGTCGACTTGGTGAGAGTAATTTGTGGGCTGACCTGGCGGGGTGACTTGATGAATGAACTTAAAGAGTCGACTTGGTGGGGTGACTTGATGAATGCACTTGAAGGGTCGACTTGGTGGGGTGACTCTATGAACAGACCTAAAGAGTTGACTTGGTGAGAGTACTTGGTGGGGTGACTCGATGAAAGGACTTAAAGAGTCGACTTGGTGAGAGTACTTGGTGGCTCGACTTTATGAGCAGACTTAAAGAGTCCACTTGGTGAGAGTGGGCCTAACGGGGCGAGTTGGTGGGGCGACTTGGCGAGTGGTATTAGAGAGCCAACGTGGTGAGGTGACTCGGCGAGTTGGTTCGTTGAGATGACATGGTGAGCTGACTTGGCGAGTGGACCCGACGAGCAAACTTAAAGAGTCGACTTGGCAACGTACTCGAGTCGACTTGGTGAGGCGACCCGGCGAGCGGGCTCAAAGAGTCAACATGTTGAGGTGACTCATTGAGTCAACATGGTGAGGCGAATCATGGTGAGGAGCTATCCTTGAGGTGACTTGGTGGGCCTACTTGATTAGTCGACTTGGTGAGCCGACCTGACAAGCTGACACGGTGAGCGGGCTTAAAGAGGCGAAAACTTGGTGGGGTAACTCGGCAAGCAATCTTATCGATCCGAGATGGTGAGTCGATTTGGTGAGCTGACTTGGTGAGCGCACTTAAAGAGTCAACTTCGTGAGGTGACTCGGCAAGTTAGCCCACTGATGCAACTTGGGCGGGCCGACCTGGCGAACGAACTTAAAGAGGCAACTTGGGCGGGCTGACCTGGCGACCAAACTTAAAGAGTTGACTTGGCAACATACTTGAACAACCGAATTGGTGAGCGGACATGGTGAGTGGGCTTAGAGAAGCAACTCAGTGGGGCGACTTGATGAACGGACTTAAAGGGTCGACTTGGCGGGGTGACTTGATGAACGGACCTAAAGAGTTGACTTGGTGAGAGTACTTGGCGGGGTGAACTGATGAACGGACTTAAAGAGTCAACTTGGTGGGAGTACTTGGTGGGCCGACTTGATGAACGGACTTATAGAGTCGACTTGGTGAGAGTAGTTGTTCTGGTGACTTGATGAATGGACTTAAAGAGTCGGTTGGCGGGGTGACTTGATGAAAGGACTTAAACAGTCAACTTGGTCAGGTGACTCGATGAACGAACTTAGAGGGTTGACTTTGTGGGGTGACTTGATGAACGGACCTAAAGAGTTGACTTGGTGAGAGTACTCGGTGGGGTGACCTGATGAACAGACTTAGAGTGTCGACTTGGTGAGAGTCCTTGGTGGGCCGACCTGGTTGGGTGACTTCATGAACTGACTTAAAGAGTCGACTTGGTGGGAGTACTTGGTGGGGTGACTTGATGAACGGACTCCAAGGGTCGACTTGGCGAGGTGACTTGATGAACGGTCCTAAAGAGTTGACTTGGTGAGAGTACTTGGTGTGGTGACTTGATGAAAAGACTTAAAGAGTCAAAACTGTGAGAGTACTTGGTGGGGTGACTTCATGAACGCACTTGAAGGGTCGACTTGGTGGGGTGACTTTATGAACGAACCTAAAGAGTTGACGTGGTGAGAGTGCTTGGTGGGGTAACTTGATGAACATAGTTAAAGAGTCGACTCGGTGAGAGTAGTTGGTCGGGTGACTTGATGAACGCACTTGAAGAATTGACTTGGTTAGAGTACTTGGTGGGGTGACTTGATGAATGGACTTAAAGATTCGACTAGGTGGGCCGACCTGGCGGGGTGACTTGATGAACGGACTTAGAGAGTCGACTTGGTGAGAGTACTTGGTGGGCCGACCTGGCCGGGTGACTTGATGAACAAACTTAAAGAGTCGACTTGGTGAGAGTACCCGGTGGGCTGACCTGGTCACGTGACTTGATGAACGGACTTAAAGAGTCGACTTGGTGGGCCGACTTGGCCGGGTGACTTGATGAATGAACTTAAAGGGTCGACTTGGTGGGTCGAACTAGCGGGGTGACTTGGTGAGAGTACTTGGTGGGCTGACCTAGCAGGGTGACTTGATGAACGAACTTAGAGAGTCGGCTTTGTGAGAGTACTTGGTGGGTCAAACTAGCGGGGTGACTTGATGAACGAACTTAAAGAGTCGACCTGGTGAGAGAACTTGGCGGGCTGAGCTAGCAGGGTGAATTGATGAACGAACCTAAAGAGTCGACTTTGTGAGAGTACTTGGTGGGTCGACCTGGCGGGGTGAGTTGATGATCGAACTTAAAGGGTCGACTTGGTGAGAGTACTTGGTGGGCCGACCTGGCGGGGCGACTTGATGAACGAACTTAAAGAGTCAACTTGGTGAGAGTACTCGGTGGGGTGACCTGATGAACAAACCTAAAGAGTCGACCTGGTGAGAGTACTTGGTGGGCCGACCTTGCGAGGTGACTTGGTGAGCAAACTTAAAGAGTCGACTTGGTGAGAGTAGTTGATGGGCTGACCTGGCAGGGTGACTTGATGAACAAACTTAAAGAGTCAACCTGGTGGGCCGACTTGGCAGAGTGACTTCATGAACGAACTTAAAGAGTCCACTCGGTGGGCCGACTTGGCAGGGTGAATTGATGAACGAACTTAAAGAGTCGACTTGGAGAGAGTAATTTGTGGGCTGACCTGGCGGGGTGACTTGATGAATGAACTTAAAGAGTCGACTTGGTGGGGTGACTTCATGAATGCACTTGAAGGGTCGACTTGGTGGGGTGACTCTATGAACGGACCTAAAGAGTTGACTTGGTGAGAGTACTTGGTGGGGTAACTCGATGAAAGGACTTAAAGAGTCGACTTGGTGAGAGTACTTGGTGGCTCGACTTTATGAGCAGACTTAAAGAGTCCACTTGGTGAGAGTGGGCCTAACGGGGTGATGTGGTGAGTGGGCCTAACGGGGCGAGTTGGTGGGGTGACTTGGTGAGTGGTTTTAGAGAGCCGACGTGGTGAGGCGACTCGGCGAGTTGGTTCGTTGAGATGACATGGTGAGCTAACTTGGCGAGTGGACCCGGCGAGCGAACTTAAAGAGTCGACTTGGCAACGTACTCGAGTCAACTTGGTTAGGCGACCCGGCGAGCGGGCTCAAAGAGTCAACATGGTGATGCGACTCATTGAGTCAACATGGTGAGGCAACTCATGGTGAGGAGCTATCCTTGAGGCGACTTGGTGGGCCTACTTGATTAGTCAACTTGGTGAGCCGACCTGATGAGCTGACACGGTGAGCGGGCTTAAAGAGGTGATGACTTGGTGGGGTAACTCGGCAAGCCATCTTATCAAGGCGAGATGGTGAGTCGACTTGGTGAGCTGACTTGGTGAGCGCACTTAAAGAGTCAACTTCGTGAGGTGACTCGGCGAGTTAGCCCGCTGATGCGACTTGGGTGGGCTGACCTGGCGAACGAACTTAAAGAGGCGACTTGGGCGGGCTGACCTAGCGAGTGAACTTAAAGAGTTGACTTGGCAACGTACTTGAACAACCGACTTGGTGAGCGGACATGGTGAGTGGGCTTAGAGAAGCAACTTGGCAGGGTGACTTGATGAACGGACTTAAAGGGTCGACTTGGCAGGGTGACTTGATGAATGGACCTAAAGAGTTGACTTGGTGAGAGTACTTGGCGGGGTGAATTGATGAACGGACTTAAAGAGTCAACTTGGTGGGAGTACTTGGTGGGCCGACTTGATGAAGGGACTTATAGAGTCGACTTGGTGAGAGTAGTTGTTCTAGTGACTTGATGAACGGACTTAAAGAGTCGGCTTGGCGGGGTGACTTGATGAAAGGACTTAAACAGTTGACTTGGTCGGGTGACTCGATGAACGAACTTAGAGGGTCGGCTTTGTGGGGTGACTTGATGAACGGACCTAAAGAGTTGACTTGGTGAGAGTACTCGGTGGGGTGACCTGATGAACAGACTTAGAGAGTCGACTTGGTGAGAGTCCTTGGTGGGCCGACCTGGTTGGGTGACTTCGTGAACTGACTTAAAGAGTCAACTTGGTGGGAGTACTTGGTGGGGTGACTTGATGAACGGACTTCAAGGGTTGACTTGGTGAGGTGACTTGATGAACGGTCCTAAAGAGTTGACTTGGTGAGAGTACTTGGTGTGGTGACTTGATGAAAAGACTTAAAGAGTCGAATTGGTGAGAGTACTTGGTGGGGTGAGTTGATGAACGCACTTGAAGGGTCAACTTGGTGGGGTGACTTTATGAACGGACCTAAAGAGTTGACGTGGTGAGAGTGCTTGGTGGGGTGACTTGATGAACATAGTTAAAGAGTCGACTTGGTGAGAGTAGTTGGTCGGGTGACTTGATGAACGCACTTGAAGAATCGACTTGGTTAGAGTACTTGGTGGGGTGACTTGATGAACGGACTTAAAGATTCGACTTGGTGGGCCGACCTGTCGGGGTGACTTGATGAACAGACTTAGAGAGTCGACTTGGTGAGAGTACTTGGTGGGCCGATCTGGCCGGGTGGCTTGATGAACAAACTTAAAGAGTCGACTTGGTGAGAGTACCCGGTGGGCTGACCTGGTCACGTGACCTGATGAACAGACTTAAAGAGTCGACTTGGAGGGCTGACTTGGTCGGGTGACTTGATGAACGAACTTAAAGGGTCGACTTGGTGGGTCAAACTAGCGGGGTGACTTGGTGAGAGTACTTGGTAGGCTGACCTGGCAGGGTGACTTGATGAACGAACTTAGAGAGTCAGCTTTGTGAGAGTACTTGGTGGGTCGAACTGGCGAGGTGACTTGATGAATGAACTTAAAGAGTTGACCTGGTGAGAGAACTTGGTGGGCCGAGCTGGCGGGGTGAATTGATGAACGAACCTAAAGAGTCGACTTTGTGAGAGTACTTGGTGGGCCAACCTGGCGGGGTGAGTTGATGACCGAACTTAAAGGGTCGACTTGGTGAGAGTACTTGGTGGGCCGACCTGGCGGGGCGACTTGATGAACGAACTTAAAGAGTCGACTTGGTGAGAGTACTCGGTGGGGTGACCTGATGAAAAAACCTAAAGAGTCGACCTGGTGAGAGTACTTGGTGGGCCGACCTGGCGGGGTGACTTGGTGAGCAAACTTAAAGAGCCGACTTGGTGAGAGTAGTTGGTGGGCTGACCTGGCGGGGTGACTTGATGAACGAACTTAAAGAGTCGACCTGGTGGGCCGACTTGGCAGAGTGACTTCATGAACGAACTTAAAGAGTCCACTCAGTGGGCTGACCTGGCAGGGTGAATTGATGAACGAACTTAAAGAGTCGACTTGGAGAGAGTAATTTGTGGGCTGACCTGGCGGGGTGACTTGATGAATGAACTTAAAGAGTCGACTTGGTTAGGTGACTTGATGAACGCACTTGAAGGGTCGACTTGGTGGGGTGACTCTATGAACGGACATAAAGAGTTGACTTGGTGAGAGTACTTGGTGGGGTGACTCGATGAAAGGACTTAAAGAGTCAACTTGGTGAGAGTAATTGGTGGCTCGACTTTATGAGCAGACTTAAAGAGTCCACTTGGTGAGAGTGGGCCTAACGGGGCGAGTTGGTGGGGCGACTTGGCGAGTGGTATTAAGGAGCCGACGTGGTGAGGCGACTCGGCGAGTTGGTTCGTTGAGATGACATGGTGAGCTGACTTGGCGAGTGGACTCGGCGAGCGAACTTAAAGAGTCGACTTGGCAACGTACTCGAGTCGACTTGGTGAGCCGACCTGACGAGTTGACACGGTGAGCGGGCTTAAAGAGGCGACGACTTGGTGGGGTAACTCGACAAGCCATCTTATCGAGGTGAGATGGTGAGTCGACTTGGTGAGCTGACTTGGTGAGCGCACTTAAAGAGTCAACTTCGTGAGGTGACTCGGCGAGTTAGCCTGCTGATGCGACTTGGGTGGGCCGACCTGGCGAACAAACTTAAAGAGGCAACTTGGGCGAGCTGACCTGGCGAGCGAACTTAAAGAGTTAACTTGGCAATGTACTTGAACAACCGACTTGGTAAGCGGACATGGTGAGTGGGCTTAGAGAAGCAACTCGGCGGGGCGACTTGATGAACGGACTTAAAGGGTCGACTTGGCGGGGTGACTTGATGAACGGACCTAAAGAGTTGACTTGGTGAGAGTATTTGGCGGGGTGAACTAATGAACGGACTTAAAGAGTCAACTTGGTGGGAGTACTTGGTGGGCCGACTTGATGAACGGACTTATAGAGTCGACTTGGTGAGAGTAGTTGTTCTGGTGACTTGATGAACAGACTTAAAGAGTCGGCTTGGCGGGGTGACTTGATGAAAGGACTTAAAAAGTCGACTTGGTCAGGTGAATCAATGAACGAACTTAGAGGGTCGACTTTGCGGGCTGACTTGATGAACGGACCTAAAGAGTTGACTTGGTGAGAGTACTCGGTGGGGTGACTTGATGAACAGACTTAGAGAGTCGACTTGGTGAGAGTCCTTGGTGGGCCGACCTGGTTGGGTGACTTCGTGAACTGACTTAAAGAGTCGACTTGGTGGGAGTACTTGGTGGGGTGACTTGATGAACGGACTTCAAGGGTCGACTTGGCGAGGTGACTTGATGAACGGTCCTAAAGAGTTGACTTGGTGAGAGTACTTGGTGTGGTGACTTGATGAAAAGACTTAAAGAGTCAAATTGGTGAGAGTACTTGGTGGGGTGACTTGATGAACGCACTTGAAGGGTCAACTTGGTGGGGTGACTTTATGAACGGACTTAAAGAGTTGACGTGGTGAGAGTGCTTGGTGGGGTGACTTGATGAAAATAGTTAAAGAGTCGACTTGGTGAGAGTAGTTGGTTGGGTGACTTGATGAACACACTTGAAGAATCGACTTGGTTAGAGTACTTGGTGGGGTGACTTGATGAACGGACTTAAAGATTCGACTTGGTGGGCCGACCTGGCGGGGTGACTTGATGAACGGGCTTAGAGAGTCAACTTGGTGAGAGTACTTGGTGGGTCGACCTGGCTGGGTGACTTGATGAACAAACTTAAAGAGTCGACTTGGTGAGAGTACCCGGTGGGCTAACCTAGTCACGTGACTTGATGAACGGACTTAAAGAGTCGACTTGGTGGGCCGACTTGGCTGGGTGATTTGATGAATGAACTTAAAGAGTCGACTTGGTGGGTCAAACTAGCGGGGTGACTTGGTGAGAGTACTTGGTGGGCTGACCTGGCAGGGTGACTTGATGAACGAACTTAGAGAGTCGGCTTTGTGAGAGTACTTGGTGGGTCGAACTGGTGGGGTGACTTGATGAATGAACTTAAAGAGTCGACCTGGTGAGAGAACTTGGTGGGCGGAGCTGGTGGGGTGAAATGATGAACGAACCTAAAGAGTCGACTTTGTGAGAGTACTTGGTGGGCTGACCTGGCGGGGTGAGTTGATGACCGAACTTAAAGGGTCAACTTGGTGAGAGTACTTGGTGGGCTGACCTGGCGGGGCGACTTGATGAACGAACTTAAAGAGTCGACTTGGTGAGAGTACTCGGTGGGGTGCCCTGATGAACAAACCTAAAGAGTCGACCTGGTGAGAGTACTTGGTGGGCCAACCTGGCAGGGTGACTTGATGAGCAAACTTAAAGAGTCGACTTGGTGAGAGTAGTTGGTGGGCTGACCTGGCGGGGTGACTTGATGAACGAACTTAAAGAGTCGACCTGGTGGGCTGACTTGGCAGAGTGACTTCATGAACGAACTTAAAGAGTCCACTCGGTGGGCCGACCTGGCGGGGTGACTTGATGAACGAACTTAAAGAGTCGACTTGGTGAGAGTAATTTGTGGGCTGACCTGGCGGGGTGACTTGATGAATGAACTTAAAGAGTCAACTTGGTGGGGTGACTTGATGAACGCACTTGAAGGGTCGACTTGGTGGGGTGACTCTATGAACGGACCTAAAGAGTTGACTTGGTGAGAGTACTTGGTGGGGTGACTCGATGAAAGGACTTAAAGAGTCAACTTGGTGAGAGTACTTGGTGGCTCGACTTTATGAGCAGACTTAAAGAGTCCACTTGGTGAGAGTGGGCCTAACGGAGTGAGTTGGTGGGGCGACTTGGCGAGTGGTATTAGAGAGCCGACGTGGTGAGGTGACTCAGCGAGTAGGTTTGTTGAGATGACATGGTGAGCTGACTTGGCGAGTGGACCCGGCGAGCGAACTTAAAGAGTCGACTTGGCAACGTAGTCGAGTCGACTTGGTGAGGCGACCCGGCGAGCGGGCTCAAAGAGTCAACATGGTGAGGCGAATCATTGAGTCAACATGGTGATGCGACTCATGGTGAGGAGCTATCCTTGAGGTGACTTGGTGGGCCTACTTGATTAGTCGACTTGGTGAGCCGACCTGACGAGCTTAAAGAGGTGACTTGGGCGGGCTGACCTGGCGAGCGAACTTAAAGAGTTGACTTGGAAACATACTTGAACAACCGACTTGGTGAGTGGACATGGTGAGTGGGCTTAGAGAAGCAACTCGGCGGGGCGACTTGATGAACGGACTTAAATGGTCAACTTGGCGGGGTGACTTGATGAACGGACCTAAAGAGTTGACTTGGTGAGAGTACTTGGCAGGGTGAACTGATGAACGGACTTAAAGAGTCGACTTGGTGGGACTACTTGGTGGGCCGACTTGATGAACGGACTTATAGAGTCGACTTGGTGAGAGTAGTTGTTCTGGTGACTTGGTGAACGGACTTAAAGAGTCAACTTGGCGGGGTGACTTGATGAAAGGACTTAAACAGTCAACTTGGTCGGGTGACTCGATGAACAAACTTAGAGGGTCGACTTTGTGGGGTGACTTGATGAACGGACCTAAAGAGTTGACTTGGTGAGAGTACTCGGTGGGGTGACCTGATGAACAGACTTAGAGAGTCGACTTGGTGAGAGTCCTTTGTGGGCCGACCTGGTTGGGTGACTTCGTGAACTGACTTAAAGAGTCGACTTGGTGGGAGTACTTGGTGGGGCGACTTGATGAACAGACTTCAAGGGTCGACTTGGCGAGGTGACTTGATGAACGGTCCTAAAGAGTTGACTTGGTGAGAGTACTTGGTGTGGTGACTTGATGAAAAGACTTAAAGAGTCGAATTGGTGAGAGTACTTGGTGGGGTGACTTGATGAACGCACTTGAAGGGTCGACTTGGTGGGGTGACTTTATGAATGGACCTAAAGAGTTGACGTGGTGACAGTGTTTGGTGGGGTGACTTGATGAACATAGTTAAAGAGTCAAATTGGTGAGAGTAGTTGGTCGGGTGACTTGATGAATGCACTTGAAGAATCAACTTGGTTAGAGCACTTGGTGGGGTGACTTGATGAACGGACTTAAAGATTCGACTTGGTGGGCCGACCTAGTGGGGTGACTTGATGAACGGACTTAGAGAGTTGACTTGGTGAGAGTACTTGGTGGGCCGACCTGGCTGGGTGACTTGATGAACAAACTTAAAGAGTCGACTTGGTGAGAGTACCCGGTGGGCTGACCTGGTCACGTGACTTGATGAACGGACTTAAAGAGTCAACTTGGTGGGCCGACTTGGCTGGGTGACTTGATGAACGAACTTAAAGGGTCAACTTGGTGGGTCGAATTAGCGGGGTGACTTGGTGAGAGAGTACTTGGTGGGCTGACCTGGCAGGGTGACTTGATGAACGAACTTAGAGAGTCGGCTTTGTGAGAGTACTTGGTGGGTCAAACTGGCAGGGTGACTTGATGAACGAACTTAAAGAGTCGACCTGGTGAGAGAACTTGGTGGGCCGAGCTGGCGGGGTGAATTGATGAACGAACCTAAAGAGTCGACTTTGTGAGAGTTACTTGGTGGGCCGACCTGGCGGGGTGAGTTGATGACTGAACTTAAAGGGTCGACTTGATGAACGAACTTAAAGAGTCAACTTGGTGAGAGTACTCGGTGGGGTGACCTGATGAACAAACCTAAAGAGTCGACCTGGTGAGAGTACTTGGTGGGCCGACCTGGCGGGGTGACTTGGTGAGGAAACTTAAAGAGCCGTCTTGGTGAGGGTAGTTGGTGGGCTGACCTGGCAGGGTGACTTGATGAACGAACTTAAAGAGTCCACCTGGTGGGCCGACTTGGCAGAGTGACTTCATGAACAAAGTTAAAGAGTCCACTCGGTGGGCCGACCTGGCGGGGTGAATTGATGAACGAAATTAAAGAGTCGACTTGGAGAGAGTAATTTGTGGGCTGACCTGGCGGGGTGACTTGATGAATGAACTTAAAGAGTCGACTTGGTGGGGTGACTTGATGAACGCACTTGAAGGGTCGACTTGGTGGGGTGACTCTATGAACGGACCTAAAGAGTTGACTTGGTGAGAGTACTTGGTGGGGTGACTCGATGAAAGGACTTAAAGAGTCGACTTGGTGAGAGTACTTGGTGGCTCGACTTTATGAGCAGACTTAAAGAGTCCACTTGGTGAGAGTGGGCCTAACGGGGCGACTTGGTGGGGCGACTTGGCGAGTGGTATTAGAGAGCCGACGTGGTGAGGCGACTCGGCGAGTTGGTTCGTTGAGATGACATGGTGAGCTGACTTGGTGAGTGGACCCGGCGAGCGAACTTAAAGAGTCGACTTGGCAACGTACTCGAGTCGACTTGGTGAGGCGACCCGGCGAGCGGGCTCAAAGAGTCAACATGGTGAGGCGACTCATTGAGTCAACATGGTGAGGTGACTCATGGTGAGGAGCTATCCTTGAGGCGACTTGGTGGGATTACTTGATTAGTCGACTTGGTGAGCCGACCTGACGAGCTGATACGGTGAGCGGGCTTAAAGAGGCGATGACTTGGTGGGGTAACTCGGCAAGCCATCTTATCGAGGCGAGATGGTGAGTCGACTTGGTGAGCTGACTTGGTGAGCGCACCTAAAGAGTCAACTTCGTGAGGTGACTCGGCAAGTTAGCCCGCTGATGCGACTTGGGCAGGCCGACCTGGCGAACGAACTTAAAGAGGCAACTTGGGCGGGCTGACCTGGTGAGCGAACTTAATGAGTTGACTTGGCAACATACTTGAACAAACGACTTGGTGAGAGTACTTGGTGGGGTGACCTGATGAACAAACCTAAAGAGTCAATCTGGTGAGAGTACTTGGTGGGCCGACCTGGCGGGGTGACTTGGTGAGCAAACTTAAAGAGCCGACTTGGTGAGAGTAGTTGGTGGGCTGACCTGGCGGGGTGACTTGATGAACGAACTTAAAGAGTCGACCTGGTGGGCCGACTTGGCAGAGTGACTTCATGAACGAACTTAAAGAGTCCACTTGGTGGGCCGACCTGGCGGGGTGAATTGATGAACGAACTTAAAGAGTCAACTTGGAGAGAGTAATTTGTGGGCTGACCTGGCGGGGTGACTTGATGAATGAACTTAAAGAGTCGACTTGGTGGGGTGACTTGATGAACACACTTGAAGGGTCGACTTGGTGGGGTGACTCTATGAACGGACCTAAAGAGTTGACTTGGTGAGAGTACTTGGTGGGGTGACTCGATGAAAGGACTTAAAGAGTCGACTTGGTGAGAGTACTTGGTGGCTCGACTTTATGAGCAGACTTAAAGAGTCCACTTGGTGAGAGTGGGCCTAATGGGGCGAGTTGGTGGGGCGACTTGGCGAGTGGTATTAGAGAGCCGACGTGGTGAGGCGACTCGTCGAGTTGGTTCATTGACATGACATGGTGAGCTGACTTGGCCAGTGGACCCGGCGAGTGAACTTAAAGAGTCCACTTGGCAACGTACTCGAGTCGACTTGGTGAGGCGACCCGGTGAGCGGGCTCAAAGAGTCAACATGGTGAGGTGACTCATTGAGTCAACATGGTGAGGCAACTCATGGTGAGGAGCTATCCTTGAGGCAACTTGATGGGCCTACTTGATTAGTCGACTTGGTGAGTCGACCTGACGAGCTGACAGGGTGAGCGGGCTTAAAGAGGCGACGACTTGGTGGGGTAACTCGGCAAGCCATCTTATCGAGGCGAGATGGTGAGTCGACTTGGTGAGCTGACTTGGTGAGCGCACTTAAAGAGTCAACTTCGTGAGGTGACTCGGCGAGTTAGCCCGCTGATGCAACCTGGGCGGGCCGACCTAGCGAACGAACTTAAAGAGGTGACTTGGGCAGGTTGACCTGGCGAGCGAACTTAAAGAGTTGACTTGGCAACGTACTTGAACAACCGACTTGGTGAGCGGACATGGTGAGTGGGCTTAGAGAAGAAACTCGGCGGGGCGACTTGATGAACGGACTTAAAGGGTCGACTTGGCAGGGTGACTTGATGAACGGACCTAAAGAGTTGACTTGGTGAGAGTACTTGGCAGGGTGAACTGATGAACGGACTTAAAGAGTTGACTTGGTGGGAGTACTTGGTGGGCTGACTTGATGAACAGACTTATAGAGTCGACTTGGTGAGAGTAGTTGTTCTGGTGACTTGATGAACGGACTTAAAGAGTCGGCTTGGCGGGGTGACTTGATGAAAGGACTTAAATAGTCGACTTGGTCGGGTGACTCGATGAACGAACTTAGAGGGTCAACTTTGCGGGGTGACTTGATGAACGGACCTAAAGAGTTGACTTGGTGAGAGTACTCGATGGGGTGACCTGATGAACAGACTTAGAGAGTCGACTTGGTGAGAGTCCTTGGTTGGCTGACCTGGTTGGGTGACTTCGTGAACTGACTCAAAGAGTCAACTTGGTGGGAGTACTTGGTGGGGTGACTTGATGAACGGACTTCAAGGGTCGACTTGGCGAGGTGACTTGATGAACGGTCCTAAAGAGTTGACTTGGTGAGAGTACTTGGTGTGGTGACTTGATGAAAAGACTTAAAGAGTCGAATTGGTGAGAGTACTTGGTGGGGTGACTACATGAACGCACTTGAATGGTCGACTTGGTGGGGTGACTTTATGAACGGACCTAAAGAGTTGATGTGGTGAGAGTGCTTGGTGGGGTGACTTGATGAACATAGTTAAAGAGTCGACTTGGTGAGAGTAGTTGGTCGGGTGACTTGATGAACGCACTTGAAGAATCGACTTGGTTAGAGTACTTGGTGGGGTGACTTGATGAACGGACTTAAAGATTCGACTTGGTGGGCCAAGCTGGCGGGGTGACTTGATGAACGGACTTAGAGAGTCGACTTGGTGAGAGTACTTGGTGGGCCGACCTGGCCGAGTGACTTGATGAACAAACTTAAAGAGTCAACTTGGTGAGAGTACCCGGTGGGCTGACCTGGTCACGTGACTTGATGAACGGACTTAAAGAGTCGACTAGGTGGGCCGACTTGGCCAGGTGACTTGATGAACAAACTTAAAGGGTCGACTTGGTGGGTCGAACTAGTGGGGTGACTTGGTGAGACTACTTGGTGGGCTGACCTGGCAGGGTGACTTGATGAACGAACTTAGAGAGTCGACTTCGTGAGAGTACTTGGTGGGTCAAACTGGCAGGGTGACTTGATGAACGAACTTAAAGAGTCGACCTGGTGAGAGAACTTGGTGGGCCGAGCTGGCAAGGTGAATTGATGAATGAACCTAAAGAGTCGACTTTGTGAGAGTACTTGGTGGGCCGACCTAGTGGGGTGAGTTGATGACCGAACTTAAAGGGTCGACTTGGTGAGAGTACTTGGTGGGTTGACCTAGCGGGGCGACTTGATGAACGAACTTAAAGAGTCGACTTGGTGAGAGTACTCGGTGGGGTGACCTGATGAACAAACCTAAAGAGTCGACCTGGTGAGAGTACTTGGTGGGCAGACCTGGCGGGGTGACTTGGTGAGCAAACTTAAACAGCCGACTTGGTGAGAGTAGTTGTTGGGCTGACCTGACAGGGTGACTTGATGAACGAACTTAAAGAGTCCACCTGGTGGGCTGACTTGGCAGAGTGACTTCATGAACGAACTTAAAGAGTCCACTCAGTGGGCCGACCTGGCAGCGTGAATTGATGAACGAACTTAAAGAGTCGACTTGGAGAGAGTAATTTGTGGGCTGACCTGGCGGGGTGACTTGATGAATGAACTTAAAGAGTCGACTTGGTGGGGTGACTTGATGAACGCACTTGAAGGGTCGACTTGGTGGGGTGACTCTATGAACGGACCTAAAGAGTTGACTTGGTGAGAGTACTTGGTGGGGTGACTCGATGAAAGGACTTAAAGAGTCGACTTGGTGAGAGTACTTGGTGGCTCGACTTTATGAGCAGACTTAAAGAGTCCACTTGGTGAGAGTGGGCCTAACGGGGCGAGTTGGTGGGGCGACTTGGCGAGTGGTATTAGAGAGCCGACGTGGTGAGGCGACTCGTCGAGTTGGTTCATTGAGATGACATGGTGAGCTGACTTGGCGAGTGGACCCGGCCAGCGAACTTAAAGAGTCGACTTGGCAACGTACTCGAGTTGACTTGGTGAGGCGACCCGGTGAGCGGGCTCAAAGAGTCAACATGGTGAGGTGACTCATTGAGTCAACATGGTGAGGAGCTATCCTTGAGGTGACTTGATGGGCCTACTTGATTAGTCGACTTGGTGAGCCGACCTGACGAGCTGACAGGGTGAGCGGGCTTAAAGAGGCGACGACTTGGTGGGGTAACTCGGCAAGCCATCTTATCGAGGCGAGATGGTGAGTCGACTTGGTGAGCTGACTTGGTGAGCACACTTAAAGAGTCAACTTCGTGAGGTGACTCGGCGAGTTAGCCCGTTGATGCGACTTGGGCGGGCCGACCTGGCGAACGAACTTAAATAGGCGACTTGGGCGGGCTGACCTGGCGAGCGAACTTAAAGAGTTGACTTGGCAACATACTTGAACAACCGACTTGGTGAGCGGACATGGTGAGTGGGCTTAGAGAAGAAACTCGGTGGGGCGACTTGATGAACGGACTTAAAGGGTCGACTTGGCGGGGTGACTTGATGAACGGACCTAAAGAGTTGACTTGGTGAGAGTACTTGGCAAGGTGAACTGATGAACAGACTTAAAGAGTCGACTTGGTGGGAGTACTTGGTGGGCCGACTTGATGAACGGACTTATAGAGTCGACTTGGTGAGAGTAGTTGTTCTGGTGACTTGATGAATGGACTTAAAGAGTCGGCTTGGCGGGGTGACTTGATGAAAGGACTTAAACAGTCAACTTGGTCGGGTGACTCGATGAACGAACTTAGAGGGTCAAATTTGCGGGGTGACTTGATGAACGGACCTAAAGAGTTGACTTGGTGAGAGTACTCGATGGGGTGACCTGATGAACAGACTTAGAGAGTCGACTTGGTGAGAGTCCTTGGTGGGCTGACCTGGTTGGGTGACTTCGTGAACTGACTCAAAGAGTCGACTTGGTGGGAGTACTTGGTGGGGTGACTTGATGAACGGACTTCAAGGGTCGACTTGGCGAGGTGACTTGATGAACGGTCCTAAAGAGTTGACTTGGTGAGAGTACTTGGTGAGGTGACTTGATGAAAAGACTTAAAGAGTCGAATTGGTGAGAGTACTTGGTGGGGTGACTTGATGAACGCACTTGAATGGTCGACTTGGTGGGGTGACTTTATGAACGGACCTAAAGAGTTGACATGGTGAGAGTGCTCGGTGGGGTGACTTGATGAACATAGTTAAAGAGTCGACTTGGTGAGAGTAGTTGGTTGGGTGACTTGATGAACGCACTTGAAGAATCGACTTGGTTAGAGTACTTGGTGGGGTGACTTGATGAACGGACTTAAAGATTCGACTTGGTGGGCCGACCTGGCGGGGTGACTTGATGAACGGACTTAGAGAGTCGACTTGGTGAGAGTACTTGGTGGGCCGACCTGGCCGAGTGACTTGATCAACAAACTTAAAGAGTGGACTTGGTGAGAGTACTCGGTGGGCTGACCTGGTCACGTGACTTGATGAAAGGACTTTAAGAGTCGACTTGGTGGGCCGACTTGGCTAGGTGACTTGATGAACAAACTTAAAGGGTCGACTTGGTGGGTCGAACTAGCGGGGTGACTTGGTGAGACTACTTGGTGGGCTGACCTGGCAGGGTGACTTGATGAACGAACTTAGAGAGTCGACTTCGTGAGAGTACTTGGTGGGTCGAACTGGCGGGGTGACTTGATGAACGAACTTAAAGAGTCGACCTAGTGAGAGAACTTGGTGGGCCGAGCTGGCAGGGTGAATTGATGAACGAACCTAAAGAGTCGACTTTGTGAGAGTACTTGGTTGGCCGACCTGGCGGGGTGAGTTGATGACCAAACTTGAAGGGTCGACTTGGTGAGAGTACTTGGTGGGCCGACCTGGCGGGGCGACTTGATGAACGAACTTAAAGAGTCAACTTGGTGAGAGTACTCGGTGGGGTGACCTGATGAACAAACCTAAAGAG
Organism: Cupressus sempervirens; assembly: GCA_028749045.1. Classification (NCBI taxonomy): domain Eukaryota; kingdom Viridiplantae; phylum Streptophyta; class Pinopsida; order Cupressales; family Cupressaceae; genus Cupressus; species Cupressus sempervirens. Next base: position 687,972,227 of record CM053789.1, on the reverse strand, counting down.
TCAACCTGGTGAGAGTACTTGGTGGGCCGACCTGGCGGGGTGACTTGGTGAGCAAACTTAAAGAGCCGACTTGGTGAGAGTAGTTGGTGGGCTGACCTGGCAGGGTGACTTGATGAATGAACTTAAAGAGTCCACCTGGTGGGCTGACTTGGCAGAGTGACTTCATGAACGAACTTAAAGAGTCCACTCGGTGGGCTGACCTGGCAGTGTGAATTGATGAACGAACTTAAAGAGTCGACATGGAGAGAGTAATTTGTGGGCTGACCTGGCGGGGTGACTTGATGAATGAACTTAAAGAGTCGACTTGGTGGGGTGACTTGATGAACGCACTTGAAGGGTCGACTTGGTGGGGTGACTCTATGAACGGACCTAAAGAGTTGACTTGGTGAGAGTACTTGGTGGGGTGACTCGATGAAAAGACTTAAAGAGTCGACTTGGTGAGAGTACTTGGTGGCTCGACTTTATGAGCAGACTTAAAGAGTCCACTTGGTGAGAGTGGGCCTATTGGGGCGAGTTGGTGGGGCGACTTGGCGAGTGGTATTAGAGAGCCGACGTGGTGAGGCAACTCGGCAAGTTGGTTCGTTGAGATGACATGGTGAGTTGACTTGGCGAGGCGACCCGGCGAGCGGGGTCAAAGAGTCAACATGGTGAGGCGACTCATTGAGTCAACATGGTGAGGCGACTCATGGTGAGGAGCTATCCTTGAGGCGACTTGGTGGGCCTACTTGATTAGTCGACTTGGTGAGCCGACCTGACGAGCTGACATGGTGAGCGGGCTTAAAGAGGCGACGACTTGGTGGGGTAACTCGCCAAGAAATCTTATCGAGGCGAGACGGTGAGTCGACTTGGTGAGCTGACTTGGTGAGTGCACTTAAAGAGTCAAATTCATGAGGTGACTCGGCGAGTTAGCCCGCTGATGCGACTTGGGTGGGCCGACCTGGTGAACGAACTTAAAGAGGCGACTTGGGCGGGCTGACCTGGCGAGCGAACTTAAAGAGTTGACTTGGCAACGTACTTGAACAACCGACTTGGTGAGCGGACATGGTGAGTGGGCTTAGAGAAGCAACTCGGCAAGGTGACTTGATGAACGGACTTAAAGGGTCGATTTGGCGGGGTGACTTGATGAACGGACCTAAAGAGTTGACTTGGTGAGAGTACTTGGCGGGGTGAACTAATGAACGGACTTAAAGAGACGACTTGGTGGGCCGACTTGATGAACGGACTTAAAGATTCGACTTGGTGGGCCGACCTGGCGGGGTGACTTGATGAACGGACTTAGAGAGTTGACTTGGTGAGAGTACTTGGTGGGCCGACTGGGCCGGGTGACTTGATGAACAAACTTAAAGAGTCGACTTGGTGAGAGTACCCGGTGGGCTGACCTGGTCACGTGACTTGATGAACGGACTTAAAGAGTCGACTTGGTGGGCCGACTTGGCCAGGTGACTTGATGAACGAACTTAAAGGGTTGACTTGGTGGGTTGAACTAGCGGGGTGACTTGGTGAGAGTACTTGGTGGGCTGACCTGGCAGAGTGACTTGATGAACGAACTTAGAGAGTCGGCTTTGTGAGAGTACTTGGTGGGTCGAACTGGCGGGGTGACTTGATGAACAAACTTAAAGAGTCGACCTAGTGAGAGAACTTGGTGGGCCAAGCTGGCGGGGTGAATTGATGAACGAACCTAAAGAGTCGACTTTGTGAGAGTACTTGGTGGGCCGACCTTGCGGGGTGAGTTGATGACCGAACTTAAAGGGTCGACTTGGTGAGAGTACTTGGTGGGCCAACCTGGCGGGGTGACTTGATGAATGAACTTAAAGAGTCGACTTGGTGGGCTGACTTGGCAGAGTGACTTCATGAACGAACTTAAAGAGTCCACTCGGTGGGCTGACCTGGCGGGGTGAATTGATGAACGAACTTAAAGAGTCGACTTGGACAGAGTAATTTGTGGGCTGACCTGGCGGGGTGACTTGATGAATGAACTTAAAGAGTCGACTTGGTGGGGTGACTTGATGAATGCACTTGAAGGGTCCACTTGGTGGGGTGACTCTATGAATGGACCTAAAGAGTTGACTTGGTGAGAGTACTTGGTGGGGTGACTCGATGAAAGGACTTAAAGAGTCGACTTGGTGAGAGTACTTGGTGGCTCGACTTTATGAGCAAACTTAAAGAGTCCACTTGGTGAGAGTGGGCCTAACGGGGCGAGTTGGTGGGGCGACTTGGCGAGTGGTATTAGAGAGCCGACGTGGTGAGGCGACTCGGCGAGTTGGTTCATTGAGATGACATGGTGAGCTGACTTCGCGAGTGGACCCAACGAGCGAACTTAAAGAGTCGACTTGGCAACGTACTCGAGTCGACTTGGTGAGGCGACCCGGCGAGCGGGCTCAAAGAGTCAACATGGTGAGGTGACTCATTGAGTCAACATGGTGAGGCGACTCATGGTGAGGAGCTATCCTTGAGGCAACTTGGTGGGCCTACTTGATTAGTTGACTTGGTGAGCCGACCTGACGAGCTGACACGGTGAGTGGGCTTAAAGAGGTGATGCCTTGGTGGGGTAACTCGGCAAGCCATCTTATCGAGGCGAGATGGTGAGTCGACTTGGTGAGCTGACTTGGTGAGCGCACTTAAAGAGTCAACTTCGTGAGGTGACTCGGCGAGTTAGCCCGCTGATGCGACTTGGGTGGGCCGACTTGGCGAACGAACTTAAAGAGGCGACTTGGGCAGGCTAACCTGGCGAGCGAACTTAAAGAGTTGACTTGGCAACGTACTTGAACAAACGACTTGGTGAGCGGACATGGTGAGTGGGCTTAGAGAAGCAACTCGGCGGGGCGACTTGATGAACGGACTTAAAGGGTCAACTTGGCGAGGTGACTTGATGAACGGACCTAAAGAGTTGACTTGGTGAGAGTACTTGGTGGGGTGAACTGATGAACGGACTTAAAGAGTCAACTTGGGGGGAGTACTTGGTGGGCCGACTTGATGAACAGACTTATAGAGTCGACTTGGTGAGAGTAGTTGTTTTGGTGACTTGATGAACGGACTTAAAGAGTCGGCTTGGCGGGGTGACTTGATGAAAGGACTTAAACAGTCGACTTGGTCGGGTGACTCGATGAACGAACTTAGAGGGTCGACTTTGCGAGGTGACTTGATGAACGGACCTAAAGAGTTGACTTGGTGAGAGTACTCGGTGGGGTGACCTGATGAACAGACTTAGAGAGTCGACTTGGTGAGAGTCCTTGGTGGGTCGACCTGGTTGGGTGACTTCATGAACTGACTTAAAGAGTCGACTTGGTGGGAGTACTTGGTGGGGTGACTTGATGAACGGACTTCAAGGGTCGACTTGGCGAGGTGACTTGATGAACGGTCCTAAAGAGTTGACTTTGTGAGAGTACTTGGTGTGGTGACTTGATGAAAAGACTTAAAGAGTCAAATTGGTGAGAGTACTTGGTGGGGTGACTTGATGAACGCACTTGAAGGGTCGACTTGGTGGGGTGACTTTATGAACGGACCTAAAGAGTTGACATGGTGAGAGTGCTTGGTGGGGTGACTTGATGAACATAGTTAAAGAGTTGACTTGGTGAGAGTAGTTGGTCGGGTGACTTGATGAACGCACTTGAAGAATCGACTTGGTTAGAGTACTTGGTGGGGCGACTTGATGAAAAGGACTTAAAGATTCAACTTGGTGGGCCGCCTGGCGGGGTGACTTGATGAACGGACTTAGAGAGTCGACTTGGTGAGAGTACTTGGTGGGCCGACCTGGCCGGGTGACTTGATGAAAAAACTTAAAGAGTCGACTTGGTGAGAGTACCCGGTGGGCTGACCTGGTCACGTGACTTGATGAACGGACTTAAAGAGTCGACTTGGTGGGCCGACCTGGCCAGGTGACTTGATGAATGAACTTAAAGGGTCGACTTGGTGGGTCAAACTAGCGCGGTGACTTGGTGAGAGTACTTGGTGGGTTGACCTGGCAGGGTGACTTGATGAACGAACTTAGAGAGTCAGCTTTGTGAGAGTACTTGGTGGGTCGAACTGGCGGGGTGACTTGATGAACGAACTTTAAGAGTCAACCTAGTGAGAGAACTTGGTGGGCCGAGCTGGCGGGGTGAATTGATGAACGAACCTAAAGAGTCGACTTTGTGAGAGTACTTGGTGGGCCGACCTGGCGGGGTGAGTTGATGACCAAACTTAAAGGGTCGACTTGGTGAGAGTACTTGGTGGGCCGACCTGGCGGGGCGACTTGATGAACGAACTTAAAGAGTCAACTTGGTTAGAGTACTCGGTGGGGTGACCTGATGAACAAACCTAAAGAGTTGACCTGGTGAGAGTACTTGGTGGGCCAACCTGGCGGGGTGACTTGGTGAGCAAACTTAAAGAGCCGACTTGGTGAGAGTAGTTGGTGGGCTGACCTGGCAGGGTGACTTGATTAATGAACTTAAAGAGTCGACCTGGTGGGCCGACTTGGCAGAGTGACTTCATGAATGAACTTAAAGAGTCCACTCGGTGGGCTGACCTGGCGGGGTGAATTGATGAACGAACTTAAAGAGTCGACTTGGAGAGAGTAATTTGTGGGCTGACCTAGCGGGGTGACTTGATGAATGAACTTAAAGAGTCGACTTGGTGGGGTGACTTGATGAACGCACTTGAAGGGTCAACTTGGTGGGGTGACTCTATGAACGGACCTAAAGAGTTGACTTGGTGAGAGTACTTGGTGGGGTGACTCGATGAAAGGACTTAAAGAGTCAACTTGGTGAGAGTACTTGGTGGCTCGACCTTATGAGCAGACTTAAAGAGTCCACTTGGTGAGAGTGGGCCTAACGGGGTGAGTTGGTGGGGCGACTTGGCGAGTGGTATTAGAGAGCCGACGTGATGAGGCGACTCGGCGAGTTGGTTTGTTGAGATGACATGGTGAGCTGACTTGGCGAGTGGACCCGGCGAGCGAACTTAAAGAGTCGACTTGGCAACGTACTCGAGTCGACTCGGTGAGGCAACCCGGCGAGCGGGCTCAAAGAGTCAACATGGTGAGGCGACTCATTGAGTCAACATGGTGAGGCGACTCATTGAGTCAACATGGTAAGGCGACTCATTGTGTCAACATGGTGAGGCGACTCATTGAGTCAACATGGTGAGGCGACTCATGGTGAGGAGCTATCCTTGAGGCGACTTGGTGGGCCTACTTGATTAGTCGACTTGGTCAGCTGACCTGACAAGCTAACACGGTGAGCGGGCTTAACGAGGCGACGACTTGGTGGGGTAACTCGGCAAGCCATCTTATCGAGGCGAGATGGTCAGTCAACTTGGTGAGCTGACTTGGTGAGCACACTTAAAGAGTCAACTTTGTGAGGTGACTCGGCGAGTTAGCCCGCTGATGCGACTTGGGCGGGTCGACCTGGCGAACGAACTTAAAGAGGCGACTTGGGCGGGCTGACCTGGCAAGTGAACTTAAAGAGTTGACTTGGCAACGTACTTGAACAAGAGACTTGGTAAGCGGACATGGTGAGTGGGCTTAGAGAAGCAACTCGGTGGGGCGACTTGATGAACGGACTTAAAGGGTCGACTTGGCGGGGTGACTTGATGAACGGACCTAAAGAGTTGACTTGGTGAGAGTACTTGGTGGGGTGAACTGATGAACGGACTTAAAGAGTCGACTTGGTGGGAGTACTTGGTGGGCTGACTTGATGAACGGACTTATAGAGTCGACTTGGTGAGAGTAGTTGTTCTGGTGACTTGATGAACGGACTTAAAGAGTCAGCTTGGCAGGGTGACTTGATGAAAGGACTTAAACAGTCAACTTGGTCGGGTGACTCGATGAACAAACTTAGAGGGTCAACTTTGTGGGGTGACTTGATGAACGGACCTAAATAGTTGACTTGGTGAGAGTACTCGGTGGGGTGACCTGATGAACAGACTTAGAGAGTCGACTTGGTGAGAGTCCTTGGTGGGCCGACCTGGTTGGGTGACTTCGTGAACTGAGTTAAAGAGTCGACTTGGTGGGAGTACTTGGTGGGGTGACTTGATGAACGGACTTCAAGGGTCAACTTGGCAAGGTGACTTGATGAACAGTCCTAAAGAGTTCACTTGGTGAGAGTACTTGGTGTGGTGACTTGATGAAAAGACTTAAAGAGTCGAATTGGTGAGAGTACTTGTTGGGGTGACTTGATGAACGCACTTGAAGGGTCGACTTGGTGGGGTGACTTTATGAACGGACCTAAAGAATTGACGTGGTGAGAGTGCTTGGTGGGGTGACTTGATGAACATAGTAAAAGAGTCGACTTGGTGAGAGTAGTTGGTCGAGTGACTTGATGAACGCACTTGAAGAATCGACTTGGTTAGAGTACTTGGTGGGGTGACTTGATGAACGGACTTAAAGATTCGACTTGGTGGGCCGACCTGGCGGGGTGACTTGATGAACGGACTTAGAGAGTCGACTTGGTGAGAGTACTTGGTGGGCCGACCTGGCCGGGTGACTTGATGAACAAACTTAAAGAGTCGACTTGGTGAGAGTACTCGGTGGGCTGACCTGGTCACGTGACTTGATGAACGGACTTAAAGAGTCAACTTGGTGGGCCGACTTGGCCGGGTGACTTGATGAACGAACTTAAAGGGTCAACTTGGTGGGTCAAACTAGCGGGGTGACTTGGTGAGAGTACTTGGTGGGCTGACCTGGCAGGGTGACTTGATGAACGAACTTAGAGAGTCGGCTTTGTGAGAGTACTTGGTGGGTCGAACTGGCGGGGTGACTTGATGAACGAACTTAAAGAGTTGACCTGGTGAGAGAACTTGGTGGGCCGAGCTGGCGGGGTGAATTGATGAACGAACCTAAAGAGTCGACTTTGTGAGAGTACTTGGTGGGCCGACCTGGCGGGGTGAGTTGATGACCGAACTTAAAGGGTCGACTTGGTGAGAGTACTTGGTGGGCCGACCTGGTGGGGCGACTTGATGAACGAACTTAAAGAGTTGACTTGGTGAGAGTACTCGGTGGGGTGCCCTGATGAACAAACCTAAAGAGTCAACCTGGTGAGAGTACTTGGTGGGCCGACCTGGCAGGGTGACTTGGTGAGCAAACTTAAAGAGTCAACTTGGTGAGAGTAGTTGGTGGGCTGACCTGGCAGGGTGACTTGATGAACGAACTTAAAGAGTCGACCTGGTGGGCTGAATTGGTAGAGTGACTTCTTGAACGAACTTAAAGAGTCCACTTGGTGGGCCGACCTAGCGAGTTGGTGGGGCGACTTCATGAACGGACCTAAAGAGTTGACTTGGTGAGAGTACTTGGTTGGGTGACTCGATGAAAGGACTTAAAGAGTCGACTTGGTGAGAATACTTGGTGGCTTGACTTTATGAGCAGACTTAAAGAGTCCACTTGGTGAGAGTGGGCCTAACGGGGTGATGTGGTGAGTGGGCCTAACGGGGCGAGTTGGTGGGGCGACTTGGCAAGTGGTATTAGAGAGCCGACGTGGTGAGGCGACTCGACGAGTTGGTTCATTGAGATGACATGGTGAGCTGACTTGGCGAGTCGACCCGGCGAGCGAACTTAAAGAGTCGACTTGGCAATGTACTCGAGTCGACTTGGTGAGGCAACCCAGCGAGCGGGCTCAAAGAGTCAACATGGTGAGGCGACTCATTGAGTCAACATGGTGAGGTGAGTCATGGTGAGGAGCTATCCTTGAGGCAACTTGGTGGGCCTATTTGATTAGTTGACCTGGTGAGCCGACCTGACGAGCTGACATGGTGAGCGGGCTTAAAGAGGTGACGACTTGGTGGGGTAACTCGGCAATCCAACTTATCAAGGTGAGATGGTGAGTCGACTTGGTGAGCTGACTTGGTGAGCGCACTTAAAGAGTCAACTTCATGAGGTGACTCGGCGAGTTAGCCCGCTAATGTGACTTGGGCGGGCCGACCTGGCAAACGAACTTAAAGAGGCAACTTGGGCGGGCTGACCTGGTGAGCGAACTTAAAGAGTTGACTTGGCAACGTACTTGAACAATCGACTTGGTGAGCTGACATGGTGAGTGGGCTTAGAGAAGCAACTCGACGGGGCGACTTGGCGAGCACACCTGCTGGGGCAAGGTGGTAAAACGACTAGGTGATTCGACTTGGTGAGCTGACTTAGGGAGCTGACTTGGTGAGCAAACTTAAGGGGTCGACTTGGTGAGGCAACCTGAATAGTCGACTCGGTGAGGTGACTTGGGGAGCCGACATGGTGAGCGGTCTTAAAGAAGAGGCGACCTGGTGGGGCAACCTGGTGAGGCGAGATGGTAAGTCATCTTGGTGAGCCGGCTTGACGAGCTGTGAGTGGACTTAAAGAGTCAATTCTTGATTTGGCAAAGACCACATGGTTAGATGACTTGGTGAGCTAACCTGGCTAGCAAAATTGGCAAGCAAACTTATAGAATTGACTTGCTGTCCCCAGCCAGGATCACACGCCTGGGTCGACCCAAC
>CM053789.1:687903797-687951297 GCA_028749045.1 Cupressus sempervirens | reverse complement strand
AAGTCTCTTCAGTAGTTGCGTCGGTCGAGTGATCGAAGAAGGTGATCTAAGAGAGGGTCCAAGTGTAGGCATTCGTTGGGGGATTCGCGCCGATGGCATAAATTTATGCAATACCCGAGCAACACCGGATGGAGGTGGTGCTAGACGAGGGCTCCTATTTTAGATCGAGTTTTAAAATCACTGAGTAGACGCGGTGAGGGCTGGCAACCACTGCCAAACCTTTTTCCGAAATTGCACCATCTAAGTGACTAGAAAACATGATCTAAAGGAGAGTCCAAGAATAGCACCCTCGAGGGTGGGCTTCATGCCCCTCTAATTGATTCAACGTCGGCGTCCACTGTTTCAAAATCCGACATATCCATCTGCCCTGACAGCGACGTTGAATCAATGAGGGGGGCACGAGAGAGGCTCGCGGCAACCACCTCTCCTGTTGTAGCCGCGATAGGCACGCAAAAAATTTTTCTAGAGCACCAAGCACCCACCTTATGGCTAGAGACAAGGGCTTGCCAATAGATCAACTTCGAAATCATTGAACAGACGCACTATAGAATGGCAACCGCTGCCAAGTCTCTTTCGTAGTTGCGTCGATCGAGTGATCGAACAAGGTGATCTAAGAGAGGGTCCAAGCGTAGGCATTCGTTGGGGGATTCGCGCCGATGGCATAAATTTATGCAATACCCGAGCAACACCGGATGGAGGTGCTAGATGAGGGCTCCCATTTTAGATCGAGTTTTAAAATCACCAAGTAGACGCGGTGAGGGCTGGCAACTGCCGCAAAACCTTTTTTCGAAATTGTGCCAGCTGAGTGATAAGAAAACATGATCTAAAGGAGAGTCCAGGAATAGCACCCTCGAGGGTGGGCTTCATGCCCCTCTAATTGATTCAACGTCGGCGTCCACCATTTAAAAATCTGACATATCCATCCGCCCTGAGAGCAGCGTTGAAGCAATGAGCTGGGCACGGGAGAGGCTCGCGGCAACCACCTCTCCCATTGTAGCCATGATAGGCACGCAAAAATTTTTTCTAGAGCACCAAGCACCCACCTCATGGCTAGAGACAAGGGCTCGCCATTAGATCAAACTTCGAAATCGCTGAACAAAAGTGGTGTAGAATGGCAACCGCTGCCAAGTCTCTTTCGTGGTTGCGTCAGTCGAGTGATCGAAGAAGGTGATCTAAGAGAGGGTCCAAGCGTAGGCATTCATTGGGGGGATTCGCGCTAATGGAATAAATTTATGCAATACCCGAGCAACAACGGACTGAGGTGCTAGACGAGGGCTCCTATTTTAGATTGAGTTTTAAAATCACCAAGTATATGTGGTGAGGGATGGCAACTGCTGCCAAACCTTTTTCCGAAATTGCGGCAGCTGAGTGACAAGAAAACATGATCTAAAGGAGAGTCCAGGAATAGCACCCTCGAGGGTGGGCTTCATGCCCCTCTAATTGATTCAATGTCAGTGTCCACCGTTTCAAAATCTGACATATCCATCCGCCCTGACAGCGACGTTGAATCAATGAGGGGGGCACGGGAGAGGCTCGCGGCAACCACCTCTCCCCTTGTAGCCGCGATAGGCATGCAAAAATTTTTGCTAGAGCGCCAAGCACCCACCTCATGGCTAGAGACAAGGGATCACCATTAGATCAACTTCGAAATCGCCGAACAGACGCGCTGTAGAATGGCAACTGCTGCCAAGTCTCTTCTGTAGTTGCGTCGATCGAGTGATCGAAGAAGGTGATCTAAGAGAGGGTCCAAGCGTAGGCATTCGTTGGGGGATTCGCGCCGATGGCATAAATTTATGCAATACCCGAGCAACACTGGATGGAGGTGCTAGACGAGGGCTCCCATTTTAGATCGAGTTTTAAAATCACCGAGTAGACTACGTGAGGGCTGGCAACCACTGCCAAACCTTTTTCCAAAATTGCGCCAGCTGAGTGACAAGAAAACATGATCTAAAGGAGAGTCCAGGAATAGCACCCTTGAGGGTGGGCTTCATGCCCCTCTAATTGATTCAATGTCAGCGTCCACCGTTTCAAAATCTGACACATCCATCCGCCCTGACAGCGGCGTTGAATCAATGAGGGGGGCACAGGAGAGGCTCGCGGCAACCACCTCTCCCCTTGTAGCCACGATAGGCACACAAAAAATTTTGCTAGAGTGCCAAGCACCCACCTCATGGCTAGAGACAAGGGCTCGCCATTAGATAAACTTCAAAATCGCTGAACAGACGAGTTGTAGAATGGCAACTGCTGCCAAGTCTCTTTCGTAGTTGCGTCGGTCGAGTGATCGAAGAAGGTGATCTAAGAGAGGGTCCAAGCATAGGCATTTGTTGGGGGATTCGCGCCGATGGCATAAATTTATGCAATACCCGAGCAACACCGGACGGAGGTGCTAGACGAGGGTCCCATTTTAGATCAAGTTTTAAAATCACCGAGTAGACGCGGTGAGGGCTGGCAACCGCTGCCAAACCTTTTTTCAAAATTGCCCCAGCTGAGTGACAAGAAAACATGATCTAAAGGAGAGTCCAGGAATAACACCCTCGAGGGTGGGCTTCTTGGACCTCTAATTGATTCAACGTCGGCGTCCACCTTTTCAAAATCTGACATATCCATCCTCCCTGACAGCGGCATTGAATCAATGAGGGGGGCACGGGAGAGGCTTGCGGCAACCACCTCTCCCATTGTAGCCGCGATAGGCACGCAAAAAATTTTGCTAGAGCACCAAGCACCCACCTCATGGCTAGAGACAAGGGCTCACCATTAGATCAACTTTGAAATCGCTGAACAGACGCGCTGTAGAATGGCAACTGCTGCCAAGTCTCTTCCATAGTTGCGTCGGTCGAGTGATCGAAGAAGGTGATCTAAGAGAGGGTCCAAGCGTAGGCATTCATTGGGGGATTCGCGCCGATGGCATAATTTTATGCAATACCTGAGCAACACCGGATGGAGGTGCTAGACGAGGGCTCCTGTTTTAGATCGAGTTTTAAAATCACCAAGTAGACGCGGTGAGGGATGGCAACCGCTGCCAAACCTTTTTTCGAAATTGTGCCAGCTGAGTGAGAAGAAAACATGATCTAAAGGAGAGTCGAGGAATAGCACATCCGAGGTGGGCTTCATGCCCCTCTAATTGATTCAACGTCGGCGTCCACTGTTTCAAAATCCGACATATCCATCCACCTTGACATCGGCGTTGAATCAATGAGGGGGGCACGGGAGAGGCTCGCGGCAACCACCTCTCCTATATAAGCTATTAGTGCGAGGCTCGCTCTGCATTAGAAATTAGCAAACACAACGACATGCGCCTTAAAAATCCAAATCCTTCAATATTCCTACCAAACAGCCATTCACGACCCAATTTTTTATGAGGTCGACAGAGGAGCAAAAGATTGTCATCGGTTAGGAGATGTGAGTTCATGCAGCCAAGGGACTGAAATGGTCATCGAGCTCATCCGATCAACTGGATGAATTTCACCTTGAAGGGGCCCAATCCAAAAGTTCTAGAGGTCATCTCCTGGAACCCTCGAGAACAAGGCCCATCTTACATGCAAACTCTGCTACTGCGCAAACATAGGTTGCAATTAAAGAGAAATTGCGAGGCCGTCACAATGGCCCGAGGCCAATGGCTCCGACTAAGTCAATTTTCTCTTGCAATCACCATGCCGCCATTCACAGAGAGATCTCCCCATTCACTTGTGATGCGACGCACAATCCAAGGTCTAGACGCGAGCTCGCCCTTGAAAGAAAGACCACTTTCCAAGATGTCCCCCGATGACACATTGGAACGTCAATCGCTGTCGAACCACTCCCAATGTTTTGTCGATCGAGTTGGCATAGAGACGACCTTAGGGAGCTCCCGTGTAGCAATCGGGATGTGCTTTCGTGCCCATCTCTCACAAAAACCAATGTTAGCTGTGGACAAATTTGGAATCCAAGGGCTCGCATCCATCGATATCGTCAGCACTGGGTCTATGTATTCAAAGGCCACGGAGAGGTTCCGATAAGAGAAGCTCCCCTGCTCGCTCGCACAAACATCCCAAATTCTAGACACAAGCTCTCGCCCTTAGTATCGCTCTCCAGATCACCACAATGACACATTGGAATGACAACCACTGTCGAACAACTCCCGAAATTGTGGCAATGGAGTGAGAAAGAAGAGCAACTTTGGGGAGCCGCGCATAGCAAACGGGCTGTGCTGCTGCTTCATTTCGCTCTTATATAGATCCGAAAATGTTGATTTCATTTGGAATCCAAGGCTGCATTCGTCCTTGCTCAAACAAGCAATGGCTCTTCTAATCGAATGGCCACGGGGAGCTTCCGATAACAAAGGCTCCCTTGTCACTCGTGATGCGCAGGCCAACTGCTAGACGATGGGTCACCCTTCAGATCGCTGCCCAGGCAACCACCACAATGGCACCATTGGAACGACAACCGCTGTTGAACCGTTCTAAAAATTTTGTGCCAAAGAAGTTGTTGCGTAGAGAACGACTCTGGGGAGAGAGCCCTCGCATAGCAAAATCGGGAAGGCTTCACGGCCCTCCCAATAGAAACGATGCTGGTGCCAATATTCCAAAAATCCGAATAACGTGTCTTTCACGAACACCAGCACTGATTTCTATTGGGGAGTGTCACCGAGAACTTTTGTTATCAAAGCTCCCATTATAAGCCGCGATAGGCACACAAAAAATTGCTAGAGCCCCAAGCACCCACCTCATGGCTAGACAAGGGCTCGCCATTAGTAGATCAACTTCAAAATCGCTGAACAGATGTGCTGTGGAATGGCAACTGCTGCCAAGCCTCTTCCGTAATTGCGTCGGTCGAGTGATCGAAGAAGGTGATCTAAGAGAGGGTCCAAGGCTAGGGATTCATTGGGGGATTCGCGCCGATAGCAAAAAATTATGCAATACCCGAGCAACACCGGACGGAGGTGCTAGACGAGGGCTCCCATTTTAGATTGAGTTTTAAAATCACCAAGTAGACGCGGTGAGGGCTGGCAACCGCTGCCAAACCTTTTTCCGAAATTGCGCTAGCTAAGTGACAAGAAAACATGATCTAAAGGAGAGTCAAGGAATAGCACCCTCGAGGGTGGGCTTCATGCCCCTCTAATTGATTCAACGTCGACGTCCACCATTTCAAAATCTGACATATCCATCTGCCCTGACAGCGGCATTGAATCAATGAGGGGGGCACGGGAGAGGCTCGCGGCAACCACCTCTCCCCTTGTAGCCACGATAGGAATGCAAAAAATTTTGCTAGAGCGCCAAGCACCCACCTCATGGCTAGAGACAAGGGCTTGCCATTAGATCAACTTCGAAATCACTGAACAGATGCACTGTAGAATGGCAACCACTGCCAAGTCTCTTTCGTAGTTGCGTCGGTCGAGTGATCGAAGAAGGTGATCTAAGAGAGGGTCCAAGCGTAGGCATTCGTTGGGAGATTCGCGCCGATGGCTTAAATTTATGCAATACCTGAGCAACACCGGACGGAGGTGCTAGACGAGGGCTCTCGTTTTAGATCGAGTTTTAACATCACCAAGTAGACGCGGTGAGGGCTGGCAACCACAGCCAAACCTTTTTCTAAAATTGCGCCAACTGAGTGACAAGAAAACATGATATAAAGGAGAGTCCAGGAATAACACCCTCGAGGGTGGGGCTTCATGCCCCTCTAATTGATTCAACGTCGGCGTCCACCATTTCAAAATCTGACATATCCATCCGCCCTGACAGCGGCGTTGAATCAATGAGGGGGGCACGGGAGAGGCTTGCGACAACCACCTCTCCCCTTGTAGCCGCAATAGGCATGCAAAAAAATTTTGCTAGAGCGCCAAGAACCCACCTCATGGCTAGAGACAAGGGCTCACCATTAGATCAACTTTGAAATCGCTGAACAGACGCGCTGTAGAATGGCAACCGCTGCCAAGTTTCTTCCGCAGTAGCGTCGGTCGAGTGATCGAAGAAGGTGATCTAAGAGAGGGTCCAAGCGTAGGCATTCGTTGGGGGATTCACGCCGATGGCATAAATTTTTGCAATACCCGAGCAACACCGGACGGAGGTGCTAGACGAGGGCTCCCATTTTAGATTGAGTTTTAAAATCACCAAGTAGACGCGGTGAGGGCTGGCAACCGCTGCCAAACCTTTTTCCAAAATTGTGCCAGTTGAGTTGACAAGAAAACATGATCTAAAGGAGAGTCCAAGAATAGCACCCTCGAGGGTGGGCTTCATGCCCCTCTAATTGATTCAACGTCGGAGTCCACCGTTTCAAAATCTGACATATCCATCTGCCCTGACAGCGGCGTTGAATCAATGAGGGGGGCACGGGAGAGGCTCGCAGAAACCACCTCTCCCATTGTAGCCACGACAAGCACGCAAAAAATTTTGCTAGAGCGCCAAGCACCCACCTCATGGCTAGAGACAAGGGCTCGCCATTAGATCAACTTCGAAATCGCTGAACAGACGCGCTATAGAATGGCAACCACTGCCAAGTCTCTTCCGTAGTTGCGTCGGTCGAGTGATCGGAGAAGGTGATCTAAGAAAGGGTCCAAGCGTGTAGGCATTTGTTGGGGGATTCGTGCCGATGGCATAAATTTATGCAATACCCGAGCAACACCGGACGGAGGTGCTAGACGAGGGCTCCCGTTTTAGATCGAGTTTTAACATCACCAAGTAGACGCGGTGAGGGCTGGCAACCGTTGCCAAACCTTTTTCCAAAATTGCGCCAGCTGAGTGACAAGAAAACATGATCTAAAGGAGAGTCTAGGAATAGCACCCTCGAGGGTGGGCTTCATGCCCCTCTAATTGATTCAACGTCAACGTCCACCATTTCAAAATCTGACATATCCATCCACCCTGACAGCGGCATTGAATCAATGAGGGGGGCACGGGAGAGGCTCGCGGCAACCACCTCTCCCCTTGTAGCCGCGATAGGCACGCAAAAAATTTATGCTAGAGCGCCAAGCACCCACCTCATGGCTAGAGACAAGGGCTCGCCATTAGATCAACTTCGAAATCGCTGAACAGACGCTCTGTAGAATGGCAACCACTGCCAAGTCTCTTCCGCAGTTGCGTCGGTCGAGTGATCGAAGAAGGTGATCTAAGAGAGGGTCCAAGCGTAGGCATTTGTTGGGGGATTCGCGCCGATGGCATAAATTTCTGCAATACCCGAGCAACACCGGACGGAGGTGCTAGACGAGGGCTCCCATTTTAGATTGAGTTTTAAAATCACCGAGTAGACGCGGTGAGGGCTGGCAACCGATGCCAAACCTTTTTCCAAAATTGCGCCAGCTGAGTTGACAAGAAAACATGATCTAAAGGAGAGTCCAGGAATAGCACCCTCGAGGGTGGGCTTCATGCCCCTCTAATTGATTCAACGTCGGCGTCCACCATTTCAAAATACGACATATCCATCCTCCCTGATAGCGGTGTTGAATCAATGAGGGGGGCAAGGGAGAGGCTCGCGGCAACCACCTCTCCCGTTGTAGCCACGATAGGCACGCAAAAAATTTTGCTAGAGCACCAAGCACCCACCTCATGGCTAGAGACAAGGGCTCGCCATTAGATCAACTTCGAAATTGCTGAACAAACATGCTGTAGAATGGCAACCGCTGCCAAGTCTCTTCCGTAGTTGCGTCGATCGAGTGATCGAACAAGGTGATCGAAGAGAGGGTCCAAGCGTGTAGGCATTTGTTGGGGGATTCGTGCCAATGGCATAAATTTATGCAATACCCGAGCAACACCGGACGGAGGTGCTAGACGAGGGCTCCCATTTTAGATCGAGTTTTAAAATCACCAAGTAGACGTGGTGAGGGCTGGCAACCACTGCCAAACCTTTTTCCGAAATTGCGCCAGCTGAGTGACAAGAAAACATGATCTAAAGGAGAGTCCAGGAATAGCACCCTCGAGGGTGGGCTTCATGCCCCTCTAATTGATTCAACGTCGGCATCCACCATTTCAAAATCTGACATATCCATCCGCCCTGACAGCGGCGATGAATCAATGAGGGGAGCACAGGAGAGGCTCGCGGCAACCACCTCTCCCGTTGTAGCCGCGATAGGCATGCAAAAAGTTTTGCTAGAGTGCCAAGCACCCACCTCATGGCTAGAGATAAGGGCTCGCCATTAGATCAACTTCGAAATCGCTCGACAGACGCACTGTAGAATGGCAACCACTGCCATGTCTCTTCCGTAGTTGCGTCGGTCGAGTGATCGAAGAAGGTGATCTAAGAGAGGGTCCAAGCATAGGCATTCGTTGGGGGATTCGCGCCGATGGCATAAATTTATGCAATACCCGAGCAACACCGGACGGAGGTGCTAGACGAGGGCTCCCATTTTAGATCGAGTTTTAAAATCACCAAGTAGACGCGGTGAGGGCTGGCAACCGCTGCCAAACCTTTTTCCGAAATTGTGCCAGCTGAGTGACAAGAAAACGTGATCTAAAGGAGAGTCCAGGAATAGCACCCTCGAGGGTGGGCTTCATGCCCCTCTAATTGATTCAACGTTGGCGTCCATCATTTCAAAATCCGACATATCCATCCACCCTGACAGCGGCGTTGAATCAATGAGGGGGGCACGGGAGAGGCTCGCGGCAACCACCTCTCCCATTGTAGCTGCGATAGGCATGCAAAAAGTTTTGCTAGAGCGCCAAGCACCCACCTCATGGCTAGAGACAAGGGCTTGCCATTAGATCAACTTCGAAATTGCTGAACAGACGCACTGTAGAATGGCAACCGCTGCCAAGTTGCGTCGGTCGAGTGATCGAAGAAGGTGATCTAAGAGAGGGTCCAAGCGTAGGCATTCGTTGGGGGATTCGCGCCGTTGGCTTAATTTTATGCAATACCCGAGCAACACCGCTTGGAGGTGCTAGGCGAGGGCTGCCATTTTAGATCGTGTTTTAAAATCACCAAGTAGATGCGGTGAGGGATGGCAACCGCTGCCAAACCTTTTTCTGAAATCGCGCCAGCTGAGTGAGAAGAAAACTTGATCTAAAGGAGAGTCAAGGAATAGCACATCTAGGGTGGGCTTCATGCCCCTCTAATTGATTCAATGTCGACGTCCACCGTTTCAAAATCCGACATATCCATCCGCCTTGACACCGGCGTTGAATCAATGAGAGGGGCACGGGAGAGGCTCGCGGCAACCACCTCTCCTATATAAGCTATTAGTGCGAGGCTCGCTCTGCATTAGAAATTAGCGAACACACTGACATCCACCTTAAAAATCCAAATCCTTTAAAATTCCTACCAAACAGCCATTCATGACCCAATTTTTTATTAGGTCGGCAGAGGAGCAAAAGATTGTCATCGGTTAGGAGATGTGAGTTCATGGAGCCGAGGGACTGAAATGGTCATCGAGCTCATCCGATCAACTTGATGAATTTCACCTTGAAGGGGCCCAATCCAAAAGTTTCGGAGGTCATCTCCTGGAACTCTCGAGAACAAGGCCCATCTTACATGCAAACTCTGCTACTGCGCAAACATAGGTTGCAATTAAAGAGAAATTGCCAAGCCATCACAGTGGCCCGAGGCCAATGCTCCGACTAAGTCAATTTTCTCTTGCAATCACCATGCCGCCGTTCACAGAGAGATCTCCCCAAGTGCTAGATGCGAGCTCACCCTTGAAAGAAAGACCACTTTCCAAGACATCCCCCGATGAGACATTGGAATGACAACCGCTGTCGAACCATTCCCAATGTTGTGCCGATCGAGTTGGCACAGAGGCGACCTTAGGGAGCTCCCGCGTAGCAATCGGGATGTGCTTTCATACCCATCTCTCACAAAAACCAATCTTAGCTGTGAACAAATTTTGCCGCAATGACACCATTGGAATGACGACCACTATCGAACAACTCCCGCATTTGTGTCCCGATGGAGTGAGAAAGAATAGCAACTTTGGGGAGCCGCGCATCGCAAACGGGCTGCTGCTTCATTCCGCTCTTATATATAGATCCGATGTCATTGATTTCGTTTGGAATCCGAGGCTGCATTCGTCCTTGCTCACACAAGCAACGGCTATTCTCATCGAATGGCCACGGGGAGCTTCCGATCACAAAGGCTCCCTTGTCACTCGTGACGCGCAGCCTAACTGCTTTTCAAAATTGCGCCAGCTGAGTGACAAGAAAACATGATCTAAAGGAGAGTCGAGGAATAGCACCTCGAGGGTGGGCTTCATGCCCCTCCAATTGATTCAATGTCGGCGTCCACCATTTCAAAATCCAACATTTCCATCCACCTTGACACCGCCGTTGAATCAATGAGAGGGGCACGGGAGAGGTTCGCGGCAACAACCTCTCCTATATAAGCTATTAGTGCGAGGCTCGCTCTACATTAGAAATTAGCGAACACGCCGACATCCGCCATAAAAATCCAAATCGTTGAAAATTCTGACCAAATAGCCATCCACGACCCAATTTATTATGAGGTCGTCTAAGGAGCAAAAGATTGTCATCAGTAAGGATTTGTGAATTCATGGAGCCAAGGGACTGAAATGGTCATCGAGCTCATCCGATCAACTGGATGAATTTCACCTTGAAGGGGCCCAATCCAAAAGTTCCGGAGGTCATCTCCTGGAACTCTCAAGAACAAGGACCGTCTTACTTGCAAAATCTGCTACTGCGCAAACATAGGTTGCAATTAAAGAGAAATTGCCAAGCCATCACAGTGGCCCGAGGCCAATGCTCCGACTAAGTCAATTTTCTCTTGCAATCACCATGCCACCATTCACAGAGAGATCTCCCCATTCACTTGCGACGCGACGCACAATCCAAGTGATAGACGCGAGCTCGCCCTTGAAAGGCCAGGCCACTTTCTGAGACATCCCCTGATGACACATTGGAACGACAACCGCTGTCGAACCATTCCCAATGTTGTGCCGATCGAGTTGGCTCAGAGGCGACCTTAGGGAGCTCCCGCGTAGCAATCAGGATGTGCTTTCGTACCCATCTCTCACAAATACCAATCTTATCTATGAACAAATTTAGAATCCAAGGCTCGTATCCATCGATATCGTCGGCACTGGGTCTATATATTCAAAGGCCACGGAGAGGTTCCAATAAGAGAAGCTCTCCCGCTCGCTCGCACAAACATCCCAAATGCTAGACACAAGCTCCTGCCCTTAGCATCGCTCTCCAGATTGCCACAATGACACATTGGAATGACAACCGCTGTCGAACCGCTCTCCAGATTTCCTTTTGGAATCCAAGGCTGCATTCGTCCTTTCTCACACAAGCAATGGCTCTTCTCATCGAATGGTCATGGGGAGCTTTCGATTACAAAGGCTCCCTTGTCACCCGTGATGCGCAGCCCAACTGCTAGATGACGGCTCGCCCTTCAAATTGCTGCCTAGGAAACCACCACAATGGTACCATTGGAATGACAACCGCTGCCGAACCATTTCAAAATTTTTTTGCCAAAGAAGTTGTTGCAAAGAGAATGACTCTGGGGAGAGAGCCCTCGCATAGCAAAATCGAGATGGCTTCACGGTAGCTAGATGGGATTTGAATTCATGGAGCCAAGGGAGTGAAATGGTCATCGAGCTCATCCGATCAACTGGATGAATTTCACCTTGAAGGGGCCCAATCCAAAAGTTTCGGAGGTCATCTCCTGGAACTGTCAAGAACAAAGGCCAATCTTACATGCAAACTCTGCTACTGCGCAAACATAGGTTGCAATTATAGAGAAATTGCAAGGCCGTCACAATGGCTCGAGGCCAATGCTCCGAATACTAAGTCAATTTTCTCTTGCAATCACCATGCCACCGTTCACAGAGAGATCTCCCCATTCACTTGTGATGACGCACAATCCAAGTGCTAGACGCGATCTCGCCCTTGAAAGGCCGCGTTCCAAGACATCCGGATGACACATTAGAACGAAAACCACTGTCGAACCATTCCCAATGTTGTGCCGATCGAGTTGGCACAGAGGCGATCTTAGGGAGCTCCCGCGAATCGATCGGGAAGTTCTTTTGTACCCATCTCTCACAAAAACCAATGTTAGCTGAACAATTTTAGAATCCAAGGCTCGTATCCATCGATATCGTCGGCACTGGGTCTATATTCAAAGGCCATGGACAGGTTCCGATAAGAGAAGCTCCCCTGCTCTCTTGCACAAACATCCCCAAATGCTAGACGCAAGCTCCCGCCCTTAGCATCGCTCTCCAGATCACCGCAATGACACATTGGAATGACAACTCCCGAATTTGTGCCAATGGAGTGAGAAAGAAGAGCCAGATCGGGTCGACAAAAATGGCTAAGCCAGATCAGGTCGGCCAGCATGGCTCGGCCACACCATTTTTTGCCGAGAGCTTTCGATATTAAAGCTCCCATGTAGCAGCGATAAGTACACCATGACAAAATTGCTAGAGCTTCGAGAACCCATAGCAAATTGCCATTATACCAAGCAACGCCGGAGTGCTAGACAAGGGCTCATGTTTAGATCAAGTTTTAAAATCACCAAAAAGACACGCCATGGATCGGCAACCGCTGCCTCACCTTTTCCAAAATTGAATCATCAGAAAACATGATCTAAAGGAGAGCCGAGGAAAAGCACTGAGATCGCTTCATGCCCCTTTCATTCATTCAACATCAGCATACACCGTTTGAAAACCCAACAATCTGATCCTCCTAGACACCAATGTTGAATCAATGAAAGGGGCATGGGAGAGGCTCGCGGCAACAACCTCTCCTATATAAGCTATTAGTGTGAGGCTCGCTCTGCATTAGAAATCTGCGATAGCGCGGACAAAAACCTTAAAAATCCAATTCAATGAAAAATGTGACCAAACAGCCATCCACGACACCGTTTTTGGAGCTCGCCCAGATTGGCTCAGCCAGAATGGCTTGCCCAGATCGGCTCGGCCAGCATGGTGACTTGCTGACTCGGTGAGAGTACTTTGAACTGTCAAGAACAAAGGCCAATCTAACATGCAAACTCTGCTACTACGCAAACATAGCTTGCAATTATAGAGAAATTGCAACGCCGTCACAATGGCCCGAGGCCAATGCTCCGAATACTAGGTCAATTTTCTCTTGCAATCGCCATGCTGCCGTTCACAGAGAGATCTCCCCATTCACTTGTGATGACACACAATCCAAGTGCTAGACGTGAGCTTGCCCTTGAAAGGCCACATTCCAAGACATCCCGATGACACATTGGAACGATAACCGCTGTCGAACCATTCCCAATGTTGTGCCGATCGAGTTGGCACAGAGGCGATCTTAGGGAACTCCCGCGTATCGATCGGGAAGTGCTTTCGTACCCATCTCTCACAAAAGCCAATGTTAGCTGAAAAATTTTATAATCCAAGGCTCGTATCCATCAATATCGTCGGCACTGGGTCTATATTCAAAGGCCACGGAGAGGTTCTGATAAGAGAAGCTCCCCTGCTCGCTTGCAAAAACATCCCCAAATGCTAGACGCAAGCTCCCGCACTTAGCATCGCTCTCCAGATCACCGCAATGACACATTGGAATGACAACCACTATCGAACAACTCCCAAATTTGTGCCGATGGAGTGAGAAACGAGAGCCAGATCGGGTCGACGAAAACGGCTAAGCCAGATCGGGTCTGCCAGCATGGCTCGGCCACCATTTTTTGCCGAGAGATTTCGATATTAAAGCTCCCATGTAGCCACGATAAGTACACCATGACAAATTGCTAGAGCGCCGAGCACCCATAGCAAATTGCCATTATACCAAGCAACGCCGAAGTGCTAGACAAGGGCTCACGTTTAGATCAAGTTTTAAAATCACCAAAAACACACGCCATGGATTGGCAACTGCTGCCTCACCTTTTCCAAAATTGAGTCGTCGGAAAACATGATCTAAAGGAGAGCCGAGGAAAAGCACTGAGATCGCTTCATGCCCCTTTCATTGATTCAACATCAGCATACACCATTTGAAAACCCAACAATCAGATCCGCCTAGACACCAATGTTGAATCAATGAAAGGGGCATGGGAGAGGCTCGCGGCAACAACCTCTCCTATATAAGCTATTAGTGTCAGGCTCGCTCTGCATTAGAAATCTGCGATAGCATGGACAACTCCCTTAAAAATCCAATTCAATGAAAAATGTGACCAAACAGCCATCCACGACACCATTTTTGGAGCTCGCCCAGATCGGGTCAGCCAGAATGGCTCACCCAGATCGGCTTGGCCAGCTTGGCTCAGCCAGCATGGCTCGCCCAGATCAGCTCGGCCAAATCGGGTCGGCTAGCATGGTGACTTGGTGACTCGGTGAGAGTACTTGGAACCATCAAGAACAAAGTCCAATCATACATGCAAACTCTGCTACTGCGCAAACATAGGTTGCAATTATAGAGAAATTGCAAGGCCGTCACAATGGCCCGAGGCCAATGCTCTGACTACTAAGTCAATTTTCTCTTGCAATCGCCATGCTGCCGTTCACAAAGAGATCTCCCCATTCACTTGTGACGAAGCACAATCCAAGTGCTAGACGCGAGCTCGCCCTTGAAAGGCCGCGTTCCAAGACATCCCGATGACACATTGGAACGACAACCGTTGTCGAACCATTCCCAATGTTGTACCGATCGAGTTGGCACAGAGGCGACCAAACAGCCATCCACGACACCATTTTTGGAGCTCGGCCAGATCGACTCGGCCAGCATGGCTCGGCCAGAACAGCTCGCCCAGATCGGCTCAGCCAGCATGGCTCGGCCAGAACGGCTCGCCCAGATCGGCTCGGCCAGAACGGCTCAACCAGAATGGCTCGCCCAGATCGGCTCGGCCAGCATGGCTCGGCCAGAATGGCTCACCCAGATCGGCTCGGCCAGAATGGCTTGCCCAGATCGGCTTTTCCAGATCGGCTCGCCTAGAACGGCTCGTCCAGATTGGGTCAGCCAGCATGGCTCGGCCAGAATGGCTCACCCAGATCAGCTCGGCTAGAATGGCTCACCCAGATCAGCTCGGCTAGCATGGCTTGCCCAGAACGGCTCGGCAGGATCGGGTCGGCCAGAATGGCTCGGCCAGCATGGCTCGGCCAGAACGGCTCGGCCAGATCGGGACGGTGACTTGATGAACGGACTTAGAGATTCAACTTGGTGGGCCGACCTAGCGGGGTGACTTGATGAACGCACTTGAAGGGTCGACTTGGTGGGGTGACTCTATGAACGGACCTAAAGAGTTGACTTGGTGAGAGTACTTGGCGAGGTGACTCGATGAAAGGACTTAAAGAGTCAACT
This sequence comes from Cupressus sempervirens, assembly GCA_028749045.1. Lineage (NCBI taxonomy): Eukaryota > Viridiplantae > Streptophyta > Pinopsida > Cupressales > Cupressaceae > Cupressus > Cupressus sempervirens. Next base: position 687,936,118 of record CM053789.1, on the reverse strand, counting down.
TGGTGAGAGTACTTGGTGGGGCGACTTGATGAACGCACTTGAAGAATCGACTTGGTTAGAGTACTTGGTGGGGCAACTTGATGAACGGACTCAAAGAGTCGACTTGGTGAGAGTAACTGGTGGCTCGACTTGATGAGCAGACTTAAAGAGTCAACTTGGTGAGAGTACTTGGTGGGGTGAACTGATGAATGAACATAAAGAGTCGGCTTGGTGGGAGTACTTGGTGGGCCGACCTGGTGGGGTTACTTTATGGACGGACTTAAAGAGTCGACTTGGTTAGATTACTTGTTCTGGTGACTTGATGAATGAACTTCAAGAGTCGACTTGGTGGGGTGACTTGATGAAAGGACTTAAAGGGTCGACTTGGTGAGAGTACTTGGCAGGGCGACTTGATGAACGGACTTAAAGGGTCGACTTGGCGGGGTGACTTGATGAACAGACCTAAAGAGTTGACTTGGTGAGAGTAATTGGCAGGGTGAACTGATGAACGGACTTAAAGAGTCGACTTGGTGGGAGTACTTGGTGGGCCGACTTGATGAACGGACTTATAGAGTCGACTTGGTGAGAGTAGTTGTTCTGGTGACTTGATGAACGGACTTAAAGAGTCGGCTTGGCGGGGTGACTTGATGAAAGGACTTAAACAGTCGACTTGGTCGGGTGACTCGATGATGGAACTTAGAGGGTCGACTTTGCAGGGTGACTTGATGAACGGACCTAAAGAGTTGACTTGGTGAGAGTACTCGGTGGGGTGACCTGATGAACAGACTTAGAGAGTCAACTTGGTGAGAGTCCTTGGTGGGCCGACCTGGTTGGGTGACTTCGTGAACTGAATTAAAGAGTCGACTTGGTGGGAGTACTTGGTGGGGTGACTTGATGAACGGACTTCAAGGGTCGACTTGGCAAGGTGACTTGATGAACGGTCCTAAAGAGTTGACTTGGTGAGAGTACTTGGTGTGGTGACTTGATGAAAAGACTTAAAGAGTCGAATTGGTGAGAGTACTTGGTGGGGTGACTTGATGAACGCACTTGAAGGGTCGACTTGGTGGGGTGACTTTATGAATGGACTTAAAGAGTTGATGTGGTGAGAGTGCTTGGTGGGGTGACTTGATGAAAATAGTTAAAGAGTCGACTTGGTGAGAGTAGTTGGTCAGGTGACTTGATGAACGCACTTGAAGAATCGACTTGGTTAGAGTACTTGGTGGGGTGACTTGATGAACGGACTTAAAGATTCGACTTGGTGGGCCGACCTGGCAGGGTGACTTGATGAACAGACTTAGAGAGTCGACTTGGTGAGAGTACTTGGTGGGCCGATCTTGCTGGGTGACTTGATGAACAAACTTAAAGAGTCGACTTGGTGAGAGTACTCGGTGGGCTGACCTGGTCACGTGACTTGATGAACGGACTTAAAGAGTCGACTTGGTGGGCCGACTTGGATGGGTGACTTGATGAACGAACTTAAAGAGTCGACTTGGTGGGTCGAACTAGCGGGGTGACTTGGTGAGAGTACTTGGTGGGCTGACCTGGCAGGGTGACTTGATGAACGAACTTAGAGAGTCGACTTTGTGAGAGTACTTGGTGGGTCGAACTGGCGGGGTGACTTGATGAACGAACTTAAAGAGTCAACCTGGTGAGAGAACTTGGTGGGCCGAGTTGGCAGGGTGAATTGATGAACGAACCTAAAGAGTCGACTTTGTGAGAGTACTTGGTGGGCCAACCTAGCGGGGTGAGTTGATGATCGAACTTAAAGGGTCGACTTGGTGAGAGTACTTGGTGGGCTAACCTGGCGGGGTGACTTGATGAACGAACTTAAAGAGTCGACTTGGTGAGAGTACTCGGTGGGGTGCCCTGATGAACAAACCTAAAGAGTCAACCTGGTGAGAGTACTTGGTGGGCTGACCTGGCAGGGTGACTTGGTGAGCAAACTTAAAGAGTCGACTTGGTGCGAGTAGTTGGTGGGCTGACCTGGCGGGGTGACTTGATGAACGAACTTAAAGAGTCGACGTGGTGGGCAGACTTGGTAGAGTGACTTCATGAACGAACTTAAAGAGTCCACTCAGTGGGCCGACCTGGCGGGGTGACTTGATGAACAAACTTAAAGAGTCGACTTGGTGAGAGTAATTTGTGGGCTGACCTGGTGGGGTGACTTGATGAATGAACTTAAAGAGTTGACTTGGTGGGGTGACTTGATGAATGCACTTGAAGGGTCGACTTGGTGGGGTGACTCTATGAACGGACCTAAAGGGTTGACTTGGTGAGAGTACTTAGTGGGGTGACTCGATGAAAGGACTTAAAGAGTCGACTTGGTGAGAGTACTTGGTGGCTCGACTGTATGAGCAGACTTAAAGAGTCCACTTGGTGAGAGTGGGCCTAACGGGGCGAGTTGGTGGGGCGACTTGGCGAGTGGTATTAGAGAGCCGACATGGTTAGGCGACTCGGCTAGTTGGTTCATTGAGATGACATGGTGAGCTGACTTGGCGAGTGGACCCGGCGAGCGAACTTAAAGAGTCGACTTGGCAACGTACTCGAGTCGACTTGGTGAGGCGACCCGGCGACTGGGCTCAAAGAGTCAACATGTTGAGGTGACTCATTGAGTCAACATGGTGAGGTGACTCATGGTGAGGAGCTATCCTTGAGGTGACTTGGTGGGCCTACTTGATTAGTCGACTTGGTGAGCCGACCTGACGAGCTGACACGATGAGCGGGCTTAAAGAGGCGACGACTTGTTAGGGTAACTCGAAAAGCCATCTTATCGAGGCGAGATGGTGAGTCGATTTGGTGAGCTGACTTGGTGAGCGCACTTAAAGAGTCAACTTCGTGAGGTGACTTGGTGAGTTAGCCCGTTGATGCGACTTGGGCGGGCCGACCTGGCGAACGAACTTAAAGAGGCAACTTGGGCGGGCTGACTTGGCGAGCGAACTTAAAGAGTTGACTTGGCAACGTACTTGAACAACCGACTTGGTGAGCAGACATGGTGAGTGGGCTTAGAGAAGCAACTCGGCGGGGCGACTTGATGAACGGACTTAAAGGGTCAACTTGGCGGGATGACTTGATGAACAGACCTAATGAGTTGACTTGGTGAGAGTACTTGGCGGGGTGAACTGATGAACGGACTTAAAGAGTCAACTTGGTGGGAGTACTTGGTGGGCCGACTTGATGAATGGACTTATAGAGTCGACTTGGTGAGAGTAGTTGTTCTGGTGACTGGATGAACGAACTTAAAGAGTCGGCTTGGCAGGGTGACTTGATGAAAGGACTTAAACAGTCGACTTGGTCGGGTGACTTGATGAATGAACTTAGAGGGTCGACTTTGCGGGGTGACTTGATGAACAGACCTAAAGAGTTGACTTGGTGAGAGTACTCGGTGGGGTGACCTGATGAACAAACTTAGAGAGTCGACTTGGTGAGAGTCCTTGGTGGGCCGACCTGGTTGGGTGACTTCGTGAACTGACTTAAAGAGTCGACTTGGTGGGAGTACTTGGTGGAGTGACTTAATTAATGGACTTCAAGGGTCGACTTGGCGAGGTGACTTGATGAACGGTCCTAAAGAGTTGACTTGGTGAGAGTACTTGGTGTGGTGACTTGATGAAAAGACTTAAAGAGTCGAATTGGTGAGAGTACTTGGTGGGGTGACTTGATGAACGCACTTGAAGGGTCGACTTGGTGGGGTGACTTTATGAACAGACCTAAAGAGTTGACGTGGTGAGAGTGCTTGGTGGGGTGACTTGATGAACATAGTTAAAGAGTCGACTTGGTGAGAGTAGTTGGTGGGCCGACCTGGCGGGGTGAGTTGATGACCGAACTTAAAGGGTCGACTTGGTGAGAGTACTTGGTGGGCCGACCTGGCGGGGCGACTTGATGAACGAACTTAAAGAGTCAACTTGGTGAGAGTACTCGGTGGGGTGACCTGATGAACAAACCTAAAGAGTCGACCTGGTGAGAGTACTTGGTGGGCCGACCTGGCGGGGTGACTTGGTGAGCAAACTTAAAGAGCCGACTTGGTGAGAGTAGTTGGTGGGCTGACCTGGCAGGGTGACTTGATGAACGAACTTAAAGAGTCGACCTGGTGGGCCGACTTGGCAGAGTGACTTCATGAACGAACTTAAAGAGTCCACTCGGTGGGCCGACCTGGCGGGGTGAATTGATGAACGAACTTAAAGAGTCGACTTGGAGAGAGTAATTTGTGGGCTGACCTGGCGGGGTGACTTGATGAATGAACTTAAAGAGTCGACTTGGTGGGGTGACTTGATGAACGCACTTGAAGGGTCGACTTGGTGGGGTGACTCTATGAACGAACCTAAAGAGTTGACTTGGTGAGAGTACTTGGTGGGGTGACTCGATGAAAGGACTTAAAGAGTCGACTTGGTGAGAGTACTTGGTGGCTCGACTTTATGAGCAGACTTAAAGAGTCCACTTGGTGAGAGTGGGCCCAACGGGGCGAGTTGGTGGGGCAACTTGGCGAGTGGTATTAGAGAGCCGACGTGGTGAGGCGACTCGGCGAGTTGGTTTGTTGAGATGACATGGTGAGCTGACTTTGCGAGTGGACCCGGCGAGCGAACTTAAAGAGTCGACTTAGCAACGTACTCGAGTCGACTTGGTGAGGCGACCCGACGAGCGAGCTCAAAGAGTCAACATGGTGAGGCGACTCATTGAGTCAACATGGTGAGGCGACTCATGGTGAGGAGCTATCCTTGAGGCAACTTGGTGGGCCTACTTGATTAGTCGACTTGGTGAGCCAACCTGACGAGCTGACACGGTGAGCGAGCTTAAAGAGGCGACGACTTGGTGGGGTAACTCGGCAAGCCATCTTATCGAGGCGAGATGGTGAGTCGACTTGGTGAGCTGACTTGGTGAGTGCACTTAAAGAGTCAACTTCGTGAGGTGACTCGGCGAGTTGGCTCGCTGATGCGACTTGGGCGGGCCGACCTGGCAAATGAACTTAAAGAGGCGACTTGGGCGGGCTGACCTGGCGAGAAAACTTAAAGAGTTGACTTGGCAACGTACTTGAACAACCGACTTGGTGAGCAAACATGGTGAGTGGGCTTAGAGAAGCAACTCGGCGGGGCAACTTGATGAACGGACTTAAAGGGTCAACTTGGTGGGGTGACTTGATGAACGGACCTAAAGAGTTGACTTGGTGAGAGTACTTGGCGGGGTGAACTGATGAACGAACTTAAAGAGTCGACTTGGTGGGAGTACTTGGTGGGCCGACTTGATGAACGGACTTATAGAGTCGACTTGGTGAGAGTAGTTGTTCTGGTGACTTGATGAACGGACTTAAAGAGTCGGCTTGGCGGGGTGACTTGATGAAAGGACTTAAACAGTCGACTTGATTGGGTGACTCGATGAACGAACTTAGAGGGTCGACTTTGCGGGGTGACTTGATGAACAGACCTAAAGAGTTGACTTGGTGAGAGTACTCGGTGGGGTGACCTGATGAACAGACTTAGAGAGTTGACTTGGTGAGAGTCCTTGGTGGGCCGACCTGGTTGGGTGACTTCGTGAACTGACTTAAAGAGTCAACTTGGTGGGAGTACTTGGTGGGGTGACTTGATGAACAGACTTCAAGGGTCAACTTGGCGAGGTGACTTGATGAACGGTCCTAAAGAGTTGACTTGGTGAGAGTACTTGGTGTGGTGACTTGATGAAAAGACTTAAAGAGTCAAATTGGTGAGAGTACTTGTTGGGGTGACTTGATGAACACACTTGAAGGGTCGACTTGGTGGGGTGACTTTATGAACAGACCTAAAGAGTTGACGTGGTGAGAGTGCTTGGTGGGGTGACTTGATGAACATAGTAAAAGAGTCGACTTGGTGAGAGTAGTTGGTTCGCAGGAGCCTGAGAAGAACATCTCGTATGAAACCTATTCCCCCAAAATGCTCGAATCACAAATGCTCGCAGCAGGGTCGTAATGCAAAGATGTACACCGCGCACATGACCGAGTAAGGACACTCAGAGACATCCATTTCCCAGGCATATGCCCCCTACACAATTTTGGTGGACCCCGTACAAATGGCCATACTTCGACAAGCCCTGCCAGAATTTCGCATCTGAAGAGAGAGATGAAACGCCTTGGGCTTTTTGTCCACACAATGCAAACACCGAACGCTCTCTTTAGGGGGGAGCTGAAGAAGAGTATCTCCCACAGAACCCACGAGCCGCAGCTGTTCGGATCGCACAGGGCAGGATAGGGCATGGAGAGTTTTCGCATCCAAACAAAAATTATCGGTAATACTCTATGCTTCTACTGGCCCGGACCACAAAGGCTGTCACGACAGTGCCATGCACTTCTGTAGGATGAGACAGTGAAGAGGCGAGAACGCACCGAGAACACACTAGCGAATAAATTATGCGGCAACCAAACCTTTTGCCGGCCCCCCTCTCAATCCCAAGGCTCTACCGATCGGCAAAAAGCTTAGGGTGGAGAGTGGACCCTTGATGAAATTAGGGACGTCGAGCAATGCACCCGTGCAACCATCTCTTTCCTTCTTGCCGTCCGGGTAGGATAAAAATGCAATGATAGAACGTGCCAATTAGACGAAGCCCTTGGCTACAAGATACAACTCCATACACACTCAGCAACAAGTACATCTTAGAATCGAACACCAAATGTGCAGTGTGTTGCAAGCTGTGCAGACACCTACATATAGGGTATATCCATCAAAACAAAGTGACAAGTACTTCCCACCAACTCCGCCATTGCGATTACCGAATGGGATAATACTCACCGCAACAGATTAATGACCATCATTACCGTCTCGGAATAGATACAAGCACATCGAGCTTCATCTGATCAGCTGGATGAATTTCACCTTGAAGGGGCCCAGTCCAAAAGTTCCAGAGGTCATCTCCTGGAACTCTCAAGAACAAGGCCCATCTTACATGCAAACTCTACTACTGCGCAAACATAGGTTGCAATTAAAGAGAAATTGCAAGGCCGTCACAATGGCCCGAGGCCAATGCTCCGACTAAGTCAATTTTCTCTTGCAATCACCATGCCGCCGTTCACAGAGAGATCTCCCCATTCACTTGTGACGCGACGCACAATCCAAGGGCTAGACGCGAGCTCGCCCTTGAAAGGCCACTTTCCAAGGCATCCCCCGATGACACATTGGAACAACAACCGCTGTCGAACCATTTCCCAATGTTGTGCCGATCGAGTTAGCACAGAGCCGCTAGACGAGGGCTCCCATTTTAGATCGAGTTTTAAAATCACCAAGAAGAGGCGGTGAGGGATGGCAACCACTGCCAAACCTTTTTCCGAAATTGCGCCAGCTGAGTGACTAGAAAACATGCTTTACGCGATAGGCATGCAAAAAATTTTGCTACAGCGCCAAGCACCCACCTCATGGCTAGAGACAAGGGCTCGCCATTAGATCAACTTCGAAATCGCTGAACAAACGCGTTGTAGAATGGCAACTGCTGCCAAGTCTCTTCCGTAGTTGCGTCGGTCGAGTGATCGAAGAAGGTGATCTAAGAGAGGGTCCAAGCGTAGGCATTCATTGGGGGATTCACGCCGATGTCATAAATTTATGCAATACCCGAGCAACACTGGACGGAGGTGGTGCTAAATGAGGGCTCCTATTTTAGATCAAGTTTTAAAATCACCAAGTAGATGCGGTGAGGGCTGGCAACCGCTACCAAACCTTTTTCCGAAATTGCACCATCTGAGTGACAAGAAAACATGATCTAAAGGAGAGTCCAGGAATAGCACCCTCGAGGGTGGGCTTCATGCCCCTCTAATTGATTCAACGTCGGCGTCCACCGTTTCAAAATCTGACATATCCATCCGCCCTGACAGCGGCATTGAATCAATGAGGGGGGCACGGGAGAGGCTCGCGGCAACCACCTCTCCCCTTGTAGCTGTGATAGGCACGCAAAATTTTTTGCTAGAGCGCCAAGCACCCACCTCATGGCTAGAGACAAGGGCTCGCCATTAGATCAACTTTGAAATCACTGAACAGACGCGCTGTAGAATGGCAACCGCTGCCAAGTCTCTTCCGTAGTTGCGTCGGTCGAGTGATCGAAGAAGGTGATCTAAGAGAGGGTCCAAGCATAGGCATTCATTGGGGGATTCACGCCGATGGCATAAATTTATGCAATACCCGAGCAACACCGGACGGAGGTGCTAGACAAGGGCTCCCGTTTTAGATCGAGTTTTAAAATCACCAAGTAGACGCGGTGAGAGCTGGCAATCGCCGCCAAACCTTTTTCCAAAATTGCGCCAGCTGAGTGACAAGAAAACATGATCTAAAGGAGAGTCAAGGAATAGCACCCTCGAGGGTGGGCTTCATGCCCCTCTAATTGATTCAACGTCGGTGTCCACCGTTTCAAAATCTGACATATCCATCCGCCCTGACAACGGCGTTGAATAAATGAGCTGGGCACGGGAGAGGCTCGCGGCAACCACCTCTCCCATTTTAGCTGCGATAGGCATGCAAAAAATTTTGCTAGAGCGCCAAGAACCCACCTCATGGCTAGAGAGAAGGGCTCGCCATTAGATCAAACTTTGAAATCGCTGAACAGACGCGGTGTAGAATGGCAACCACTGCCAAGTCTCTTCCGTGGTTGCGTCGGTCGAGTGATCGAAGAAGGTGATCTAAGAGAGGGTCCAAGCATAGGCATTCATTGGGGGGATTCGCGCCGATGGCATAAATTTATGCAATACCCGAGCAACACCAGACGGAGGTGCTAGATGAGGGCTCCCGTTTTAGATCAAGTTTTAAAATCACCAAGTAGACGTGGTGAGGGCTGGCAACCGCTGCCAAACCTTTTTCTGAAATTGCGGCAGCTGAGTGACAAGAAAACATGATCTAAAGGAGAGTCCAGGAATAGCACCCTCGAGGGTGGGCTTCAAGCCCCTCTAATTGATTCAACGTCGGCATCCACCGTTTCAAAATCTGACATATCCATCCGCCCTGACAGTGGCGTTGAATCAATGAGGGGGGCATCGGAGAGGCTTGCGGCAACCACCTCTCCCCTTGTAGCCGTGATAGGCATGCAAAATTTTTTTCTAGAGCGCCAAGCACCCACCTCATGGCTGGAGACAAGGGATTGCCATTAGATCAACTTCGAAATCGCCGAACAGACGCGCTGTAGAATGGAAACCGCTGCCAAGTCTCTTCCGTAGTTGCGTCAGTCGAGTGATAGAATAAGGTGATCTAAGAGAGGGTCCAAGTGTAGGCATTCATTGGGGGATTCGCACCGATGGCATAAATTTATGCAATACCTGAGCAACATCGGACGGAGGTGCTAGACGAAGGCTCCCATTTTAGATCGAGTTTTAAAATCACCGAGTAGACGCGGTGAGGGCTGGCAACCACTGCGAAACCCTTTTCCAAAATTGTGCTAGCTGAGTGACAAGAAAACATGATCTAAAGGAGAGTCCAAGAATAGCACCCTCGAGGGTGGGCTTCATGCCCCTCTAATTGATTCAACGTCGGCGTCCACCGTTTCAAAATCCGACACATCCATCCACCCTGACAGTGGCGTTGAATCAAAGAGGGGGGCACGGGAGAGGCTCGCGGCAACCACCTCTCCCCTTGTAGCCGCGATAGGCACGCAAAAAATTTTGCTAGAGCGCCAAGCACCCACCTCATGGCTAGAGACAAGGGCTCGCCATTAGATCAACTTGAAAATCGCTGAACAGACGCGCTGTAGAATGGCAACCACTGCCAAGTCTCTTCCGTAGTTGCGTCGGTCGAGTGATCGAAGAAGGTGATCTAAGAGAGGGTCCAAGCATAGGCATTCGTTGGGGGATTCGCGCCGATGGCATAAATTTATGCAATACCCGAGCAACGCCGGACGGAGGTGCTAGACGAGGACTCCCGTTTTAGATCGAGTTTTAAAATCACCGAGTAGACGCGGTGAGGGCTGGCTACCGCTGCCAAACCTTTTTCCGAAATTGCGCCAGCTGAGTGACAAGAAAACATGATCTAAAGGAGAGTCCAGGAATAGCACCCTCGAGGGTGGGCTTCATGCCCCTCTAATTGATTCAACATCAGCGTCCACCTTTTCAAAATCTGACATATCCATCCGCCCTGACAGCGGCATTGAATCAATGAGGGGGGCACGGGAGAGGCTCGCGGCAATCACCTCTCCCATTGTAGCCATGATAGGCATGCAAAAAATTTTGCTAGAGCGCCAAGCACCCACCTCATGGCTAGAGACAAGGGCTCGCCATTATATCAACTTCAAAATCGTTGAACAGACGCGCTGTAGAATGGCAACCGCTGCCAAGTCTCTTCCGTAGTTGCGTAGGTCGAGTGATCGAAGAAGGTGATCTAAGAGAGGGTCCAATCGTAGGCATTCGTTGGGGGATTCGTGCTGATGGCATAATTTTATGCAATACCCGAGCAACACCGGACGGAGGTGCTAGACGAGGGCTCCCATTTTAGATCGAGTTTTAAAATCACCAAGTAGACGCGGTGAGGAATGGCAACCGCTGCCAAACCTTTTTCCGAAATTGTGCCAGCTGAGTGAGAAGAAAACATGATCTAAAGGAGAGTCAAGGAATAGCACATCCGGGGTGGGCTTCATGCCCCTCTAATTGATTCAACGTCGGCGTCCATCGTTTCAAAATCTGACATATCCATCCGCCTTGACACCGGCGTTGAATCAATGAGGGGGGCACGGGAGAGGCTCGCGGCAACCACCTCTCCTATATAAGCTATTAGTGCGAGGCTCGCTCTACATTAGAAATTAGCGAACACAACGACATCCGCCTTAAAAATCCAAATCCTTCAAAATTCCTACCAAACAGCCATTCACGACCCAATTTTTTATGAGGTCGGCAGAGGAGAAAAAGATTGTCATCGGTTAGGAGATGTGAGTTCATGGAGCCAAGGGACTGAAATGGTCATCGAGCTCATCCGATCAACTGGATGAATTTCACCTTGAAGGGGCCCAATCCAAAAGTTTCGGAGGTCATCTCGTGGAACTCTCGAGAACAAGGCCCATCTTACATGTAAACTCTGCTACTACGCAAACATAGGTTACAATTAAAGAGAAATTGCGAGGCCGTCACAATGGCCCGAGGCCAATGGCTCCGACTAAGTCAATTTTCTCTTGTAATCACCATGCCGCCGTTAACAGAGAGATCTCCCCATTCACTTGTGACGCGACGCACAATCCAAGTGCTAGATGCGAGCTCGCCCTTGAAAGAAAGACCACTTTCCAAGACATCCCCCATTCACTTGTGACGCGATGCACAACCCAAGTGCTAGACGCGAGCTCGCCCTTGAATGAAAGACCACTTTCCAAGACATCCCCCGATGACACATTGGAATGACAACCACTGTCGAACCATTCCCAATGTTGTGCCGATCGAGTTGGCACGCAAAAAGTTTTGCTAGAGCGCCAAGCACCCACCTCATGGCTAGAGACAAGGGCTTGCCATTAGATCAACTTCAAAATTTCTGAACAGACGCGCTGTAGAATGGCAACCACTGCCAAGTCTCTTCCGTAGTTGCGTTGGTCGAGTGATCGAAGAAGGTGATCTAAGAGAGGGTCCAAGCGTCGGCATTCGTTGGGGGATTTGCACCGATGGCATAAATTTATGCAATACCCGAGCTACACCGGACGGAGGTGCTAGACGAGGGCTCCCATTTTAGATCGAGTTTTAAAATCACCAAGTAGACGCGGTGAGGGCTGGCAACCGCTGCCAAACCTTTTTCTGAAATTGCGCCAGCTGAGTGACAAGAAAACGTGATCTAAAGGAGAGTCCAGGAATAGCACCCTCGTGGGTGGGCTTCATGCCCCTCTAATTGATTCAACATCGGCTTCAACCGTTTCAAAATCCGACATATCCATCCGCCCTCACAGCGGTGTTGAATCAATGAGGGGGCACGGGAGAGGCTCGCGGCAACCACCTCTCCCATTGTAGCCGCGATAGGCACGCAAATTTTTTTGCTAGAGCACCAAGCACCCACCTCATGGCTAGAGACAAGGGCTCGCCATTAGATCAACTTCAAAATCGCTGAACAGACGCGCTGTAGAATGGCAACCACTGCCAAGTCTCTTCCGTAGTTGCGTCGGTTGAGTGATCGAAGAAGGTGATCTAAGAGAGGGTCCAAGCGTAGGCATTCGTTGGGGGATTCCCGCCGATGGCATAAATTTATGCAATACCCGAGCAACATCGGACGGAGGTGCTAGACGAGGGCTCCCATTTTAGATCGAGTTTTAAAATCACCGAGTAGATGCGGTGAGGGCTGGCTACCGCTGCCAAACCTTTTTTCGAAATTGCGCCAGCTGAGTGACAAGAAAACATGATCTAAAGGAGAGTCCAGGAATAGCACCCTCGAGGGTGGGCTTCATGCCCCTCTAATTGATTCAACGTCGGCGTCCACCTTTTCAAAATCTGACATATCCATCCGCCCTGACAGCGGCGTTGAATCAATGAGGGGGGCACGGGAGAGGCTCACGGCAATCACCTCTCCCATTGTAGCCATGATAGGCACGCAAAAAATTTTGCTAGAGCGCCAAGCACCCACCTCATGGCTAGAGACAAGGGCTCGCCATTATATCAACTTCAAAATCGCTGAACAGACGCGCTGTAGAATGGCAACCGCTGCCAAGTCTCTTCCGTAGTTGCGTAGGTCGAGTGATCGAAGAAGGTGATCTAAGAGAGGGTCCAAGCGTAGGCATTCATTGGGGGATTCGTGCCGATGGCATAATTTTATGCAATACCCGAGCAACACCGGACGGAGGTGCTAGACGAGGGCTCCCATTTTAGATCGAGTTTTAAAATCACCAAGTAGACGCGGTGAGGAATGGCAACTGCTGCCAAACCTTTTTCCGAAATTGCGCCAGCTGAGTGAGAAGAAAACATGATCTAAAGGAGAGTCAAGGAATAGCACATCTGGGGTGGGCTTCATGCCCCTCTAATTGATTCAACGTCGGCGTCCACCGTTTCAAAATCTGACATATCCATCCGCCTTGACACCGGCATTGAATCAATGAGGAGGGCACGGGAGAGGCTCGCGGCAACCACCTCTCCTATATAAGCTATTAGTGCGAGGCTCGCTCTACATTAGAAATTAGCGAACACAACGACATCCGCCTTAAAAATCGAAATCCTTCAAAATTCCTACCAAACAGCCATTCACGACCCAATTTTTTATGAGGTCGGCAGAGGAGCAAAAGATTGTCATCGGTTAGGAGATGTGAGTTCATGGAGCCAAGGGACTGAAATGGTCATCGAGCTCATCCGATCAACTGGATGAATTTCACCTTGAAGGGGCCCAATCCAAAAGTTCCGGAGGTCATCTCCTGGAACTCTCGAGAACAAGGCCCATCTTACATGCAAACTCTGCTACTGCGCAAACATAGGTTACAATTAAAGAGAAATTGCGAGGCCGTCACAATGGCCCGAGGCCAATGGCTCTGACTAAGTCAATTTTCTCTTGCAATCACCATGCCGCCGTTCACAGAGAGATCTCCCCATTCACTTGTGACGCGACGCACAATCCAAGTGCTAGATGCGAGCTCGCCCTTGAAAGAAAGACCACTTTCCAAGACATCCCCCATTCACTTGTGACGCGACGCACAACCCAAGTGCTAGACGCGAGCTCACCCTTGAATGAAAGACCACTTTCCAAGACATCCCCCGATGACACATTGGAACGACAACTGCTGTCGAACCATTCCCAATGTTGTGCCGATCGAGTTGGCACGCAAAAAGTTTTGCTAGAGCACCAAGCACCCACCTCATGGCTAGAGACAAGGGCTCGCCATTAGATCAACTTCAAAATCGCTGAACAGATGCGCTGTAGAATGGCAACCACTGCCAAGTCTCTTCCCTAGTTGCGTCGGTCGAGTGATCGAAGAAGGTGATCTAAGAGAGGGTCCAAGCGTCGGCATTCGTTGGGGGATTTGCACCGATGGCATAAATTTATGCAATACCCGAGCTACACCGGACGGAGGTGCTAGACGAGGGCTCCCATTTTAGATCGAGTTTTAAAATCACCAAGTAGACGCGGTGAGGGCTGGCAACCGCTGCCAAACCTTTTTCTAAAATTGCGCCAGCTGAGTGACAAGAAAACATGATCTAACGGAGAGTCCAGGAATAGCACCCTCGAGGGTGGGCTTCATGCCCCTCTAATTGATTCAACGTCGGCTTCCACCATTTCAAAATCCGACATATCCATCCGCCCTCACAGCGGCGTTGAATCAATGAGGGGGCACGGGAGAGGCTCGCGGCAACCACCTCTCCCATTGTAGCCGCGATAGGCACACAAAATTTTTTGCTAGAACACCAAGCACCCACCTCATGGCTAGAGACAAGGGCTCGCCATTAGATCAACTTCAAAATCGCTGAACAGACACGCTATAGAATGGCAACCGCTGCCAAGTTACGTCGGTCGAGTGATCGAAGAAGGTGATCTAAGAGAGGGTCCAAGCGTAGGCATTCATTGGGGGATTTGTGCCGTTGGCATAATTTTATGCAATACCTGAGCAACACCGCTCGGAGGTGCTAGGCGAGGGCTCCCGTTTTAGATCGAGTTTTAAAATCACCAAGTAGACGCGGTGAGGGATGGAAACCGTAGCCAAACCTTTTTCTGAAATCGCGCCAGCTGAGTGAGAAGAAAACATGATCTAAAGGAGAGTTGAGGAATAGCACATCCAGGGAGGGCTTCATGCCCCTCTAATTGATTCAACGTCGACGTCCACCATTTCAAAATCCGACATATCCATCTGCCTTGACACCGGCGTTGAATCAATGAGAGGGGCACGGGAGAGGCTCGCGGCAACCACCTCTCCATAAGATGCGACCATTTTCGTTCACCCAGACTACGCCTCCCTGTCTTCATCAAATGCCCACGCATCTGACTTCCTAAACATACACTCCTGCGGAATAGAAGCGCATGCCAAACCATCCTACTCCTGGTTCTTTCCCTTAGGTGCTCCACGCACACATCCTCGAGCCTCTGGCTCTACCCCTGTTCAACCTCAACGCTGAACCCCTGCTTAGCCCTTCTTGATATCTTTGCCTCGGCAACTCCCATAAGCCCACCTTACTCCGACATCGGCCACATCGATGATCTCAACTCCCACGAGTCTCTTGACCACATTATGATCCTCCCTGATCATCTTGCCACTATTGGGGATGCACCGAGCTCCTAGAGCTCCTCATGTTCAACTCACCTAACTCCTCGAGCCCAACGCTGCACCACTGCAACCTTGCATCAAGAACCTCCCAAATTCCCTTGCTGAACACTGCATCCACACTGGCTGTCTTGGACCACAAGAGTACTCCCTAGCTCATGTATATGCTTCCAAAGCATACTCAACACCATCTTGACATCTCTCTGAACCTTATAGCTCAATACGCATACACCCAGTGCATACTCGACACCTCCACGGTACCTCTCTGAACTTCCTGGCTCATACGCACACCCGCACGATATGCTCCACATCTTTATGGCACCTCTCTGAACTTCATAGAGTCCTCTAGTCCAATCCTTGACATGAACATGCCTCCACGGCACTCCATCACTTGTTAGTCTCCCTAGCTCCCCACAGAGCCCACGGAAGCCCAACCCTTGCTCCCCACGGAACAACCGTCTACCTTCCAACTTTGGATCCCCAACATGAGCCCCAACTGCTTCGACACCCAAGTCTATGTCTGCATGCCTTTGTTGGTGAACATCATGTTCTCATGCACCCGGTGCACTCGAACCAACCTCCTCATGCATCCATGCCGTCTCACGCTCAATCCACGGATCCCTTTGCGTTGCACAACCTACTTGAGTTCCACATCCTAGCTCCATGATCCACCCAACCCTGTGGGATGCTGGCAGGCACGACCAACTCGGTGAACACTCCATAGCTTCACCTCTAAACCACTTCACCCATCTGCTTCACCCGTTTCACTCATGCGCCACAAGCCTTTGTTCCTAGCCTTCCATCATGACTCACCTCCTTGAGTCATGTCCACCGACTACCTCTTCGGATACTTGGCACGATCTGCCCACTTGACTCGGCATCTCCTTAGCATCATTCCGAGACACTACATCCCGTTTGCCATACTTGACCAGCACGGTCTCTGAGATCCTACCTCAATGCAAACCCATGCCACCAAGCACCCAAGATGTGCGCCCAAGGCCACACCCAACCGATACCGCACCACTTAGCCATCCAGCGCAATGACACCATTCCCACACAGCTAACCTCAAGCCCACAATGCTCCTACTTGGACAAACCATATTGCCTCCTACCGCAGGACTAGGAAAACCGATTCCCTAGCTTTCGAACACCGGACAACCCCAAAGGCTATCAACATCGATCCAGCTTCTTTGCTACACTGAGACAAGGACCTTTGTCATAACACCAAACCTCACCACGTTGCGTAACGGCAGAGCAACACTTCATTGCCCCTAAAGACGTCGCGTCACCTCTATCTCCCGGAGACTAGAGGGAGGGACTACTCTGCTTTGACACTCTTGAGGGAGATGGACTCTCCAAGCCATCCTTCATGCACACCGGCACTTACCCTCCGCGAATACACCTCAGCTCGGCTCCACGCCTCGCCTACACCACAACTATGCTAGAGGGAACATCTCATAGCACAGTCCCAAGATCACACCTCGGCCCGGATCCAACACCGTGCCTACACCACAACTATGTTGGAGGGGAACCACTCGCAACACAGCCCCAAGCTACACCTCGGATCATGTCCCGGACAAGATCCTACACCACAATCATGTCTGTCCAGCACACGACATAGTCCCATTTACACCTCGGCAAGACCCACGTCTGCCTACACCACACCTGTGTGCACCCAGCTTTGCAGCACAGGCCCATCTGGCCTCAAGGTCTCATATCGTGAATCACCAGCCCCTTACATCCTCCCCCACTTAAAAATAGGCGACGTCCTCGACGCCGACACCACTGTCACCCTGTCACATTGGATCTATAGATGTCTTATATCCCATACACTAGCTTCTGTCATCGCCTCATACCTCCAGTGCACACCTTCTGTTTCCACAACATACTTGGTGCTTGTCAGCATCCCTGATACTGAACCCACTTGCATGAAACCATATCCATGTCTCACTCCTCTGAGCCGGCCATCCCTCTGATGACACCCCCGAAACTCTGCACTACTGCTTCGTCTCCACTCAGCCTCCGCTATCATCCACTGACATCCAAGCTCGCCATCACCCCGATGCACAAGCCACCCGGCTTTCCCAAGCTTCACACGGTCAACTTTCGGCCTCTTGACTCCTGTTGTGCCACTCTGATTGCCTGCTGAAGAACGTTCTGGCGTGCCCTGCACCCAAATCGTCTACACACACTGCAAATCAATTCGGCCACCAGCACTTGTCCACCGATGCACTTCCAGACCCTTTGTGCTATGCCTAGTACTTACGCAACCTTCCTCAGATCATAAGCCCAAATCTCTTCAAGCCACAATCCTACTCCAAACTGCACTTGGCAGCTCCCAAATCCACTTTCCCAAGTCATCACCTTCAACATTGGCTTTGTAATCGGTCTTCAACTGTGCCATTCTGACTGACTTCTGGCCAACCCTCGGCATGCCTTGCATCCACTCGTCCCCAACACATCAACTCAGAAATCATTCACATCCAACCATCAATACACTCACCAATACACTTCCAGAACTTGGTGACTCCTTAGTACTTGTTTCCTCTCCTCGAACCCACCTTTGGCAAGTTCTACACCGCTCTGCTCTCGCAGCCCAATCCATTTTCTCCTCTGAAGATGCCTTGCACATCAACCTACACCTCACAATTTTGCATTGCCCAACACCGCTGACCCATGACACCGCCGCCTAGACCGTCACCACGACTTCCAAGCCTGCCTATCACACCGTCAGTATTGCTCCTCGGACTTCCCTTGCATGAAAATCCTACACCTCACCATTTTAAATGGCCCCAAATGGTTAACATCAACGGACTTACCTTGTGCAAGCCCACATTCCACCTTGGATCTGCAATAAAGAGACCCTACACCGCACTGCTTCCTTGCAAACCACACTGATCTACACCATGTAGCAGCTCGATTTCACCTCGGATAGTGTCCGCACACCATCCTACACCACACTAAGACTGACCCAACAAGCCATCCTACAGCCCAATTTCCATACTCCTCGAAATTGCCTTTCCAACTCCTACACCCCACTGTGCCTTTGCAGCCCAAACTGTTGTTAAGCTGGTCTTAAAATGTCCCTGACACTGCCATCTTCACTTGAATTGCATTCCAATGAACTCACAACACCATGTTGCACTACGTCCATCTTCCTGCATTATGGCCTTGTGACCCCTGGCCACATCTTGACCCACGCCAAGTTCCACTGCTGAACCCAGTTCAAACAATGTCGATATCAACTGTCTACAAGCTACATATCAGTTTGACCATCTCTATCCCTTGATGCCAATTCCAAGAGTCGATGAAAACCCAAGCCAATCTGCCAAAGATCAACGATCCACTGCCTACTCCCACATGAGCAATAACAAACTGAAGCCACACTCTGACCAGATCATGCACACAATATCATCTCCTCACCAAGAATTGGGGTAACAAAAGCAAGATCACTCCAAGATCCACGCACAGACTCTAACCATGCTTAGAGCGATCAGCTCTGATACCAACTGTCACGGGGTTGGATTTTATGCTTATGCCCAGGTTAAGCCTTCTCCTTGAGAATCTCCAAACCACGCGCGGCACTAGCGATCCCTACTTCTGATCCACCATAAGATGCGACCATTTTCGTTCACCCAGACTATGCCTCCCTGTCTTCATCAAATGCCCACGCATCTGACTGCCTAAACATACACTCCCGCAGAATAGAAGCGCATGCCGAACCATCCTACTCCTGGTTCTTTCCCTTAGGTGCTCCACGCACACATCCTTGAGCCTCTGGCTCTACCCCTGTTCAACCTCAACGCTGAACCCCTGCTTAGCCCTTCTTGATATCTTTGCCTCGGCGACTCCCATAAGCCCACCTTACTCCGACATCAGCCACATCGGTGATCTAAACTCCCACGAGTCTCTTGACCACATTATGATCCTCCCTGATCATCTTGCCACTATTAGGGATGCACCGAGCTCCTAGAGCTCCTCATGTTCAACTCACCTGACTCCCCGAGCCCAACGCTGCACCACTGCAACCTTGCATCGAGAACCTCCCAGATTCCCTTGCTAAACACTGCATCCACACTGGCTATCTTGGACCACAAGAGTACTCCCTAGCTCATGCATATGCTTCCAAAGCATACTCAACACCATCTTGACATCTCTCTGAACCTTATAGCTCAATACGCATACACCCAGTGCATACTCGACACCTCCACGGTACCTCTCTGAACTTCCTGGCTCATACGCACACCCGCACGATATGCTCGGCATCTTTATGGCACCTCTCTGAACTTCATAGAGTCCTCTAGTCCAATCCTTGACATGAACATGCCTCCACGGCACTCCATCACTTGTTGGTCTCCCTAGCTCCCCACAAAGCCCACGGAAGCCCAACCCTTGCTCCCCACGGAACAACCGTCTACCTTCCAACTTTGGATCCCCAACATGAGCCCCAACTGCTTCGACACCCAAGTCTATGTCTGCATGGCTTTGTTGGTGAACATCATGTTCTCGTGCACCCGATGCACTCGAACCAACCTCCTCATGCATCCATGCCATCTCACGCTCAATCCACGGATCCCTTTACGTTGCACAACCTACTTGAGTTCCACATCCTAGCTCCATGATCCACTCAACCCTGTGGGACGCTGGCAGGCACGACCAACTCGGTGAACACTCCATAGCTTCACCTCTGAACCACTTCACCCATCTGCTTCACCCGTTTCACTCATGCGCCACAAGCCTTTGTTTCTAGCCTTCCATCATGACTCACCTCCTTGAGTCATGTCCACCGACTACCTCTTCGGATACTTGGCACGATCTGCCCACTTGACTCGGCATCTCCTTAGCATCATTCCGAGACACTACATCCCGTTTGCCATACTTGACCAGCACGGTCTCTGAGATCCTACCTCAATGCAAACCCATCCCACCAAGCACCCAGGATGTGTGCCCAAGGCCACACCCAACTGATACCGCACCACTTAGCCATCCAGCGCAATGACACCATTCCCACACAGCTAACCTCAAGCCCACAATGCTCCTACTTGGACAAACCATATTGCCTCCTACCGCAGGACTAGGAAAACCGCTTCCCTAGCTTTCGAACACCGGACAACCCCAAAGGCTATCAACATTGATCTAGCTTCTTTGCTACACTGAGACAAGGACCTTTGTCATAACACCAAACCTCACCACGTTGCGTAACGGCGGAGCAACACTTCATTGCCCCTAAAGACTTCGCGTCACCTCTGTCTCCCGGAGACCAGAGGGAGGGACTACTCTGCTTCGACCCTCTTGAGGGAGATGGACTCTCCAAGCCATCCTTCATGCACACCGGCACTTACCCTCCGCGAATATACCTCAGCTTGGCTCCATGCCTCGCCTACACCACAACTATGCTAGAGGGAACATCTTATAGCACAGTCCCAAGATCACACCTCGGCTCGGATCCAACACCGTGCCTACACCACAACTATGTTGGAGGGGAACCACTCACAACACAGCCCCAAGCTACACCTCAGATCATGTCCCAGACAAGATCCTACACCACAACCATGTCTGCCCAGCACACGACATAGTCCCGTTTACACCTCAGCAAGACCCACGTCTACCTACACCACACTTGTGTGCACCCAGCTTTGCAGCACAGGCCCATTTGGCCTCAAGGTCTCATATCGCGAATCACCAACCCCTTACATAAGCTATTAGTGCGAGGCTCGCTCTGCATTAGAAATTAGCGAACACACCGACATCCGCCTTAAAAATCCAAATCCTTTAAAATTCCTACCAAACAGCCATTCACGACCCAATTTTTTATGAGGTCGACAGAGGAGCAAAAGATTGTCATTGGTTAGGAGATGTGAGTTCATGGAGCTGAGGGACTAAAATGGTCATCGAGCTCATCCAATCAACTAGATGAATTTCACCTTGAAGGGGCCCAATCCAAAAGTTCCGGAGGTCATCTCCTGGAACTCTCGAGAACAAGGCCCATCTTACATGCAAACTCTGCTACTGCGCAAACAGAGGTTGCAATTAAAGAGAAATTGCGAGGCCGTCATAATGGCCCGAGGCCAATGGCTCCGACTAAGTCAATTTTCTCTTGCAATCACCATGCCGCCATTCACAAAGAGATCTCCCCATTCACTTGTGATGCAACGCACAATCCAAGTGCTAGACGCGAGCTCGCCCTTGAAAGAAAGACCACTTTCAAAGACATCCCCCATTCACTTGTGATGCGACGCACAACCCAAGTGCTAGACGCGAGCTCACCCTTGAAAGAAAGACCACTTTCCAAGACATCCCCCGATGACACATTGGAACGACAACCGCTGTCGAACCATTCCCAATGTTGTGCCGATCGAGTTGGCACAGAGGCAACCTTAGGGAGATCCCGCGTAGCAATCGGGATGTCCTTTCATACCCATCTCTCACAAAAACCAATCTTAGTTGTGAACAAATTTTGCCGCAATGACACCATTGGAATGACGACCGCTGTCGAACAACTCCCGCATTTGTGCCTCGATGGAGTGAGAAAGAATAGCAACTTTGGGGAGCCGCGCATCGCAAAAGGGCTGCTGCTTCATTCCGCTCTTATATATAGATCCGATGTCGTTGATTTCATTTGGAATCCGAGGCTGCATTCGTCCTTGCTCACACAAGCAACGACTCTTCTCATCGAATGGCCACGGGGAGCTTCCAATCACAAAGGCTCCCTTGTCACTCGTGATGCGCAGCCCAACTACTTTCTGAAATTACGCCAGCTGAGTGACAAGAAAACATGATCTAAAGGAGAGTCGAGGAATAGCACCTCGAGGGTGGGCTTCATGCCCCTCCAATTGATTCAACATCGGCGTCCACCGTTTCAAAATCCGACATTTCCATCCGCCTTGACACCGCCATTGAATCAATGAGAGGGGCACGGGAGAGGTTCGCGGCAACAACCTCTCCTATATAAGCTATTAGTGCGAGGCTCGCTCTGCATTAGAAATTAGCAAACACGCCGACATCCGCCATAAAAATCCAAATCGTTGAAAATTCTGACCAAACAGCCATCCATGACCCAATTTATTATGAGGTCGTCTAAGGAGCAAAAGATTGTCATCGGTAAGGAGATGTGAATTCATGGAGCCAAGGGACTGAAATGGTCATCGAGCTCATCCGATCAACTGGATGAATTTCACCTTGAAGGGGCCCAATCCATAAGTTTTGGAGGTCATCTCCTGGAACTCTCAAGAACCAGGACCGTCTTACTTGCAAACTCTGCTACTACGCAAACATAGGTTGCAATTAAAGAGAAATTGCCAAGCCATCACAGTGGCCCGAGGCCAATGCTCCGACTAAGTCAATTTTCTCTTGCAATCACCATGCCGCCGTTCACAGAGAGATCTCCCCATTCGCTTGCAACGCGATGCACAATCCAAGTGATAGACGCGAGCTCGCCCTTGAAAGGCCAAGCCACTTTTCGAGACATCCCCTGATGACACATTGGAACGACAACCGCTGTCGAACCATTCCCAATGTTGTGCCGATCGATTTGGCACAGAGGCGACCTTAGGGAGCTCCCGCGTAGCTATCAGGATGTGCTTTCGTACCTATCTCTCACAAAAACAAATCTTAGCTGTGAAAAAATTTAGAATCCAAGGCTCGTACCCATCGATATCGTTGGCACTGGGTCTATATATTCAAAGGCCATGGAGAGGTTCCGATAAGAGAAGCTCCCCCGCTCGCTCGCACAAACATCCCAAATGCTAGACACAAGCTCTCGCCCTTAGCATCGCTCTCCAGATCGCCGCAATGACACATTGGAATGACAACCGCTGTCGAACAACTCCCAAATTTGTGCCGATGGAGTGAGAAAGACGAGAACCTTTGGGGAGCCGCACATGGCAAACGGGCTGCTGCTTCATTCCGCTCTTATATATAGATCCGATGTCATTGATTTCCTTTGGAATTCGAGGCTGCATTCGTCCTTGCTCACACAAGCAATGGCTCTTCTCATCGAATGGTCACGGGGAGCTTCCGATTATAAAGGCTCCCTTGTCACCTGTGATGCGCAGCCCAACTGCTAGACGACGGCTCGCCCTTCAGATCGCTGCCTAGGCAACCACCACAACGGCACCATTGGAACGACAACCGCTGCCGAACCATTCCAAAATTTTTTTGCCAAAGAAGTTGTTGCAAAGAGAACGACTCTGGGGAGAGAGTCCTCACATAGCAAAATCGGTATGGCTTCACGGCAGCTGGATGGGATTTGAATTCATGGAGCCAAGGGAGTGAAATGGTCATCGAGCTCATCCGATCAACTGGATGAATTTCACCTTGAAGGGGCCCAATCCAAAAGTTTTGGAGGTCATCTCCTGGAACTGTCAAGAACAAAGGCCAATATTACATGCAAACTCTGCTACTGCGCAAACATAGGTTGCAATTATAGAGAAATTGCAAGGCCGTCACAATGGCTCGAGGCCAATGCTCCGACTACTAAGTCAATTTTCTCTTGCAATCACCATGCCGCCGTTCATAGAGAGATCTCCCCATTCATTTGTGATGACGCACAATCCAAGTGCTAGATGCGATCTCGCCCTTGAAAGGCCGCGTTCCAAGACATCTCGATGACACATTGGAACGACAACCGCTGTCGAACCATTCCCAATGTTGTGCCGATCAAGTTGGCATAGAGGCAATCTTAGGGAGCTCCCGCGAATCGATCGAGAAGTGCTTTCGTACCCATCTCTCACAAAAACCAATGTTAGCTGAACAATTTTAGAATCTAAGGCTCGTATCCATCGATATTGTCGGCACTGGGTCTATATTCAAAGGCCACGGAGAGGTTCCGATAAGAGAAGATCCCCTGCTCTCTTGCACAAACATCCCCAAATGCTAGACGCAAGCTCCCGCCCTTAGCATCACTCTCCAGATCACCGCAATGACACATTGGAATGACAACCGCTGTCGAACAACTCCCAAATTTGTGCTGATGGAGTGAGAAAGAAGAGCCAGATCGGTTCAACAAAAATGGCTAAGCCAAATCGGGTCGGCCAGCATGGCTCGGCCACACCATTTTTTGCCGAGAGCTTTCGATATTAAAGCTCCCATGTAGCAGCGATAAGTACACCATGACAAAATTGCTAGAGCGCCGAGCACCCTTAGAAAATTTCCATTATACCAAGCAACGCCGGAGTGCTAGACAAGGGCTCATGTTTAGATCAAGTTTTAAAATCACCAAAAAGACACGCCATGGATCGGCAACCACTGCCTCACCTTTTCCAAAATTGAGTCATCGGAAAACATGATCTAAAGGAGAGCTAAGGAAAAGCACTGAGATCGCTTCATGCCCCTTTCATTCATTCAACATCAGCATACACCGTTTGAAAACCCAACAATCCAATCCGCCTAGACACCAATGTTGAATCAATGAAAGGGGCATGGGAGAGGCTCGCGGCAACAACCTCTCCTATATAAGCTATTAGTGCGAGGCTCACTCTGCATTAGAAATCTGCGATAGCGCGGACAAAAACCTTAAAAATCCAATTCAATGAAAAATGTGACCAAACAGCCATCCACGAAACCATTTTTGGAGCTCGCCGAGATCGGCTCGGCCAGAATGGCTCGCCCAGATCGGCTCGGCTAGCATGGTGACTTGCTGACTCGGTGAGAGTACTTCGAACTGTCAAGAACAAAGGCCAATCTAACATGCAAACTCTGCTACTGCGCAAACATAGCTTGCAATTATAGAGAAATTGCAAGGCCGTCACAATGGCCCGAGGCCAATGCTCTGACTAATAGGTCAATTTTCTCTTGCAATCGCCATGCCGCCGTTCACAGAGAGATCTCCCCATTCACTTGTGACGACGCATAATCCAAGTGCTAGACGTGAGCTCGCCCTTGAAAGGCCGCGTTCCAAGACATCCTGATGACACATTGGAATGACAACCGCTGTCGAACCATTCCCAATGTTGTGCCGATCGAGTTGGCACAGAGGCGATCTTAGAGAACTCCCGCGTATCGATCGGGAAGTGCTTTCGTACCCATCTCTCAAAAAAACCAATGTTAGTTGAACAATTTTATAATCCAAGGCTCGTATCCATCGATATCATCAGCACTGGGTCTATATTCAAAGGCCACAGAGAGGTTCCAATAAGAGAAGCTCCCCTGCTCGCTTGCACAAACATCCCCAAATGCTAGATGCAAGCTCTCGCACTTAGCATTGCTCTCCAGATCACCGCAATGACACATTGGAATGACAACCACTATCGAACAACTCCCAAATTTGTGCCGATTGAGTGAGAAACGAGAGCCAGATCGGGTCGACGAAAATGGCTAAGCCAGATCGGGTCCGCCAGCATGGCTCGGCCACCATTTTTCGCCGAGAGCTTTCGATATTAAAGCTCCCATGTAGCCGCGATAAGTACACCATGACAAATTGCTAGAG
Source organism: Cupressus sempervirens (assembly GCA_028749045.1). Lineage (NCBI taxonomy): Eukaryota > Viridiplantae > Streptophyta > Pinopsida > Cupressales > Cupressaceae > Cupressus > Cupressus sempervirens. Next base: position 687,910,590 of record CM053789.1, on the reverse strand, counting down.
CACTGAGCACCCATAGCAAATTGCCATTATACCAAGCAACGCCGGAGTGCTAGACAAAGGCTCACGTTTAGATCATGTTTTAAAACCACCAAAAACACATGCCATGGATCGGCAACCGCTGCCTCACCTTTTCCAAAATTGAGTCATCGGAAAACATGATCTAAAGGAGAGCCGAGAAAAAGCACTGAGATCACTTCATGCCCCTTTCATTCATTGAACATCAGCATACACCGTTTGAAAACCCAACAATCCGATCCGCCTAGACACCAATGTTGAATCAATGAAAGGGGCATGGGAGAGGCTCGCGGCAACAACCTCTCCTATATAAGCTATTAGTGTGAGGCTCGCTCTGCATTAGAAATCTGCGATAGCGTGGACAACTCCCTTAAAAATCTAATTCAATGAAAAATGTGACCAAACAGCCATCCACGACACCATTTTTGGAGCTCGCCCAGATCGGCTCGGCCAGCATGGCTCGCCCAGATCAGCTCGACCAGCATGGTGACTTGCTGACTTGGTGAGAGTACTATGAACTATCAAGAAAAAAGGCCAATCTAACGTGCAAACTCTGCTACTGTGCAAACATAGGTTGCAATTATAGAGAAATTGCAAGGCCGTCACAATGGCCCGAGGCCAATGCTCCGACTACTAAGTCAATTTTCTCTTGCAATCGCCATGCCGCCGTTCACAGAGAGATCTCCCCAATCACTTGTGATGATGCACAATCCAAGTGCTAGACGCGAGCTCGCCCTTGAAAGGCTACATTCCAAGATAACCCGATGACACATTGGAACGACAACCGCTGTCGAACCATTCCCAATGTTGTGCCGATCGAGTTGGCACAGAGGCGATCTTAGGGAACTCCCGCGTATCGATCGGGGAAGTGCTTTCGTAACCATCTCTCACAAAAACCAATGTTAGCTGAACAATTTTAGAATCCAAGGCTCGTATCCATCGATATCGTCGGCACTGCGTCTATATTCAAAGGCCACGGAGAGGTTCCGATAAGAGAAGCTCCCCTGCTCGCTTGCAAAAACATCCCCAAATGCTAGACGCAAGCTCTCGCCCTTAGCATCGCTCTCCAGATCACCGTAATGACACATTGGAACGAAAATCGCTATCGAACAACTCCCGAATTTGTGCCGATGGAGTGAGAAAGAAGAGCCAGATCGGGTCGACAAAAATGGCTAAGCCAGATCGGGTCGGCCAGCATGGCTCGGCCACCATTTTTCGTCGAGAGCTTTTGATATTAAAGCTCCCATGTAGCCACGACAAGTACACCATGAAAAATTGCTAGAGCACCGAGCACCCATAGCAAATTGCCATTATACCAAGCAACGCCGGAGTGCTAGACAAGGGCTCACGTTTAGATCAAGTTTTAAAATCACCAAAAACACACGCCATGGATCGGCAACCGCTGCCTCACCTTTTCCAAAATTGAGTCGTCGAAAAACATGATCTAAAGGAGAGCCGAGGAAAAGCACTGAGATCGCTTCATGCCCCTTTCATTGATTCAACATCAACATACACCATTTGAAAACCCAACAATCTGATCCGCCTAGACACCAATGTTGAATCAATGAAAGGGGCATGGGAGAGGCTCGCGACAACAACCTCTCCTAAATAAGCTATTAGTGACAGGCTCGCTCTGCATTAGAAATCTGCGATAGCACGGACAACTCCCTTAAAAATCCAATTCAATGAAAAATGTGACCAAACAGCCATCCATGACACCGTTTTTGGAGCTCGCCCAGATCGGGTCGGCAAGAATGGCTCACCCAGATCGGGTCGACCAGCATGGCTCGCCCAGATCGGCTCGGCCAGCTTGGCTTGGCCAGCATGGCTCGCCCAGATCGGCTCGGCCAGATCGGGTCGGCCAGCATGGTGACTTGGTGACTCGGTGAGAGTAGTTGGAACCGTCAAGAACAAAGCCCAATCATACATGCAAACTCTGCTACTGCGCAAACATAGGTTGCAATTATAGAGAAATTGCAAGGCCATCACAATGGCCCGAGGCCAATGCTCTGACTACTAAGTCAATTTTCTCTTGCAATCGCCATGCCGCCGTTCACAAAGAGATCTCCCCATTCACTTGTGACGAAGCACAATCGAAGTGCTAGACGCGAGCTCACCCTTGAAAGGCCGCGTTCCAAGACATCCTGATGACACATTAGAATGACAACCACTGTCGAACCATTCCCAATGTTGTGCCGATCGAGTTGGCACAGAGGTGACCAAATAGCCATCCACGACATCGTTTTTGGAGCTCGGCCAGATTGGCTCAACCAGCATGGCTCGGCCAGAATGGCTCAGCCAGCATGGCTCGGCCAGAACGGCTCGCCCAGATCAGCTCGGCCAGCATGGCTCGGCCAGAATGGCTCGCCCAGATCAGCTCGCCCAGATCAGCTCGGCCAGAACGGCTCGACCAGAATGGCTCGCCCAGATCGGCTCGGCCAGAATGGCTCGCCCAGATCGGCTAGCCCAGATCGGCTCACCTAGAATGGCTCGACCAGAACGGCTCGCCCAGATCGGCTTGGCCAGCATGGCTCAGCCAGAACGGCTCACCCAGATTGGCTCGGCCAGAATGGCTCGCCCAGATCAGCTCGGCCAGCATGGCTTACCCAGAACGGCTCAGCAGGATCGGGTCAGCCAGAATGGCTCGCCCAGATCGGCTCGGCCAGCATGGCTTGGCCAGAATGGCTCGGCCAGACCGGGACAATGACTTGATAAACGGACTTAGAGATTCGACTTGGTGGGCCGACCTGGCGGGGTGACTTGATGAACGCACTTGAAGGGTCAACTTGGTGGGGTGACTCTATGAACAGACCTAAAGAGTTGACTTGGTGAGGGTACTTGGCGGGGTGACTCGATGAAAGGACTTAAAGAGTCGACTTGGTGAGAGTACTTGGTGGGGCGACTTGATGAACGCACTTGAAGAATCGACTTGGTTAGAGTACTTGGTGGGGCGACTTGATGAACGGACTCAAAGAGTCGACTTGGTGAGAGTACCTGGTGGCTCGACTTGATGAGCAGACTTAAAGAGTCAACTTGGTGAGAGTACTTGGCGGGGTGAACTGATGAATGAACATAAAGAGTCGGCTTGGTGGGAGTACTTGGTGGGCCGACCTGGTGGGGTGACTTTATGGACGGACTTAAAGAGTCGACTTGGTTAGATTACTTGTTCTGGTGACTTGATGAACGGACTTCAAGAGTCGACTTGGTGGGGTGACTTGATGAAAGGACTTAAAGGGTCGACTTGGTGAGAGTACTTGGCGGGGCGACTTGATGAACGGACTTAAAGGGTCGACTTGGCGGGGTGACTTGATGAATGAACCTAAAGAGTTGACTTGGTGAGAGTACTTGGCGGGGTGAACTGATGAACGGACTTAAAGAGTTGACTTGGTGGGAGTACTTGGTGGGCCAACTTGATGAACGGACTTATAGAGTCGACTTGGTGAGAGTAGTTGTTCTGGTGACTTGATGAATGGACTTAAAGAGTCGGCTTGGCGGGGTGACTTGATGAAAGGACTTAAACAGTCGACTTGGTCGGGTGGCTCGATGAACGAACTTAGAGGGTCGACTTTGTGAGGTGACTTGATGAATGGACCTAAAGAGTTGACTTGGTGAGAGTACTCGGTGGGGTAACCTGATGAACAGACTTAGAGAGTCGACTTGGTGAGAGTCCTTGGTGGGCCGACCTAGTTGGGTGACTTCGTGAACTAACTTAAAGAGTCGACTTGGTGGGAGTACTTGGTGGGGTGACTTGATGAATGGACTTCAAGGGTCGACTTGGCGAGGTGACTTGATGAACGGTCCTAAAGAGTTGACTTGGTGAGAGTACTTGGTGTGGTGACTTGATGAAAAGACTTAAAGAGTCGAATTGGTGAGAGTACTTGGTGGGGTGACTTGATGAATGCACTTGAAGGGTCGACTTGGTGGGGTGACTTTATGAATGGACCTAAAGAGTTGACGTGGTGAGAGTGCTTGGTGGGGTGACCTGATGAACATAGTTAAAGAGTCAACTTGGTGAGAGTAGTTGGTCGGGTGACTTGATGAACGCACTTGAAGAATCGACTTGGTTAGATTACTTGGTGGGGTGACTTGATGAACGGACTTAAAGATTTGACTTGGTGGGTCGACCTGGCGGGGTGACTTGATGAACGGACTTAGAGAGTCGACTTGGTGAGAGTACTTGGTGGGCTGACCTGGCCGGGTGACTTGATGAACAAACTTAAAGAGTCAACTTGGTGAGAGTACCCGGTGGGCTGACCTGGTCACGTGACTTGATGAACGAACTTAAAGAGTCAACTTGGTGGGCCGACTTGGCCGAGTGACTTGATGAACGAACTTAAAGGGTCGACTTGGTGGGTCGAACTAGCGGGGTGACTTGGTGAGAGTACTTGGTGGGCTAACCTAGCAGGGTGACTTGATGAACGAACTTAGAGAGTCAGCTTTGTGAGAGTACTTGGTGGGTCGAACTGGCGGGGAGACTTGATGAACGAACTTAAAGAGTCAACCTGGTAAGAGAACTTGGTTGGCCGAGCTGGCGGGGTGAATTGATGAACGAACCTAAAGAGTCGACTTTGTGAGAGTACTTGGTGGGCCGACCTGGCGGGGTGAGTTGATGACCGAACTTAAAGGGTCAACTTGGTGAGAGTACTTGGTGGGCCGACCTGGCGGGGTGACTTGATGAACGAACTTAAAGAGTCAACTTGGTGAGAGTACTCGGTGGGGTGACCTAATGAACAAACCTAAAGAGTCGACCTGGTGAGAGTACTTGGTGGGCCGACCTGGCGGGGTGACATGGTGAGCAAACTTAAAGAGCCGACTTGGTGAGAGTAGTTGGTGGGCTGACCTGGCGGGGTGACTTGATGAATGAACTTAAAGAGTCGACCTGGTGGGCTGACTTGGCAGAGTGACTTCATGAACGAACTTAAAGAGTCCACTCGGTGGGCCGACCTGGCGGGGTGAATTGATGAACGAACTTAAAGAGTCGACTTGGAGAGAGTAATTTGTGGGCTGACCTGGCGGGGTGACTTGATGAATGAACTTAAAGAGTCGACTTGGTGGGGTGACTTGATGAACGCACTTGAAGGGTCGACTTGGTGGGGTGACTCTATGAACAGACCTAAAGAGTTGACTTGGTGAGAGTACTTGGTGGGGTGACTCGATGAAAGGACTTAAAGAGTCGACTTGGTGAGAGTACTTGGTGGCTCGACTTTATGAGCAGACTTAAAGAGTCCACTTGGTGAGAGTGGGCCTAATGGGGCGAGTTGGTGGGGCGACTTGGCGAGTGGTATTAGAGAGCCGACGTGGTGAGGCGACTCGGCGAGTTGGTTCGTTGAGATGACATGGTGAGCTGACTTGGCGAGTGGACCCGGCGAGCAAACTTAAAGAGTCAACTTGGCAACATACTCGAGTTGACTTGGTGAGGCGACCCGGCGAGCGGGCTCAAAGAGTCAACATGGTGAGGCGACTCATTGAGTCAACATGGTGAGGTGACTCATGGTGAGGAGCTATCCTTGAGGTGACTTGGTGGGCCTACTTGATTAGTCAACTTGGTGAGCCGACTTGACGAGCTGACACGGTGAGCGAGCTTAAAGAGGCGATGACTTGGTGGGGTAACTCGGCAAGCCATCTTATCGAGGCGAGATGGTGAGTCGACTTGGTGAGCTGACTTGGTGAGCGCACTTAAAGAGTCAACTTCATGAGGTGACTTGGTGAGTTAGCCCGCTGATGCGACTTGGGCAGGCTGACCTGGCGAACGAACTTAAAGAGGCGACTTGGGCGGGCTGACCTGGCAAGCGAACTTAAAGAGTTGACTTGGCAACGTACTTGAACAACTGACTTGGTGAGCAGACATGGTGAGTGGGCTTAGAAAAGCAACTCAGCGGGGCGACTTGATGAACAGACTTAAAGGGTCGACTTGGCGGGGTGACTTGATGAACGGACCTAAAGAGTTGACTTGGTGAGAGTACTTGGCGGGGTGAACTGATGAACGAACTTAAAGAGTCGACTTGGTGGGCCGACCTGGCGGGGTGAGTTGATGACCGAACTTAAAGGGTCGACTTGGTGAGAGTACTTGGTGGGCCAACCTGGCGGGGCGACTTGATGAACGAACTTAAAGAGTCGACTTGGTGAGAGTACTCGGTGGGGTGCCCTGATGAACAAACCTAAAGAGTCGACCTGGTGAGAGTACTTGGTGGGCTGACCTGGCGGGGTGACTTGGTGAGCAAACTTAAAGAGTCGACTTGGTGAGAGTAGTTGGTGGGCTGACCTGGCGGGGTGACTTGATGAACGAACTTAAAGAGTCGACCTGGAGGGCCGACTTGGCAGAGTGACTTCATGAACGAACTTAAAGAGTCCACTTGGTGGGCCGACCTGGCGAGTTGGTGGGGCGACTTCATGAATGGACCTAAAGAGTTGACTTGGTGAGAGTACTTGGTTGGGTGACTCGATGAAAGGACTTAAAGAGTCGACTTGGTGAGAGTACTTGGTGGCTCGACTTTATGAGCAGACTTAAAGAGTCCACTTGGTGAGAGTGGGCCTAACGGGGCGATGTGGTGAGTGGGCCTAATGGGGCGAGTTGGTGGGGCAACTTGGCGAGTGGTATTAGAGAGCCGACGTGGTGAGGCGAATCGGCGAGTTGGTTTGTTGAGATGACATGGTGAGCTGACTTGGCGAGTCGACCCGGCGAGCGAACTTAAAGAGTCGACTTGGCAACGTACTCGAGTCGACTTGGTGAGGTGACCCGGCGAGCAGGCTCAAAGAGTCAACATGGTGAGGCGACTCA
>CM053789.1:687871297-687896297 GCA_028749045.1 Cupressus sempervirens | reverse complement strand
CACTCAGAGACATCCATTTCCCAGGCATATGCCCCCTACACGCTTTTTGGTGCACCCCTTACAAATGGCCATACTTCGACAAGCCCTCCCAGAATTTTGCATCTGAAGAGAGAGATGAAACACCTTGGGCTTTTTGTCCACACAATGCAAACACCGAACACTCTCTTTAGGGGGGAGCTGAAGAAGAGTATCTCTCGCAGAACCCACGAGCCGCAGCCGTTAGGATCGCACAGGGCAGGATAGGGCATGGAGAGTTTCTGCATCCAAAAAAAAATTATCGGTAATACTCTATGCTTCTACTGGCCCGGACCACAAAGGCTGTCACGACAGTGCCATGCACTTCTGTAGGATGAGACAGTGAAGAGGCGAGCACGCACCGAGAACGCACTAGCGAATAAATTATGCGACAACCAAACCTTTCGCCGGCCCCCCTCTCAATCCCAAGGCTCTACCGATCGGCAAAAAACTTAGGGTGGAGAGTGGACCCTTGATGAAATTAGGGACGTCGAGCAATGCACCCATGCAACCATCTCTTTCCTTCTTGCCGTCCGGGCAGGATAAAAATGCAATGATAGAACATGCCAATGAGACAGAGCCCTTGGCTACAAGATACAACTCCATACACACTCAGCAACAAGCGCATCTTAGAATTGAACACCAAATGTGCAGTGTGTTGCAAGCCGTGCAGACACCTACATATAGGGTATATCCATCAAAACAAAGCGACAAGTACTTCCCACCAGCTCTGCCATTGCGATTATCGAATGGGATAATATTCACTGCCACAGATTAATGACCATCATTACCGTCTCAGAATAGATACAAGCACATCAAGCTTCATCCGATCAGCTGGATGAATTTCACCTTGAAGGGGCCCAGTCCAAAAGTTTCGGAGGTCATCTCCTGGAACTCTCAAGAACAAGGCCCATCTTAGATGCAAACTTTGTTACTGCGCAAACATAGGTTGCAATTAAAGAGAAATTGCAAGGCCGTCACAATGGCCCGAGGCCAATGCTCTGACTAAGTTAATTTTCTCTTGCAATCACCATGCCGCCGTTCACAGAGAGATCTCCCCATTCACTTGTGATGCGACGCACAATCCAAGGGCTAGACGCGAGCTCGCCCTTGAAAGGCCACTTTCCAAGGCATCCCCCGATGACACATTGGAACAACAACCACTGTCGAACCATTTCCCAATGTTCTACCAATCGAGTTGGCACAGAGCCGCTAGACGAGGGCTCCCGTTTTAGATCAAGTTTTAAAATCACTAAGAAGAGGCGGTGAGGGCTAGCAACCGCTGCCAAACCTTTTTCCGAAATTGCACTAGCTGAGTGACTAGAAAACATGCTTTATGCGATAGGCACGCAAAAAATTTTGCTACAGCGCCAAGCACCCACCTCATGGCTAGAGACAAGGGCTCGCCATTAGATCAACTTCAAAATCGCTGAACAGACGCACTGTAGAATGGCAACCGCTGCCAAGTCTCTTCCGTAGTTGCGTCGGTCGAGTGATCGAAGAAGGTGATCTAAGAGAGGGTCCAAGCGTAGGCATTCGTTGGGGGATTCATGCCGATGGCATAAATTTATGCAATACCCGAGCAACGCCGGACGGAGGTGCTAGACGAGGGCTCCCATTTTAGATCAAGTTTTAAAATCACCGTGTAGACGCGGTGAGGGCTGGCAACCGCTGCCAAAACTTTTTCCGAAATTGCGCCATCTGAGTGACAAGAAAACATGATCTAAAGGAGAGTCCAGGAATAGCACCCTCGAGGGTGGGCTTCATGCCCCTCTAATTGATTCAACGTCGGCGTCCACCGTTTCAAAATCTGACATATCCATCCGCCCTGACAGCGGCGTTGAATCAATGAGGGGGGCACGAGAGAGGCTCGTGGCAACCACCTCTCCCGTTGTAGCCGTGATAGGCACGCAAAAAATTTTGCTAGAGCACCAAGCACCCACCTCATGGCTAGAGACAAGGGCTCGCCATTAGATAAACTTCAAAATCGCTGAACAGACGCGCTGTAGAATGGCAACCGCTACCAAGTCTCTTCCATAGTTGCATCGGTTGAGTGATCGAACAAGGTGATCTAAGAGAGGGTCCAAGCGTAGGCATTCATTGGGGGATTCGCGCCGATGGCATAAATTTATGCAATACCCGAGCAACACCGGATGGAGGTGCTAGACGAGGGCTCTCGTTTTAGATCGAGTTTTAAAATCACCAAGTAGATGCGGTGAGGGCTGGCAATTGCCGCCAAACCTTTTTCCAAAATTGCGCTAGCTGAGTGACAAGAAAACATGATCTAAAGGAGAGTCCAGGAATAGCACCCTCGAGGGTGGGCTTCATGCCCCTCTAATTGATTCAACGTCGGCGTCCACCATTTCAAAATCTGACATATCCATCCGCCCTAACAGCGGCGTTGAATCAATGAGCTAGGCATGGGAGAGGCTCGCGGCAACCACCTCTCCCATTGTAGCCGCGATAGGCATGCAAAAAATTTTGCTAGAGCGCCAAGCACCCACCTCATGGCTAGAGACAAGGGCTCGCCATTAGATCAACTTCGAAATCGCTGAACAGACGTAGTGTAGAATGGTAACCACTGCCAAGTCTCTTCCATGGTTGCGTCGGTCGAGTGATCGAAGAAGGTGATCTAAGATAGGGTCCAAGCGTAGGCATTCATTGGGGGGATTCACACCGATGGCATAAATTTATGCAATACCCGAGCAACACCGGATGGAGGTGCTAGACGAGGGCTCCCATTTTAGATCGAGTTTTAAAAATCACAAAGTAGACGCGATGAGGGCTGGCAACCGCTGCCAAACCTTTTTCCAAAATTGCACCAGCTGAGTGACAAGAAAACATGATCTAAAGGAGAGTCCAGGAATAACACCCTTGAGGGTGGGCTTCATGCCCCTCTAATTGATTCAACGTCGACGTCCACCGTTTCAAAATTTGACATATCCTTTCGCCCTGACAGCGGCGTTGAATCAATGAGGGGGGCACGGGAGAGGCTCGCGGCAACCACCTCTCCCCTTGTAGCCGCGATAGGCACGCAAAAAATTTTTCTAGAGTGCCAAGCACCCACCTCATGGCTAGAGACAAGGGATCACCATTAGATCAACTTCAAAATCGCCGAACAGACGCGCTGTAGAATGGCAACCGCTGCCAAGTCTCTTTCGTAGTTGCGTCGGTCGAGTGATCGAAGAAGGCGATCTAAGAGAGGGTCCAAGCGTAGGCATTCGTTGGGGGATTCGCGCCGATGGCATAAATTTATGCAATACCCAAGCAACACCGGACGGAGGTGCTAGACAAGGGCTCCCGTTTTAGATCGAGTTTTAAAATCACCGAGTAGACGCGGTGAGGGTTGGCAACCGCTGCCAAACCTTTTTCTAAAATTGTGCCAGCTGAGTGACAAGGAAACATGATCTAAAGGAGAGTCCAGGAATAGAACCCTCGAGGGTGGGCTTCATGCCCCTCTAATTGATTCAACATCGGCATCCACCATTTCAAAATCTCTCACATCCATCCGCCCTGACAGTGGCATTGAATCAATGAGGGGGGCACGAGAGAGGCTCGCGGCAACAACCTCTCCCCTTGTAGCCGCGATAGGCACACAAAAAATTTTGCTAGAGTGCCAAGCACCCACCTCATGGCTAGAGACAAGGGATCGCCATTAGATCAACTTCAAAATCGCCGAACAGATGCGCTGTAGAATGGCAACCGCTGCCAAGTCTCTTTCGTAGTTGCGTCAGTCGAGTGATCGAAGAAGGTGATCTAAGAGAGGGTCCAAGCATAGGCATTCATTGGGGGATTCACGCTGATGGCATAAATTTATGCAATACCTGAGCAACACCGGGCGGAGGTGCTAGACGAGGGCTCCCATTTTAGATCGAGTTTTAAAATCACCGAGTAGACGTAGTGAGGGCTGGCAACCGCTGCCAAACCTTTTTCTGAAATTGCGCCAGCTGAGTGACAAGAAAACATGATCTAAAGGAGAGTCCAGGAATAGCACCCTCAAGGGTGGGCTTCATGCCCCTCTAATTGATTCAACGTCGACGTCCACCTTTTCAAAATCCAACATATCCATCCGCCCTGACAGTGGCGTTGAATCAATGAGGGGGGCACGGGAGAGGCTCGCGGCAACCACCTCTCCCATTGTAGCTGCGATAGGCACGCAAAAAATTTTGCTAGAGCGCCAAGCACCCACCTCATGGCTAGAGACAAGGGCTCGCCATTAGATCAACTTCGAAATCGCTGAACAGACGCGCTGTAGAATGGCAACCGCTGCCAAGTCTCTTCCGTAGTTGCGTCGGTCGAGTGATCGAAGAAGGTGATCTAAGAGAGGGTCCAAGCATAGGCATTTGTTGGGGGATTCACGCCGATGGCATAATTTTATGCAATACCCGAGCAAACACCAGACAGAGGTGCTAGACGAGGGCTCCCATTTTAGATCGAATTTTAAAATCACCAAGTAGACGCGGTGAGGGATGGCAACCGTTGCCAAACCTTTTTCTGAGATTGTGCCAGCTGAGTGAGAAGAAAACATGATCTAAAGGAGAGTCAAGGAATAGCACATCCGGGGTGGGCTTCATGCCCCTCTAATTGATTCAATGTCGAAGTCCACCGTTTCAAAATCTGACATATCCATCCGCCTTGACACCGGCGTTGAATCAATGAGGGGGGCACGGGAGAGGCTCACGGCAACCACCTCTCCTATATAAGCTATTAGTGCGAGGCTCGCTCTGCATTAGAAATTAGCGAACACAACGACATCCGCCTTAAAAATCCAAATCCTTCAAAATTCCTACCAAACAGCCATTCACGACCCAATTTTTTATGAGGTCGGTAGAGGAGCAAAGGATTGTCATCGGTTAGGAGATGTGAGTTCATGGAGCCAAGGGACTAAAATGGTCATCGAGCTCATCCGATCAACTGGATGAATTTCACCTTGAAGGGGCCCAATCCAAAAGTTTCGGAGGTCATCTCCTAGAACTCTCGAGAACAAGGCCCATCTTACATGCAAACTCTGCTACTGCGCAAACATAGGTTTCAATTAAAGAGAAATTTCTCTGACTAAGTCAATTTTCTCTTGCAATCACCATGCCGCCGTTCACAGAGAGATCTCCCCATTCACTTGTGACACGACGCACAATCCAAGGTCTAGACGCGAGCTCGCCGTTGAAAGAAAGACCACTTTCCAAGACGTCCCCCGATGACACATTGGAACGTCAACCACTGTCGAACCACTCCCAATGTTGTGCCGATCGAGTTGGCACAGAGGCGACCTTAGGGAGCTCCCGCGTAGCAATCTGGATGTGCTTTCATGCCCATCTCTCACTAAAACCAATGTTAGTTGTGGACAAATTTGGAATCCAAGGGCTCGCATCCATCGATATCGTCGGCACTGGGTCTATATATTCAAAGGCCACGGAGAGGTTCCGATAAGAGAAGCTCCCCTGCTCGCTCGCACAAACATCCCAAATTCTAGACACAAGCTCCCGCCCTTAGCATCACTCTCCAGATCACCACAATGACACATTGGAATGACAACCACTGTCGAACAACTCTCGAAATTGTGGCAATGGAGTGAGAAAGAAGAGCAACTTTGGGGAGCTGCACATAGCAAACGGGCTGTGTTGCTGCTTCATTCCGCTCTTATATAGATCTGAAATCATTGATTTCATTTGGAATCTGAGGCTGCATTTGTCCTTGCTCAAACAAGCAATGGCTCTTCTAATCGAATGGCCACGGGGAGCTTCCGATAACAAAGGCTCCCTTGTCACTCGTGATGCGCAGGCCAACTGCTAGACGACGGGTTGTCCTTCAGATCGCTGCCCAGGCAACCACCACAACGGCACCATTGGAACGACAACCGCTGCCGAACCGTTCTGAAAATTTTGTGCCAAAGAAGTTGTTGCGTAGAGAATGACTCTGGGGAGAGAGCCCTCGCATAGCAAAATCGGGATGGCTTCACAGTGCTCCCAATAGAAACGATTCTGGTGCTAATATTCCAAAAATCCGAATAACGTGTCTTTCTCGAACACCAACACTGATTTCTATTGGGGAGGGTCATCGAGAACTTTTGTTATCAAAGCTCCCATTGTAAGCCGTGATAGGCACACAAAAAATTGCTAGAGCCCCAAGCACCCACCTCATGGCTAGACAAGGGCTCGCCATTAGTAGATCAACTTCGAAATCGCTGAACAGACGTGCTGTGGAATGGCAACCGCTGCCAAGCCTCTTCCGTAATTGCGTCAGTCGAGTGATCGAAGAAGGTGATCTAAGAGAGAGTCCAAGGCTAGGGATTCGTTGGGGGATTCGTGCCGATAGCAAAAAATTATGCAATACCCGAGCAACATCGAACGGAGGTGCTAGACGAGGGCTCCCATTTTAGATCGAGTTTTAAAATCACCAAGTAGACGCGGTGAGGGCTGGCAACCGCTGCCAAACCTTTTTCCGAAATTATGCCAGCTGAGTGACAAGAAAACATGATCTAAACGAGAGTCAAGGAATAGCACCCTCGAGGGTGGGCTTCATGCCCCTCTGATTGATTCAACGTCGGCGTCCACCATTTCAAAATCCAACATATCCATCTGCCCTGACAGTGGCGTTGAATCAATGAGGGGGGCACGGGAGAGGCTCGCAGCAACCACCTCCCCCCTTGTAGCCACGATAGGCACGCAAAAAATTTTGCTAGAGCGCCAAGCACCCACCTCATGGCTAGAGACAAGGGCTCGCCATTAGATCAACTTCGAAATCATTGAACAGACGCGCTGCAGAATGGCAACTGCTGCCAAGTCTCTTTCGTAGTTGCGTCGATCGAGTGATCGAAGAAGGTGATCTAAGAGAGGGTCCAAGCGTAGGCATTCGTTGGGAGATTCGCACCGATGGCATAAATTTATGCAATACCCGAGCAACACCAGATGGAGGTGCTAGACGAGGGCTCCTATTTTTGATCGAGTTTTAACATCACCAAGTAGATGCGGTGAGGGCTGGCAACCACTGCCAAACCTTTTTCCGAAATTGCGCCATCTGAGTGACAAGAAAATATGATCTAAAGGAGAGTCCAAGAATAGCACCCTCGAGGGTGGGGCTTCATGCCCCTCTAATTGATTCAACGTCGGCGTCCACCATTTCAAAATCTGACATATCCATCCGCCTTGACAGCGGCATTGAATCAATGAGGGGGGCACGGGAGAGGCTCACGGAAACCACCTCTCCCCTTGTAGCCACGATAGGCACGCAAAAAAATTTTGCTAGAAGGTGATCTAAGAGAGGGTCCAAGCGTAGGCATTCATTGGGGGATTCGCGTTGATGGCATAAATTTCTGCAATACCCGAGCAACACCGGACGGAGGTGCTAGACGAGGGCTCCCGTTTTAGATCGAGTTTTAAAATCACCAAGTAGACGCGGTGAGGGCTGGCAATCGCTGCCAAACCTTTTTCTGAAATTGCGCCAGCTGAGTTGACAAGAAAACATGATCTAAAGGAGAGTCTAGGAATAGCACCCTCGAGGGTGGGCTTCATGCCCCTCTAATTGATTCAACGTCGGCGTCCACCGTTTCAAAATCTGACATATCCATCCACCCTGACAGCGGCATTGAATCAATGAGGGGGGCACGGGAGAGGCTCGCGGCAACCACCTCTCCCGTTGTAGCTGCGATAGGCACGCAAAAAATTTTGCTAGAGTGCCAAGCACCCACCTCATGGCTAGAGACAAGGGCTCGCCATTAGATCAACTTCGAAATCGCTAAACAGACGTGCTGTAGAATGGCAACCGCTGCCAAGTCTCTTCTGTAGTTGCGTCGGTCGAGTGATCAAAGAAGGTGATCTAAGAGAGGGTCCAAGCGTGTAGGCATTCATTGGGGGATTCGCGCTGATGGCATAAATTTATGCAATACCCGAGAAACACCGGACGGAGGTGCTAGATGAGGGCTCCCATTTTAGATCGAGTTTTAAAATCACCAAGTAGACGCGGTGAGGGCTGGCAACCACTACCAAACCTTTTTCCGAAATTGCGCCAGCTGAGTGACAAGAAAACATAATCTAAAGGAGAGTCCAGGAATAGCACCCTCGAGGGTGGGCTTCATGCCCCTCTAATTGATTCAACATTGCCGTCCACCATTTCAAAATCCGACATATCCATCCGCCCTGACAGCGGTGTTGAATCAATGAGGGGGGCACGGGAGAGGCTCGCGGCAACCACCTCTCCCCTTGTAGCCGCGATAGGCATGCAAAAATTTTTTTCTAGAGCGCCAAGCACCCACCTCATGGCTAGAGACAAGGGCTCGCCATTAGATCAACTTTGAAATCACTAAACAGACGCTCTGTAGAATGGCAACCGCTGCCAAGTCTCTTCCGCAGTTGCGTCAGTCGAGTGATCGAAGAAGGTGATCTAAGAGAGGGTCCAAGTGTAGGCATTTGTTGGGGGATTCGCGCCAATGGCATAAATTTCTGCAATACCCGAGCAACACCGGACGGAGGTGCTAGACGAGGGCTCCCATTTTAGATCAAGTTTTAAAATCACCGAGTAGACGCGGTGAGGGCTGGCAACCGCTGCCAAACCTTTTTTTGAAATTACGCCAGCTGAGTGACAAGAAAACATGATCTAAAGGAGAGTCCAAGAATAGAACCCTCAAGGGTGGGCTTCATGCCCCTCTAATTGATTCAACGTCGGCGTCCACCATTACAAAATCTAACATATCCATCCGCCCTGACAGCGGCATTGAATCAATGAGGGGGGCACAGGAGAGGCTTGTGGCAACCACCTCTCCCATTGTAGCCGCGATAGGCACGCAAAAATTTTTTCTAGAGCACCAAGCACCCACCTCATGGCTAGAGACAAGGGCTCGCCATTAGATCAACTTTGAAATCGCTGAACAGACGCGCTGTAGAATGGCAACCGCTGCCAAGTCTCTTCCGTAGTTGCGTCAGTCGAGTGATCGAACAAGATGATCTAAGAGAGGGTCCAAGTGTGTAGGCATTCGTTGGGGGATTCGTGCCGATGGCATAAATTTATGCAATACCCGAGCAACACCGGACGAAGGTGCTAGACGAGGGCTCCCATTTTAGATCGAGTTTTAAAATCACCAAGTAGACGCGGTGAGGGCTGGGAACCGCTGCCAAACCTTTTTTCGAAATTGCGCCAGCTGAGTGACAAGAAAACATGATCTAAAGGAGAGTCCAGGAATAGCACCCTCGAGGGTGGGCTTCATGCCCCTCTAATTGATTCAACGTCGGCGTCCATCATTTCAAAATATGACATATCCATCCGCCCTGACAGCAGTGTTGAATCAATGAGGGGAGCATGGGAGAGGCTCGCGGCAACCACCTCTCCCGTTGTAGCCACGATAGGCACGCAAAAAGTTTTGCTAGAGTGCCAAGCACCCACCTCATGGCTAGAGACAAGGGCTTGCCATTAGATCAACTTCGAAATCGCTGAACAGACGCGCTGTAGAATGGCAACTGCTGCCAAGTCTCTTCCGTAGTTGCGTCGGTCGAGTGATCGAAGAAGGTGATCTAAGAGAGGGTCCAAGCGTAGGCATTTGTTGCGAGATTCACGCCGATGGCATAAATTTATGCAATACTCGAGCAACACCGGATGGAGGTGCTAGATGAGGGCTCCCATTTTAGATCGAGTTTTAAAATCACCAAGTAGACGCGGTGAGGGCTGGCAACCGCTGCCAAACCTTTTTCCGAAATTGTGCCAGCTGAGTGAGAAGAAAACATGATCTAAAGGAGAGTCCAGGAATAGCACCCTCGAGGATGGGCTTCATGCCCCTCTAATTAATTCAATGTCGGCGTCCACCATTTCAAAATCTGACATATCCATCCTCCCTGACAGCGGCATTGAATCAATGAGGGGGGCACGGGAGAGGCTCGCAGCAACCACCTCTCCCATTGTAGCTGCGATAGGCACGCAAAAAATTTTGCTAGAGCGCCAAGCACCCACCTCATGGTTAGAGACAAGGGCTAGCCATTAGATCAACTTTGAAATCACTGAACAGACGCGCTGTAGAATGGCAACCACTGCCAAGTTGCGTCGGTCGAGTGATCGAAGAAGGTGATCTAAGAGAGGGTCCAAGCGTAGGCAAGCGTGATCTGCATTAAAAATTAGCGAACACACCGACATCCGCCTTAAAAATCCAAATCCTTTAAAATTCCTACCAAACAGCAATTCACGACCCAATTTTTTATGAGGTCGACACAGGAGCAAAAAATTGTCATCGGTTAGGAGATGTGAGTTCATGGAGCCGAGGGACTGAAATGGTCATCGAGCTCATCCAATCAACTGGATGAATTTCACCTTGAAGGGGCCCAATCCAAAAGTTCCGGAGGTCATCTCCTGGAACTCTCGAGAACAAGGCCCATCTTACATGCAAACTCTGCTACTGTGCAAACATAGGTTGCAATTAAAGAGAAATTGCAAGGCCGTCACAATGGCCCGAGGCCAATGGCTCTGACTAAGTCAATTTTCTCTTGCAATCACCATGCCGCCATTCACAGAGAGATCTCCCCATTCACTTGTGACGCGACGCACAATCCAAGTGCTAGACACGAGCTCGCCCTTGAAAGAAAGACCACTTTCCAAGACATCCCCCATTCGCTTGTGACGCGACGCACAACCCAAGTGCTAGATGCGAGCTCGCCCTTGAAAGAAAGACCACTTTCCAAGACATCCCCCGATGACACATTGGAACGACAACTGCTGTCGAACCATTCCCAATGTTGTGCTGATCGAGTTGGCACAAAGGCGACCTTAGGGAGCTCCCGCGTAGCAATCGGGATGTGCTTTCATACCCATCTCTCACAAAAACCAATCTTAGCTGTGAACAAATTTCGCTGCAATGACACCATTGGAACGACGACCGCTGTCGAACAACTCCCGCATTTGTGCCTTGATGGAGTGAGAAAGAATAGCAACTTTGGGGAGCCGCGCATCATAAACAGGCTGCTGCTTCATTCCGCTCTTATATATAGATCCGATGTTGTTGATTTCATTTGGAATTCGAGGCTACATTCATCCTTGCTCACACAAGCAATGGCTCTTCTCATCGAATGGCCACGGGGAGCTTCCGATCACAAAGGCTCCCTTGTCACTCGTGACGCGCAGCCCAACTACTTTTTGAAATTGCGCCAGCTGAGTGACAAGAAAACATGATCTAAAGGAGAGTCGAGGAATAGCACCTCAAGGGTGGGCTTCATGCCCCTCCAATTGATTCAACGTCAACGTCCACCGTTTCAAAATCTGACATTTCCATCCGCCTTGACACCACCGTTGAATCAATGAGAGGGGCACGGGAGAGGTTCGCGGCAACAACCTCTCCTATATAAGCTATTAGTGCGAGGCTTGCTCTACATTAGAAATTAGCGAACACGCCGACATCCACCATAAAAATCCAAATCATTGAAAATTCTGACCAAACAGCCATCCACGACAAAATTTATTATGAGGTCGTCTAAGGAGCAAAAGATTTTCATCGGTAAGGAGATGTGAATTCATGGAGCCAAGGGACTGAAATGGTCATCGAGCTCATCTGATCAACTAGATGAATTTCACCTTGAAGGGGCCAAATCCAAAAGTTTCGAAGGTCATCTCCTAGAACTCTCAAGAACAAGGACCGTCTTACTTGCAAACTCTGCTACTGCGCAAACATAGGTTGCAATTAAAGAGAAATTGCCAAGCCATCACAGTGGCCCGAGGCCAATGCTCCGACTAAGTCAATTTTCTCTTGCAATCACCATGCCGCCGTTCACAGAGAGATCTCCCCATTCACTTGCGACGCGACACACAATCCAAGTGATAGACGCGAGCTCGCCCTTGAAAGGCCAGGCCACTTTTCGAGACATCCCCCGATGACACATTGGAACAACAACCACTGTCGAACCATTCCCAATGTTGTGTCGATCGAGTTGGCACAGAGGTGACCTTAGGGAGCTCCCGCGTAGCAATCGGGATGTGCTTTCGTACCCATCTCTCACAAAAACCAATCTTAGCTGTGAACAAATTTAGAATCCAATGCTCGTATCCATCGATATCTTCGGCATTGGGTCTATATATTCAAAGGCCACGGAGAGGTTCCGATAAGAGAAGCTCCCCCGCTCACTCGCACAAACATCCCAAATGCTAGACACAAGCTCCCGCCCTTAGCATCGCTCTCCAAATCACCGCAATGTCACATTGGAACGACAACCGCTGTCGAACAACTCCCAAAGTTGTGCTGATGGAGTGAGAAAGATGAGCAACTTTGGGGAGCCGTGCATGGCAAATGGGTTGCTGCTTCATTCCGCTCTTATATATAGATCCAATGTCATTGATTTCCTTTGGAATCCGAGGCTGCATTCGTCCTTGCTCACAAAAGCAATGGCTCTTCTCATCGAATGGTCACGGGGAGCTTCCGATTACAAAGGCTCCCCATTCACCCGTGATGCGCAGCCCAACTGCTAGACGACGGCTCGCCCTTCAGATCGCTGCCCAGGCAACCACCAAAATGGCACCATTGGAAGGACAACTGCTGTCGAACCATTCTGAAATTTTTTTGCCAAAGAAGTTGTTGCAAAGAGAATGACTCTGGGGAGAGAGCCCTCGCATAGCAAAATCGGGATGGCTTCACGGTAGCTGGATGGGATATGAATTCATGGAGCCAAGGGAGTGAAATGGTCATCGAGCTCATCTGATCAACTAGATGAATTTCACCTTGAAGGGGCCCAATCCAAAAGTTCCAGAGGTCATCTCCTGGAACTATCAAGAACAAAGGCCAACCTTACATGCAAACTCTGCTACTGCGCAAACATAGGTTGCAATTATAGAGAAATTGCAAGGCCGTCACAATGGCCCGAGGCCAATGCTCCGACTACTAAGTCAATTTTATCTTGCAATCACCATGCCGCCGTTCACAGAGAGATCTCCCCATTCACTTGTGACGACGCACAATCCAAGTGCTAGATGCGATCTCGCCCTTGAAAGGCCGTGTTCCAAGACATCTCGATGACACATTGGAACAAAAACCGCTGTCGAACCATTCCCAATGTTGTGTCGATCGAGTTGGCATAGAGGCGATCTTAGGGAGCTCCCGTGAATCGATCGGGAAGTGCTTTCTTACCCATCTCTCACAAAAACCAATGTTAGCTGAACAATTTTAGAATCCAAGGCTCGTATCCATCGATATTGTCGGCACTAGGTCTATATTCAAAGGCCACAAAGAGGTTCCGATAAGAGAAGCTCCTTGCTCTCTTGCACAAACATCCCCAAATGCTAGACGCAAGCTCCCGCCCTTAGCATCACTCTCCAGATCACCGCAATGACACATTGGAACGACAACCACTATCGAACAACTCCCGAATTTGTGCTGATGGAGTGAGAAAGAAGAGCCAGATCGGGTCGATGAAAATGGCTAAGCCAGATCGAGTCGGCCAGCATGGCTCGGCCACACCATTTTTTGCCAAGAGCTTTCGATATTAAAGCTCCCATGTAGCAGCGATAAGTACACCATGAAAAAATTGCTAGAGCACTGAGCACCCATAGAAAATTGCCATTATACCAAGCAACACCGGAGTGCTAGACAAGGGCTCACGTTTAGATCAAGTTTTAAAATCACCAAAAAGACACGCCATGGATCGGCAACCGCTGCCTCACCTTTTCCAAAATTGAGTCATCGGAAAACATGATCTAAAGGAGAGCCGAAGAAAAGCACTGAGATCGCTTCATGCCCCTTTCATTCATTCAACATCAGCATACACCGTTTGAAAACCCAACAATCCGATCTGCCTAGACACCAATGTTGAATCAATGAAAGGGGCATGGGAGAGGCTCGCGGCAACAACCTCTCCTATATAAGCTATTAGTGCGAGGCTCACTTTGCATTAGAAATCTATGATAGCGCGGACAAAAACCTTAAAAATCCAATTCAATGAAAATGTGACCAAACAGCCATCCACAACACCGTTTTTGGAGCTCGCCCAGATCGGCTCAGCTAGAATGGCTCGGCCAGCATGGTGACTTGCTGACTCGGTGAGAGTACTTCGAACTGTCAAGAACAAAGGCCAATCTAACATGCAAACTCTGCTATTGCGCAAACATAGCTTGCAATTATAGAGAAATTGCAAGGCCATCACAATGGCCCGAGGCCAATGCTCCGACTACTAGGTCAATTTTCTCTTGCAATCGCCATGCCGCCGTTCACAGAGAGATCTCCCCATTCACTTGTGACGACGCACAATCCAAGTGCTAGACGCGAGCTCGCCCTTGAAAGGCCGCATTCCAAGACATGTCGATGACACATTGGAATGACAACCGCTGTCGAACCATTCCCAATGTTATGCCGATCGAGTTGGCACAGAGGCGATCTTAGGGAACTCCTGCGTATCGATCGGGAAGTGCTTTCGTACCCATCTCTCACAAAAACCAATGTTAGCTGAACAATTTTATAATCCAAGGCTTGTATCCATCGATATCGTCGGCACTGGGTCTATATTCAAAGGCCACGGAGAGGTTCCGATAAGAGAAGCTCCCCTGCTCGCTTGCACAAACATCCCCAAATGCTAGACGCAAGCTCCCGCACTTAGCATCGCTCTCCAGATCACCGCAATGACACATTGGAATGACAACTGCTATCGAACAACTCCCAAATTTGTGCCGATGGAGTGAGAAATGAGAGCCAGATCGGGTCGAAGAAAATGGCTAAGCCAGATTGGGTCCGCCAGCATGGCTCGGCCACCATTTTTCCCCGAGAGCTTTCGATATTAAAGCTCCCATGTAGCCGCGATAAGTACACCATGACAAATTGATAGAGCGCCGAGCACCCATAGCAAATTGCCATTATACCAAGCAACGCCGGAGTGCTAGACAAAGGCTCACATTTAGATCATGTTTTAAAACCACCAAAAACACACGCCATGGATTGGCAACCGCTGCCTCACCTTTTCCAAAATTGAGTCATCAGAAAACATGATCTAAAGGAGAGCCGAGGAAAAGCACTGAGATCGCTTCATGCCCCTTTCATTCATTCAACATTAGCATACACCATTTGAAAACCCAACAATCCGATCCACCTAGACACCAATGTGACCAAACAGCCATCCACGACACCATTTTTGGAGCTCGCCCAGATTGGCTCGGCCAGCATGGCTCGCCCAGATCGGCTCGGCCAGCATGGTGACTTGCTGACTTGGTGAGAGTACTATGAACTGTCAAGAAGAAAGGCCAATCTAACGTGCAAACTCTGCTACTGCGCAAACATAGGTTGCAATTATAGAGAAATTGCAAGGCCGTCACAATGGCCCGAGGCCAATGCTCCGACTACTAAGTCAATTTTCTCTTGCAATCGCCATGCCACTGTTCACAGAGAGATCTCCCCAATCACTTGTGACGATGCACAATCCAAGTGCTAGACGCGAGCTCGCCCTTGAAAGGCCGCGTTCCAAGACATCCCGATGACACATTGGAACGACAACCGCTGTCGAACCATTCCCAATGTTGTGCCGATCGAGTTGGCACAGAGGCGATCTTAGGGAACTCCCGCGTATCGATCAGGAAGTGCTTTCGTAACCATCTCTAACCAAAAACCAATGTTAGCTGAACAATTTTAGAATCCAAGGCTCGTATCCATCGATATCGTCAGCACTGCGTCTATATTCAAAGGCCACGGAGAGGTTTCGATAAGAGAAGCTCCCCTGCTCGCTTGCACAAACATCCCCAAATGCTAGACGCAAGCTCCCGCCCTTAGCATCGCTCTCCAGATCACCGCAATGACACATTGGAATGACAACCACTGTCGAACAACTCCCGAATTTGTGTCGATGGAGTGAGAAAGAAGAGCCAGATCGGGTCGACAAAAATGGCTAAGCCAGATCGGGTCGGCCAGCATGGCTCGGCCACCATTTTTCGCCGAGAGCTTTCGATATTAAAGCTCCCATGTAGCCACGACAAGTACACCATGACAAATTGCTAGAGCGCCGAGCACCCATAGAAAATTTCCATTATACCAAGCAACGCCAGAGTGCTAGACAAGGGCTCACATTTAGATCAAGTTTTAAAATCACCAAAAACACACGCCATGGATCGACAACCGCTACCTCACCTTTTCCAAAATTGAGTCATCGGAAAACATGATCTAAAGGAGAGCCAAGGAAAAGCATTGAGATCGCTTCATGCCCCTTTCATTGATTCAACATCAGCATACATCATTTGAAAACCCAACAATCCGATCCGCCTAGACACCAATGTTGAATCAATGAAAGGGGCATGGGAGAGGCTCGCGGCAACAACCTCTCCTATATAAGCTATTAGTTCCAGGCTCGCTCTGCATTAGAAATCTGCGATACCACGGACAACTCCCTTAAAAATCCAATTCAATGAAAAATGTGACCAAATAGCCATCCACGACACCATTTTTGGAGCTCACCCAGATTGGGTCGGCAAGAATGGCTCGCCCAGATCGGGTCGGCCAGCATGGCTCGCCCAGATCGGCTCGGCCAGCTTGGCTCAGCCAACATGGCTCGCCCAGATCGGCTCGGCCAGATCAGGTCGGCCAGCATGGTGACTTGGTGACTCGGTGAGAGTACTTGGAACCATCAAGAACAAAGCCCAATCATACATGCAAACTCTGCTACTGCGCAAACATAGGTTGCAATTATAGAGAAATTGCAAGGCCGTCACAATGGCCCGAGGCCAATGCTCTGACTACTAAGTCAATTTTCTCTTGCAATCGCCATGCCACCGTTCACAAAGAGATCTCCCCATTCACTTGTGACAAAGCACAATCCAAGTGCTAGACGCGAGCTCGCCCTTGAAAGGCCGCGTTCCAAGACATCCTGATGACACATTGGAACGACAACCACTATCGAACCATTCCCAATGTTGTGCCGATCGAGTTGGCACAGAGGCGACCAAACAGCCATCCACGACACCGTTTTTGGAGCTCGGCCAGCATGGCTCAGCCAGAACGGCTCGGCCACCATGGCTCAGCCAGAACGGCTCGCTCAGATCGGCTCAGCCAGCATGGGTCGGCCAGAATGGCTCGCCCAGATTGGCTCGCCCAGATCGGCTTGGCCAGAATGGCTCGACCAGAATGGCTCGCCCAGATCGGCTTGGCCAGCATGGCTTGGCCAGAATGGCTCGCCCAGATCGGCTCGGCCAGAATGGCTCGCCCAGATCGGCTCACCCAGATCGGCTCGCCCAGAACGGCTCGGCCAGAACGGGTCGCCCAGATTGGCTCAGCCAGCATGGCTCGGCCAGAACTGCTTGCCCAGATCAGCTCGGCTAGAATGGCTTGCCCAGATCAGCTCGGCCAGCATGGCTTGCCCAGAACGGCTCAGTAGGATCGGTTCGACTATAATGGCTTGCCCAGATTGGCTTGGCCAACATGGCTCAGCCAGAACGGCTCGGCCAGATCGGGACGGTGACTTGATGAACGGACTTAGAGATTCGACTTGGTGGGCTGACCTGGCGGGGTGACTTGATGAATGCACTTGAAGGGTCGACTTGGTGGGGTGACTCTATGAACAGTCCTAAAGAGTTGACTTGGTGAGAGTACTTGGCGGGGTGACTCGATGAAAGGACTTAAAGAGTCGACTTGGTGAGAGTACTTGGTGGGGCGACTTGATGAACACACTTGAAGAATCGACTTGGTTAGAGTACTTGGTGGGGCAACTTGATGAACGGACTCAAAGAGTCGACTTGGTGAGAGTACCTGGTGGCTCGACTTGATGAGCAGACTTAAAGAGTCAACTTGGTGAGAGTAATTGGCGGGGTGAACTGATGAACGAACATAAAGAGTCGGCTTGGTGGGAGTACTTGGTGGGCCGACCTGGTGGGGTGACTTTATGGACGGACTTAAAGAGTCGACTTGGTTAGATTACTTGTTCTGGTGATGTGATGAACGGACTTCAAGAGTCGACTTGGTGGGGTGACTTGATGAAAGGACTTAAAGGGTCGACTTGGTGAGAGTACTTGGCAGGGCGACTTGATGAACAGACTTAAAGGGTCAACTTGGCGGGGTGACTTGATGAACGGACCTAAAGAGTTGACTTGGTGAGAGTACTTGGCAGGGTGAACTGATGAACGGACTTAAAGAGTCGACTTGGTGGGAGTACTTGGTGGGCTGACTTGATGAATGGACTTATAGAGTCGACTTGGTGAGAGTAGTTGTTCTAGTGACTTGATGAACGGACTTAAAGAGTCGGCTTGGCAGGGTGACTTGATGAAAGGACTTAAAAAGTCGACTTGGTCGGGTGACTCGATGAACGACCTTAGAGGGTCGACTTTGCAGGGTGACTTGATGAACGGACCTAAAGAGTTGACTTGGTGAGAGTACTCGGTGGGGTGACTTGATGAACAGACTTAGAGAGTTGACTTGGTGAGAGTCCTTGGTGGGCCGACCTGGTTGGGTGACTTCGTGAACTGACTTAAAGAGTTGACTTGGTGGGAGTACTTGGTGGGGTGACTTGATGAACGAACTTCAAGGGTCGACTTGGCGAGGTGACTTGATGAACGGTCCTAAAGAGTTGACTTGGTGAGAGTACTTGGTGTGGTGACTTGATGAAAAGACTTAAAGAGTCGAATTGGTGAGAGTACTTGGTGGGGTGACTTGATGAACGCACTTGAAGGGTCGACTTGGTGGGGTGACTTTATGAACGAACTTAAAGAGTTGACGTGGTGAGGGTGCTTGGTGGGGTGACTTGATGAAAATAGTTAAAGAGTCGACTTGGTGAGAGTAGTTGGTTGGGTGACTTGATGAACGCACTTGAAGAATCGACTTGGTTAGAGTACTTGGTGGGGTGACTTGATGAACGGACTTAAAGATTCGACTTGGTGGGCTGACCTGGCGGGGTGACTTGATGAACGGACTTAGAGAGTCGACTTGGTGAGAGTACTTGGTGGGCCGATCTGGCCGGGTGACTTGATGAACAAACTTAAAGAGTCAACTTGGTGAGAGTACTCGGTGGGCTGACCTGGTCACGTGACTTGATGAACGGACTTAAAGAGTCGACTTGGTGGGCTGACTGTGCCGGGTGACTTGATGAACGAACTTAAAGAGTCGACTTGGTGGGTCGAACTAGCGGGGTGACTTGGTGAGAGTACTTGGTGGGCTGACCTGGCAGGGTGACTTGATGAACGAAATTAGAGAGTCGACTTTGTGAGAGTACTTGGTGGGTTGAACTGGCGGGGTGACTTGATGAACGAACTTAAAGAGTCGACCTGGTGAGAGAACTTGGTGGGCCGAGCTGGCGGGGTGAATTGATGAACAAACCTAAAGAGTCGACTTTGTGAGAGTACTTGGTGGGCCGACCTAGCGGGGTGAGTTGATGACCGAACTTAAAGGGTCAACTTGGTGAGAGTACTTGGTGGGCTGACCTGGCGGGGCGACTTGATGAACGAACTTAAAGAGTTGACTTGGTGAGAGTACTCGGTGGGGTGCCCTGATGAACAAACCTAAAGAGTTGACCTGGTGAGAGTACTTGGTGGGCCGACCTGGCGGGGTGACTTGGTGAGCAAACTTAAAGAGTCGACTTGGTGAGAGTAGTTGGTGGGCTGACCTGGCAGGGTGACTTGATGAACGAACTTAAAGAGTCGACCTGGTGGGCCGACTTGGTAGAGTGACTTCATGAACGAACTTAAAGAGTCCACTTGGTGGGCTGACCTGGCGGGGTGACTTGATGAACGAAGTTAAAGAGTCGACTTGGTGAGAGTAATTTGTGGGCTGACCTGGCAGGGTGACTTGATGAATGAACTTAAAGAGTCAACTTGGTGGGGTGACTTGATGAACGCACTTGAAGGGTCGACTTGGTGGGGTGACTCTATGAACGGACCTAAAGAGTTGACTTGGTGAGAGTACTTGGTGGGGTGACTCGATGAAAGGACTTAAAGAGTCGACTTGGTGAGAGTAATTGGTGGCTTGACTTTATGAGCAGACTTAAAGAGTCCACTTGGTGAGAGTGGGCCTAACGAGGTGATGTGGTGAGTGGGCCTAACGGGGCGAGTTGGTGGGGCGACTTGGCGAGTGGTATTAGAGAGCTGACGTGGTGAGGCGACTCAGCAAGTTGGTTCGTTGAGATGACATGGTGAGCTGACTTGGCGAGTCGACCCGGCGAGCGAACTTAAAGAGTCAACTTGGCAACGTACTCGAGTCGACTTGGTGAGGCGACCCGGCGAGCGGGCTCAAAGAGTCAACATGGTGAGGCGACTCATTGAGTCAACATGGTGAGGTGACTCATGGTGAGGAGCTATCCTTGAGGCAACTTGGTGGGCCTGCTTGATTAGTCGACTTGGTGAGCCGACCTAACGAGCTGACACGGTGAGCGGGCTTAAAGAGGCGACGACTTGGTGGGGTAACTCGGCAAGCCAACTTATCGAGGCGAGATGGTGAGTCGACTTGGTGAGCTGACTTGGTAAGCGCACTTAAAGAGTCAACTTCGTGAGCTGACTCGGTGAGTTAGCCTGCTGATGCGACTTGGGCGGGCCGACCTGGCGAACGAACTTAAAGAGGTGACTTGGGCGGGCTGACCTGGTGAGCGAACATGGTGAGTGGGCTTAGAGAAGCAACTTGGCGGGGCGACTTGATGAACGGACTTCAAGGGTCGACTTGGCGGGGTGACTTGATGAACGGACCTAAAGAGTTGACTTGGTGAGAGTACTTGGCGGGGTGAACTGATGAACGGACTTAAAGAGTCGACTTGGTGGGAGTAATTGGTGGGCTGACTTGATGAACGGACTTATAGGGTCGACTTGGTGAGAGTAGTTGTTCTGGTGACTTGATGAACGGACTTAAAGAGTCGGCTTGGCGGGGTGACCTGATGAAAGGACTTAAATAGTCGACTTGGTCGGGTGACTCGATGAACGAACTTAGAGGGTCGACTTTGCGGGGTGACTTGATGAACGGACCTAAAGAGCTGACTTGGTGAGAGTACTCAGTGGGGTGACCTGATGAACAAACTTAGAGAGTCGACTTGGTGAGAGTCCTTGGTGGGCCGACCTGGTTGGGTGACTTCGTGAACTGACTTAAAGAGTCGACTTGGTGGGAGTACTTGGTGGGGTGACTTGATGAACGGACTTCAAGGGTCGACTTAGCGAGGTGACTTGATGAACGGTCCTAAAGAGTTGACTTGGTGAGAGTACTTGGTGTGGTGACTTGATGAAAAGACTTAAAGAGTCAAATTGGTGAGAGTACTTGTTGGGGTGACTTGATGAACGCACTTGAAGGGTTGACTTGGTGGGGTGACTTTATGAACGGACCTAAAGAGTTGACGTGGTGAGAGTGCTTGGTGGGGTGACTTGATGAACATAGTAAAAGAGTCGACTTGGTGAGAGTAGTTGGTCGGGTGACTTGATGAACGCACTTGAAGAATCGACTTGGTTAGAGTACTTGGTGGGGTGACTTGATGAACGGACTTAAAGATTCGACTTGGTGGGCCGACCTGGCGGGGTGACTTGATGAACGGACTTAGAGAGTCGACTTGGTGAGAGTACTCGGTGGGCTGACCTAGTCACGTGACTTGATGAACCGACTTAAAGAGTCGACTTGGTGGGCCGACTTGGCCGAGTGACTTGATGAACGAACTTAAAGGGTCGACTTGGTGGGTCAAACTAGCGGGGTGACTTGGTGAGAGTACTTGGTGGGCTGACCTGGCAGGGTGACTTGATGAACGAACTTAGAGAGTCGGCTTTGTGAGAGTACTTGGTGGGTCGAACTGGTGGGGTGACTTGATGAACGAACTTAAAGAGTCGACCTGGTGAGAGAACTTGGTGGGCCGAGCTGGCAGGGTGAATTAATGAACGAACCTAAAGAGTCGACTTTGTGAGAGTACTTGGTGGGCCGACCTGGCGGGGTGAGTTGATGACCGAACTTAAAGGGTCGACTTGGTGAGAGTACTTGGTGGGCCGACCTGGCGGGGCGACTTGATGAAAGAAACTTAAAGAGTCAACTTGGTGAGAGTACTCGGTGGGGTGCCCTGATTAACAAACCTAAAGAGTTGACCTGGTGAGAGTACTTGGTGGGCCGACCTGGCAGGGTGACTTGGTGAGCAAACTTAAAGAGTCGACTTGGTGAGAGTAGTTGGTGGGTTGACCTGGCGGGGTGACTTGATGAACAAACTTAAAGAGTCAACCTGGTGGGCCAAATTGGCAGAGTGACTTCATGAATGAACTTAAAGAGTCCACTTGGTGGGCTAACCTGGCAAGTTGGTGGGGAAACTTCATGAACGGACCTAAAGAGTTGACTTGGTGAGAGTACTTGGTTGGGTGACTCGATGAAAGGACTTAAAGAGTCGACTTGGTGAGAGTACTTGGTGGCTCAACTTTATGAGCAGAATTAAAGAGTCCACTTGGTGAGAGTGGGCCTAACGGGGCAATGTGGTGAGTGGGCCTAACAAGGCAAGTTGGTGGGGCGACTTGGCGAGTGGTATTAGAGAGCCGACGTGGTGAACCGACTCGACGAGTTGGTTCGTTGAGATGACATGGTGAGCTGACTTGGCGAGTCGACCCGACGAGCGAACTTAAAGAGTCGACTTGGCAACGTACTCGAGTCAACTTGGTGAGGCGACTCGGCGAGCGGGCTCAAAGAGTCAACATGGTGAGGCGACTCATTGAGTCAACATGGTGAGGCGAGTCATGGTGAGGAGCTATCCTTGAGGCGACTTGGTGGGCCTACTTGATTAGTCAACTTGGTGAGCCGACCTGACGAGCTGAGATGGTGAGCGGGCTTAAAGAGGAGATGACTTGGTGGAGTAACTTGGCAAGCCAACTTATCGAGGTGAGATGGTGAGTCGACTTGGTGAGCTAACTTGGTGAGCGCACTTAAAGAGTCAACTTCATGAGGTGACTCGGCGAGTTAGCCTGCTGATGCGACTTGGGTGGGCTGACCTGGCGAACAAACTTAAAGACGCGACTTGGGCGGGCTGACCTAGTGAGCGAACTTAAAGAGTTGACTTGGCAACATACTTGAACAATTGACTTGGTGAGCTGACATGGTGAGTGGGCTTAGAGAAGCAACTCGGCGGGGTGACTTGGCAAGCACACCTTCTGGGGCAAGGTGGTAAAACGACTAGGTGATTCGACTTGGTGAGCTGACTTAGGGAGCTGACTTGGTGAGCGAACTTAAGGGGTCGACTTGGTGAGGCAACTTGAATAGTCGACTTGGTGAGGTGACTTGGGGAGCCGACATGGTGAGCGGTCTTAAAGAAGAGGCGACCTGGTGGGGCAACCTGGTGAGGCGAGACGGTAAGTCATCTTGGTGAGCCAGCTTGACGAGCTATGAGTGGACTTAAAGAGTCAATTCTTGATTTGGCAAAGACCACATGGTTAGATGACTTGGTGAGCCGACCTGGCTAGCAAAATTGGCAAGCAAACTTATAGAATCGACTTGCTGTCCCCAGCTAGGATCGCACGCCTGGGTCGACCCAACTTGGGTCACCCGACTAGGTCAACCCATCTCCGTCGCCCCAGCCTCGGGTGACCCGACTGGGTCGCCAGAGTGGGTCGACGAGGGGAAAAAAAATAACAAAAGAAATCATGAGAGGCCCTGTACAGCGAAAAGCGCTAAATTTTGGGCATTACAAAAAAAAAAAAGAAACAAGTTACCCGCTTTTGGATCACGCACAAGTTTCAGTTCACGTATTGCCGAGCCAACTCGAGGCGTTATGCCTAGCTAGCCGAATTCAAGGTAGGGTAGCCGAAACGATCTGATTTTAGAATTTTCTTTATAAAAAGAGATCATGATAGGCCTCGTAAGGCAAAAAAGAATGAAATTTTGAGAGTTCAAAAAAAAATGTTACCCAATTTTGGATCGCGCACAGGGCTCGGGTCACGTAGCATCGAGGTGCCCTGGGTGACATGATTCGAGCAAAAATTCGACGGTGGCATGAGTCGTGCAAAATCATTGGAGGCCATTAAGGCTCGAGGCGCTTCGAGTCGAGGTTGCCGAGGCGGGTCGGGTTGAAAACTTTGGGCGTTAACCAAAAAGAAAAAGTTAACCACTTTTGGATCATGTACATGGCTCGGGGCACTTAGAATCAAGTCGAGCATGGTGACATGAGTCGTGCAAAAAATTTGGAGATGAATCGAGTCGGGGCATCCGAATCTATTCGAGTTCAAAACTTTGGGACTTGACAAAAAAAAGAAAAAAGAAAAAGTTACCCGGTTTTGGATCACGTAAGTGACTCGGGCCACTCAGAATCAAGGCGAGTGCGATTACATGAGTCCAGCAAAAAAAAAAAAAATGGAGGCGGTTAAGGCTCGAGGCAATTCGAGTCGGGGTAGCTGAGTCGATTCGAAAACTTTGGCCGTTAGCCAAAAAAAGAGTTAATCGCTTTTGGATCACGTACATGACTTGGGGCACGTAGAATCAAGTCAAGCACGGTGACATGAGTGGTTCGAAAAAATTGCAGGCGATTAAGGCTCGAGGCAATTTGAGTTGGGGTTGCTGACACGATTCAGGTTGAAATCTTTGGGTGTTAACCAAAGAAGGAAGAAGTTAACCACTTTTGGATCATGTACATGACTAGGGGCACCAAGTCGAGCACGATGACATGAGTCCTGCGAAAAAACTGGAGGCAGTTAAGGCTCGAGGTGATACGAGTCGGGGTCGCCGACATAATTCGGGTTGAAAACTTTGGGCGTTAATCGAAAAAAAGAGTTGACCACCTTTGGATCACGCACATGACTTGGCACACTTAGAATCATGTTGAGCACGGTGACATGAGTCGTGCAAAAAAATTGGAGGCGGTTAAGGCTCGACGCGATTCGAGTCGGGGTTCGGGTAATTGGGGCGATTCGTGTCGGGGTTGCCGACATGGTTCGAGTTGAAAACTTTGGGCATTAACCCCCCAAAAAAAAAAGGTTCACCTCTTTTGGACCACGTACATGACTCGGGGCACTTAGAATCAAGTCAAGCACGGTGACATGGGTTGTGCAAAAAATTCGGAGGCGATTCGAGTCGGGGTAGCCAACTCGATTTGAGTTCAAAACTTTGGGCGTTAACCAAAAAAATAAGTTGACCGGTTTTGGATCA
>CM053789.1:687798797-687866297 GCA_028749045.1 Cupressus sempervirens | reverse complement strand
CATCACTGTAGGGCTGAGTGTTCGCACATCGCTGAGATTTCTGGGATGGGGAGGAGGCTAGCTCCATCCCCTACACGATTCAGGGTCTCGAACCGACAATGATCCTACCGCAGGTTCACCTACGGTAACCTTGTTACGACTTCTCCTTCCTCTAAATGATAAGGTTCAGTGAACTTCTCGCGACGTCGTCGACAGGAACCGCCGTCATCGCCGTGATCCGAACACTTCACCGGATCATTCAATCGGTAGGAGTGACGGGCGGTGTGTACAAAGGGCAGGGATGTAGTCAACGTGAGCTGATGACTTGCGCTTACTAGGAATTCCTCGTTGAAGATCAATAATTGCAATGGTCTATCCCCATCACGATGCAATTTGGCAAGATTTCCCAAACCTTTTGGGCCAGGGAGAGAAACTCGTTGGTTGCATCAGTGTAGCGCGCGTGCGGCCCAGAACATCTAAGGGCATCACAGACCTGTTATTGCCTCAAACTTCCATGGCCTAGGAGGCCATAGTCCCTCTAAGAAGCTGGCTGCGAAGGGGAACCTCCGCATAGCTAGTTAGCAGGCTGAGGTCTCGTTCGTTAACGGAATTAACCAGACAAATTGCTCCACCAACTAAGAACGACCATGCACCACCACCCATAGAATCAAGAAAGAGCTCTCAATCTGTCAATCCTTACTATGTCTGGACCTGGTAAGTTTCCCCGTGTTGAGTCAAATTAAGCCGCAGGCTCCACTCCTAGTGGTGCCCTTCCGTCAATTCCTTTAAGTTTCAGCCTTGTGACCATACTCCCCCCGGAACCCAAACACTCTGATTTCTCAGAAGGTGCTGGCGGAGTCCTTAGAGCAACATCCGCCAATCCCTGGTCGGCATCGTTTATGGTTGAGACTAGGACGGTATCTGATCATCTTCGAGCCCCCAAATTTCGTTCTTGATTAATGAAAACATCCTTAGAAAATGCTTTCGCAGTGGTTCTTCTTCCATAAATCCAAGAATTTCACCTCTGACAATGAAATACGAATGCCCCCGACAGTCCCTATTAATCATTACTCCGATCCCGAAGGCCAACGGAACAGGACCAAACTCCTATCGTGTTATTCCATGCTAATGTATTCAGAGCGTAGGCTTGCTTTGAGAACTCTAATTTTTTCAAAGTAACGGTGCTGGAACCGCGACCCAGGCAATTAAGGCCAGGAACACGCCACCGGCAGAAGGGACGTGAGGGCCAGTGCACACCCAGAAGGCGGACCGACCGTGACGACCCAAGGTCCAACTACGACCTTTTTAACTGCAACAACTTAAATATACGCTATTGGAGCTGGAATTACCATGGCTACTGGCACCAGACTTGCCCTCCAATGGATCCTCGTTAAGGGATTTAGATTGTACTCATTCCAATTACCAGACTCGATGAGCCCAGTATTGTTATTTATTGTCACTACCTCCCCATGTCAGGATTGGGTAATTTGCACGCCTGCTGCCTTCCTTGGATGTGGTAGCCGTTTCTCAGGCTCCCTCTTCGGAATCGAACCCTAATTCTCCGTCACCCGTCACCAGCATGGTAGGCCTCTATCCTACCATCGAAAGTTCATAGGGCAGAAATTTGAATGAAGCGTCGCCAGCACAAAGGCTGTGCGATCCGTCGAGTTATCATGAATCACCAGAATAGCGGGCGAGCCCGCACCGGCATTTTATCTAATAAATGCATCCCTTCCGAGAGTCAGGATTTGGTGCACGTATTAGCTCTAGAATTGCTACGGTTATCCGAGTAGCAAAGTACCATCAAAGAAACTATAACTGATTTAATGAGCCATCCGCAGTTTCATAGTCTGAAATAGTTCATACTTAGACATGCATGGCTTAATCTTTGAGACAAGCATATGACTACTGGCAGGATCGACCAGGTAGCTTCTAACAACGAGGGGACCCCCAAGACCTGCTACAGCCAAGGGATGCCCGCCGCGATGGGAAATCAAAATTTGCATTCGCTCCGTCATGCATCCAAACATAATCCGCCGACCAAGCAACAAGAATGACGTTCACAGCACATGCAGGACTCGCAACGCTCAAAGATTTCGCACAAGAGGAAAGTGTCCCATCATCGACCGGAGAGGGCCAAACAGGGAGCCTCGGTTCATAGGCAACTGGGAAGAACATCTCATATGGAACCCTTTACCCTTGAACTCACTGTCGCCACTACTCGGAAAGAAGCCTCGAGTCTGTACGAGATGCACCGCACACGTAGCCACCTCAAATGTAAGGCCACTCAGAGACATCCATTTCCCAGGCATATGCCTCCTACATGCCTATTGAGGTGCACCCGCACAGACAAAATCCTTCTCGATCGCAACAAAAATTTTCCCATGACGAAGAGCTGGTTGTCAAAGTGCCAACGGAGACCACCGTGCTGAAGGGTGAAGGGCCGTGCGAGTCGAAAGCATGGCTGGTTATGCGATTGGCAGGGGCATCACTATGCACGCGACCACCTCAATTATAAGGCTGCTCGAGGGCATCGTGTATAACAACACCCCCTCCACACATTTATAGGTGATGAGAGCCCGCCCACATACACGGACATGTCAAATATCTCTGGCAAATATCTCCTTTCCCAGCACATCCTCGCTAACCATTCCCCGTGACACGTGATCTACCAGCGCAGGTACAAAAAAGTTCCTATGGCTGAACACTCACACTAGCGTTGTCGGACAAGCTTCAATCTCATGCACATGCACATACCAAACAACTGGCACCGCGAGGGAACCACCCGCAAGCACCCACATCTCGGCAAAAAGCATTCGTGTGATTTCTTCCCCTAGATAGACACGTTAGGCCTGCACTTGTCGGAGCATTGCAAAGACGAGCGCTCTGGTTCGCAGGAGCCTGAGAAGAACATCTCGTACGAAACCCATTCCCCCAAAATGCTCGAATCACAAATGCTCGCAGTAGGGTCGTAATGCAAAGATGTACACCGCGCACGCGACTGAGTAAGGACACTTAGAGACATCCATGTCCCAGGCATATGCCCCCTACACGCTTTTTGGTGCACCCCATACAAACGGCCATACTTTGACAAGCCCTCCCAAAATTTCGCATCTGAAGAGAGAGATGAAATGCCTTGGGCTTTTTGTCCACACAATGCAAATACCGAACGCTCTCTTTAGGGGGGAGCTGAAGAAGAGTATCTCCCGCAGAACCCACGAGCCACAGCCATTCGGATTGCACAGGGTAGGACAGGGCATGGAGATTTTTCACATCCAAACAAAAATTATTGGTCATACTCTACGCTTCTACTGGCCCGGACCACAAAGGCTGTCGCGACAGTGCCATGCACTTCTGTAGGATGAGACAGTGAAGAGGCGAGCACGCACCGAGAATGCACTAGCGAATAAATTATGTGGCAACCAAACCTTTCGCCGGCCCCCCTCTCAATCCCAAGGCTCTATCGATCGGCAAAAAACATAGGGTGGAGAGTGGACCCTTGATGAAATTAGGGACGTCGAGCAATGCACCCGTGCAACCATCTCTTTCCTTCTTGCCGTCCGGGCAGGATTAAAATGCAATGATAGAATGTGCCAATGAGACGGAGCCCTTGGCTAAAAGATACAACTCCATACACACTCAGCAACAAGCGCATCTTAGAATCGAACACCAAATGTGCAGTGTGTTGCAAGCCGTGTAGACACCTACATATAGGGTATATCCATCAAAACAAAGCGATAAGTACTTCCCACTAGCTCCACCATTGTGATTACCGAATGGGATAATACTCACCGCCACAGATTAATGACCATCATTACCATCTCGGAATAGATACAAGCACATTGAGCTTCATCCGATCAGCTGGATGAATTTCACCTTGAAGGGGCCGAGTCCAAAAGTTCCGGAGGTCATCTCCTAGAACTCTCAAGAACAAGGCCCATCTTACATGCAAACTCTGCTACTGCGCAAACATAGGTTGCAATTAAAGAGAAATTGCAAGGCCGTGATCGAAGAAGGTGATCTAAGAGAGAGTCCAAGGCTAGGGATTCATTGGGGGATTTGTGCCGATAGCAAAAAATTATGCAATACCCGAGCAACACCGGACGGAGGTGCTAGACGAGGGCTCCCGTTTTAGATCGAGTTTTAAAATCACCAAGTAGATGCGGTGAGGGCTGGCAACCGCTGCCAAACCTTTTTTCAAAATTCTGCCAGCTGAGTGACAAGAAAACATGATCTAAAGGAGAGTCAAGGAATAGCACCCTCGAGGGTGGGCTTCATGCCCCTCTAATTGATTCAATGTCGGCGTCCACCGTTTCAAAATCTGACATATCCATCCGCCCTGACAGTGGTGTTGAATCAATGAGGGGGGCACAGGAGAGGCTCGCGGCAACCACCTCTCCCCTTGTAGCTGCGATAGGCATGCAAAAAATTTTGCTAGAGCGCCAAGCACCCACCTCATGGCTAGAGACAAGGGCTCGCCATTAGATCAACTTCGAAATAGCTGAACAGACGCGCTGTAGAATGGCAACTGCTGCCAAGTCTCTTCCGCAGTTGCGTCGGTCAAGTGATCGAAGAAGGTGATCTAAGAGAGGGTCCAAGCGTAGGCATTTGTTGGGAGATTCGCGCTGATGGCATAAATTTATGCAATACCCGAGCAACACCGGACAGAGGTGCTAGACGAGGGCTCCCGTTTTAGATCGAGTTTTAAAATCACCAAGTAGACGCGGTGAGGGCTGGCAACCACTGCCAAACCTTTTTTCGAAATTGCACTAGCTGAGTTGACAAGAAAACATGATCTAAAGGAGAGTCCAGGAATAGCACCCTCGAGGGTGGGCTTCATGCCCCTCTAATTGATTCAACGTCGGTGTCCACCGTTTCAAAATCTGACATATCCATCCGCCCTGACAGCGGCATTGAATCAATGAGGGGAGCACGGGAGAGGCTCGTGGCAACCACCTCTCCTGTTGTAGCCGCGATAGGCACGCAAAATTTTTTGCTAGAGCGCCAAGCACCCACCTCATGGCTAGAGACAAGGGCTCGCCATTAGATCAACTTCGAAATCGCTGAACAGACGCGCTGTAGAATGGCAACCACTGCCAAGTCTCTTCCGTAGTTGCATCGGTCGAGTGATCGAAGAAGGTGATCTAAGAGAGGGTCCAAGCATGTAGGCATTCGTTGGGGGATTCACGCCGATGGCATAAATTTATGCAATACCCGAGCAACACCGGACGGAGGTGCTAGACGAGGGCTCCCATTTTAGATCGAGTTTTAAAATCACCAAGTAGACGCGGTGAGGGCTGGCAACCACTGCCAAACCTTTTTCCGAAATTGCGCCAGCTGAGTGACAAGTCCAGGAATAGCACCCTCGAGGGTGGGCTTCATGCCCCTCTAATTGATTCAACGTCGGTGTCCACCATTTCAAAATTCGACATATCCATCCGCCTTGACAGCGGTGTTGAATCAATGAGGGGGGCACGGGAGAGGCTCGCGGCAACCACCTCTCCCCTTGTAGCCATGATAGGCACGCAAAAAAATTTTGCTAGAGCGCCAAGCACCCACCTCATGGCTAGAGACAAGGGCTCGCCATTAGATCAACTTCGAAATCGCTGAACAGATGCTCTGTAGAATGGTAACCGCTGCCAAGTCTCTTCCACAGTTGCGTCGGTCGAGTGATCAAAGAAGGTGATCTAAGAGAGGGTCCAAGTGTAGGAATTCGTTGGGGGATTCGCGCCGATGGCATAAATTTCTGCAATACCCGAGCAACACCGGACGAAGGTGCTAGACAAGGGCTCCCATTTTAGATCGAGTTTTAAAATCACCAAGTAGACGCGGTGAGGGCTGGCAACCGCTGCCAAACCTTTTTCTGAAATTGCACCAGCTGAGTTGACAAGAAAACATGATCTAAAGGAGAGTCCAGGAATAGCACCCTCGAGGGTGGGCTTCATGCCCCTCTAATTGATTCAACGTCGGCGTCCACCGTTTCAAAATCTGACATATCCATCCACCCTGACAGCGGTGTTGAATCAATGAGGGGGGCACAGGAGAGGCTCGCGGCAACCACCTCTCCCGTTGTAGCCACGATAGGCATGCAAAAAATTTTGCTAGATCGCCAAGCACCCACCTCATGGCTAGAGACAAGGGCTCACCATTAGATCAACTTTGAAATCGCTGAACAGACGCGTTGTAGAATGGCAACCGCTGCCAAGTCTCTTCCATAGTTACGTCGGTCGAGTGATCGAAGAAGGTGATCTAAGAGAGGGTCCAAGTGTGTAGGCATTCGTTGGGGGATTTGCGCCGATGGCATAAATTTATGCAATACCCGAGCAACACCGGACGGAGGTGCTAGACGAGGGCTCCCATTTTAGATCGAGTTTTAAAATCACCAAGTAGACGCGGTGAGGGCTGGCAACCGCTGCCAAACCTTTTTCCGAAATTGTGCCAGCTGAGTGACAAGAAAACATGATCTAAAGGAGAGTCCAAGAAGAGCACCCTCGAGGGTGGGCTTCATGCCCCTCTAATTGATTCAACGTCGGCGTCCATCATTTCAAAATTCGACATATCCATCTGCCCTGACAGCGGCATTGAATCAATGAGGGGGGCACGGGAGAGGCTCGCGGCAACCACCTCTCCCCTTGTAGCCGCGATAGGCACACAAAAAAATTTTGCTAGAACGCCAAGCACCCACCTCATGGCTAGAGACAAGGGCTCGCCATTAGATCAACTTTGAAATCGCTAAACAGACGCTCTATAGAATGGAAACTACTGGCAAGTCTCTTCTGCAGTTGCGTCGGTCGAGTGATCGAAGAAGGTGATCTAAGAGAGGGTCCAAGCGTAGGCATTCGTTGGGGGATTCGCGCCAATGGCATAAATTTCTGCAATACCCAAGCAACACCGGATGGAGGTGCTAGACGAGGGCTCCCATTTTAGATCGAGTTTTAAAATCACCAAGTAGACGCGGTGAGGGCTGGCAACCGCTGCCAAACCTTTTTCCAAAATTGCGCTAGCTGAGTTGACAAGAAAACATGATCTAAAGGAGAGTACAGGAATAGCACCCTCGAGGGTGGGCTTCATGCCCCTCTAATTGATTCAATGTCGGCATCCACCGTTTCAAAATCCGACATATCCATCCACCCTGACAGCGGCATTGAATCAATGAGGGGGGCATGGGAGAGGCTCGCGGCAACCACCTCTCCCGTTGTAGCTGCGATAGGCACGCAAAATTTTTTGCTAGAGCGCCAAGCACCCACCTCATGGCTAGAGACAAGGGCTCGCCATTAGATCAACTTCGAAATCGTTGAACGGACGCGCTGTAGAATGGCAACCGCTGCCAAGTCTCTTCCGTAGTTGCATCGGTCGAGTGATCGAAGAAGGTGATCTAAGAGAGGGTCCAAGCGTGTAGGCATTCGTTGGAGGATTCGCACCGATGGCATAAATTTATGCAATACCTGAGCAATACCGGACAGAGGTGCTAGACGAGGGCTCCCGTTTTAGATCGAGTTTTAAAATCACCAAGTAGACGTGGTGAGGGCTGGCAACCGCTGCCAAACCTTTTTCCAAAATTGCGCCAGCTGAGTGACAAGAAAACATGATCTAAAGGAGAGTCCAGGAATAGCACCCTCGAGGGTGGGCTTCATGCCCCTCTAATTGATTCAACGTCGGTGTCCACCGTTTCAAAATCTGACATATCCATCCGCCCTGACAGCGGCATTGAATCAATGAGGGGAGCACGGGAGAGGCTCGTGGCAACCACCTCTCCTGTTGTAGCCGCGATAGGCACGCAAAAAGTTTTGCTTGAGCGCCAAGCACCCACCTCATGGCTAGAGACAAGGGCTCGCCATTAGATCAACTTTGAAATCGCTGAACAGACGCGTTGTAGAATGGCAACCGCTGCCAAGTCTCCTCTGTAGTTGCGTCGGTCGAGTGATCGAAGAAGGTGATCTAAGAGAGGGTCCAGGCATAGGCATTCGTTGGGGGATTCACGTCGATGGCATAAATTTATGCAATACCCGAGCAACACCGGACGGAGGTGCTAGACGAGGGCTCCCGTTTTAGATCGAGTTTTAAAATCACCAAGTAGACGCAGTGAGGGCTGGCAACCGCTGCCAAACCTTTTTCTGAAATTGCGCCAGCTGAGTGACAAGAAAACGTGATCTAAAGGAGAGTCCAGGAATAGCACCCTCGAGGGTGGGCTTCATGGCCCTCTAATTTATTCAACGTTGGCGTCCACCGTTTCAAAATCCGACATATCCATCGGCCCTGACAGTGGTGTTGAATCAATGAGGGGGGCAAGGGAGAGGCTCGCGGCAACCACCTCTCCCATTGTAGCCATGATAGGCACGCAAAAAATTTTGCTAGAGCGCCAAGCACCCACCTCATGGCTAGAGACAAGGGCTCGCCATTAGATCAACTTTGAAATCGCTGAACAGACGCGCTGTAGAATGGCAACCGCTGCCAAGTTGCGTCGGTCGAGTGATCAAAGAAGGTGATCTAAGAGAGGGTCCAAGCGTAGGCATTCGTTGGGGGATTCGTGCCGTTGGCATAATTTTATGCAATACCCAAGAAACACCGCTCGGAGGTGCTAGGCGAGGGCTCCCATTTTAGATTGAGTCTTAAAATCACCAAGTAGACGCGGTGAGGGATGGCAACCGCTGCCAAACCTTTTTCCAAAATCGTGCCAGTTGAGTGAGAAGAAAACATGATCTAAAGGAGAGTCGAGGAATAGCACATCCAGGGTGGGCTTCATGCCCCTCTAATTGATTCAACGTCGGCGTCCACCGTTTCAAAATCTGACATATCCATCCGCCTTGACACTGGCATTGAATCAATGAGAGGGGCACGGGAGAGGCTCGCGGCAACCACCTCTCCTATATAAGCTATTAGTGCGAGGCTTGCTCTGCATTAGAAATTAGCGAACACACCGACATCTGCCTTAAAAATCCAAATCCTTTAAAATTCCTACCAAACAGCCATTCACGACCCAATTTTTTATGAGGTCGGCAGAGGAGCAAAAGATTGTCATCGGTTAGGAGATGTGAGTTCATGGAGCCGAGGGACTGAAATGGTCATTGAGCTCATCCGATCAACTGGATGAATTTCACCTTGAAGGGGCCCAATCCAAAAGTTCCGGAGGTCATCTCCTGGAACTCTCAAGATCAAGGCCCATCTTACATGCAAACTCTGCTACTGCGCAAACATAGGTTGCAATTAAAGAGAAATTGCGAGGCCGTCACAATGGCCCGAGGCCAATGGCTCCGACTAAGTCAATTTTCTCTTGCAATCACCATGCCACCGTTCATAGAGAGATCTCCCCATTCACTTGTGACGCGACGCACAATCCAAGTGCTAGACGCGAGCTCGCTCTTGAAAGAAAGACCACTT
Source organism: Cupressus sempervirens (assembly GCA_028749045.1). NCBI lineage: Eukaryota > Viridiplantae > Streptophyta > Pinopsida > Cupressales > Cupressaceae > Cupressus > Cupressus sempervirens. The sequence continues at coordinate 687,856,940 of CM053789.1, read as the reverse complement.
TCCAAGACATCCCCCATTCACTTGTGACACGACGCACAACCCAAGTGCTAGACACGAGCTCGCCCTTGAAAGAAAGACCACTTTCCAAGATATCCCCCGATGACACATTGGAACGACAACCGCTGTCGAACCATTCCCAATGTTGTGCTGATCGAGTTGGCACAGAGGCGACCTTAGGGAGCTCCCGCGTAGAAATCGGGATGTTCTTTCATACCCATCTCTCACAAAAACCAATCTTAGCTGTGAACAAATTTCACCGCAATGACACCATTGGAACGACGACCGCTGTCGAACAACTCCCGCATTTGTGCCCCGATGGAGTGAGAAAGAATAGCAACTTTGGGGAGCCGTGCATCGCAAATGGGCTACTGCTTCATTCCACTCTTATATATAGATCCGAAGTTGTTGATTTCGTTTGGAATCCGAGGCTACATTCGTCGTTGCTCACACAAGCAATGGCTCTTCTCATCGAATGGCCACGGGGAGCTTCCAATCACAAAGGCTCCCTTGTCACTCGTGATGTGCAGCCCAACTGCTTTCCAAAATTGCGCCAGCTGAGTGACAAGAAAACATGATCTAAAGGAGAGTCGAGGAATAGCACCTTGAGGGTGGGCTTCATGCCCCTCCAATTGATTCAACGTCAGCATCCACCGTTTCAAAATCTGACATTTCCATCCGCCTTGACACCGTCGTTGAATCAATGAGAGGGGCATGGGAGTGGTTCACGGCAACAACCTCTCCTATATAAGCTATTAGTGCGAGGCTCGCTCTGCATTAGAAATTAGCGAACATGCCGACATTCGCCATAAAAATCCAAATCGTTGAAAATTCTGACCAAACAGCCATCCACGACCCAATTTATTATGAGGTTGTCTAAGGAGCAAAAGATTGTCATCGGTAAGGAGATGTGAATTCATGGAGCCATGGGACTGAAATGGTCATCGAGCTCATCCGATCAACTAGATGAATTTCACCTTGAAGGGGCCCAATCCAAAAGTTCTAGAGGTCATCTCCTGGAACTCTCAAGAACAAGGACCGTCTTACTTGCAAACTCTGCTACTGCGCAAACATAGGTTGCAATTAAAGAGAAATTGCCAAGCCATCACAGTGGCCCGAGGCCAACGCTCTGACTAAGTCAATTTTCTCTTGCAATTACCATGCCGCCATTCATAGAGAGATCTCCCCATTCACTTGCGACGTGACGCACAATCCAAGTGATAGACGCGAGCTCGCCCTTGAAAGGCCAAGCCACTTTCTGAGACATCCCCCGATGACACATTGGAATGACAACCACTGTCGAACCATTCCCAATGTTGTGCCGATCGAGTTGGCACAGAGGCGACCTTAGGGAGCTCCTGCATAGCAATCAGGATGTGCTTTCGTACCCATCTCTCACAAAAACCAATCTTAGCTGTGAACAAATTTAGAATCCAAGGCTCGTATCCATCGATATCGTCGGCACTGGGTCTATATATTCAAAGGCCACAGAGAGGTTCCGATAAGAGAAGCTCCCCCGCTCGCTCGCATAAACATCCCAAATGCTAGACACAAGCTCCCACCCTTAGCATCGCTCTCCAGATCGCCGCAATGACACATTGGAATGACAACTGCTGTCGAACAACTCCCGAATTTGTGCCGATGGAGTGAGAAAGACGAGCAACTTTGGGGAGCCGCGCATGGCAAATGGGTTGCTGCTTCATTCCGCTCTTATATATAGATCTGATGTCATTGATTTCCTTTGGAATTCGAGGCTGCATTCATCCTTGCTCACACAAGCAATGGCTCTTCTCATCAAATGGTCACGGGGAGCTTCCGATTACAAAGGCTCCCTTGTCACCCGTGATGCGCAGCCTAACTGCTAGATGACGGCTCACCCTTCAGATCGCTGCCCAGGCAACCACCACAACGGCACCATTGGAACGACAACCACTGCCGAACCATTCCAAAAAATTTTTGCCAAAGAAGTTGTTGCAAAGAGAACGACTCTGGGGAGAGAACCCTCACATAGCAAAATCGGGATGGCTTCACGGCAGCTGGATGGGATTTGAATTCATGGAGCCAAGGGAGTGAAATGGTCATCGAGCTCATCTGATCAACTAGATGAATTTCACCTTGAAGGGGCCCAATCCAAAAGTTCTGGAGGTCATCTCCTAGAACTGTCAAGAACAAAGGCCAATCTTACATGCAAACTCTGCTACTGCGCAAACATAGGTTGCAATTATAGAGAAATTGCAAGGCCGTCACAATGGCCCGAGGCTAATGCTCCGACTACTAAGTCAATTTTCTCTTGCAATCACCATGCCGCTGTTCACAGAGAGATCTCCCCATTCACTTGTGACGACACACAATCCAAGTGCTAGACGCGATCTCGCCCTTGAAAGGCCGCATTCCAAGACATCCCGATGACACATTTAAACGACAACCGCTGTCAAACCATTCCCAATGTTGTGCCGATCGAGTTGGCACAGAGGCGATCTTAGGGAGCTCCCGTGAATCGATCGGGAAGTGCTTTCGTACCCATCTCTCACAAAAACCAATGTTAGCTGAACAATTTTAGAATCCAAGGCTCGTATCCATCGATATCATCGACACTGGGTCTATATTCAAAGGCCACAGAGAGGTTCCAATAAGAGAAGCTCCCCTGCTCTCTTGCACAAACATCCCCAAATGCTAGACACAAGCTCCCGCCCTTAGCATCGCTCTCCAGATCACCGCAATGACACATTGGAATGACAACCGCTGTCGAACAACTCTGGAATTTGAGCCAATGGAGTGAGAAACAAGAGCCAGATCGGGTCGACAAAAATAGCTAAGCCAGATCAGGTCGGCCAGCATGGCTCGGCCACACCATTTTTCGCCGAGAGCTTTCGATATTAAAGCTCCCATGTAGCAGCAATAAGTACACCATGACAAAATTGCTAGAGCGTCGAGCACCAATAGAAAATTGCCATTATACCAAGCAACATTGGAGTGCTAGACAAGGGCTCACGTTTAGATCAAGTTTTAAAATCACCAAAAAGACACGCCATGGATCAGCAACCGCTGCCTCACCTTTTCCAAAATTGAGTCATCAGAAAACATGATCTAAAGGAGAGCCGAAGAAAAGCACTGAGATCGCTTCATGCCCCTTTCATTCATTCAACATCAGCATACACCGTTTGAAAACCCAACAATCCAATCCGCCTAGACACCAATGTTGAATCAATGAAAGGGGCATGGGAGAGGCTCGTGGCAACAACCTCTCCTATATAAGCTATTAGTGCGAGGCTCGCTCTGCATTAGAAATCTATGATAGCGCGGACAAAAACCTTAAAAATCCAATTCAATGAAAAATGTGACCAAACAGCCATCCACGACACCGTTTTTGGAGCTTGCCCAGATCAGCTCAGCCAGAATGGCTCGCCCAGATCGGCTCGGCCAGCATGGTGACTTGCTAACTCGGTGAGAGTACTTCGAACTGTCAAGAACAAAGGCCAATCTAACATGCAAACTCTGCTATTGCGCAAACATAGCTTACAATTATAGAGAAATTGCAAGGCCGTCACAATGGCCTGAGGCCAATGCTCCGACTACTAGGTCAATTTTCTCTTGCAATTGCCATGCCGCCGTTCACAGAGAGATCTCCCCATTCACTTGTGACGACGCACAATCCAAGTGCTAGACGCGATCTCGCCCTTGAAAGGCCACGTTCCAAGACATCCCGATGACACATTGGAACGACAACCGCTGTCGAACCATTCCCAATGTTGTGCCGATCGAGTTGGCACAGAGGCGATCTTAGGGAACTCCCGCGTATCGATCGGGAAGTGCTTTTGTACCCATCTCTCACAAAAACCAATGTTAGCTGAACAATTTTAGAATCCAAGGCTCGTATCCATCGATATCGTCAGCACTGGGTCTATATTCAAAGGCCACAGAGAGGTTCTGATAAGAGAAGCTCCCGTGCTCGCTTGCACAAACATCCCCAAATTCTAGACGCAAGCTCTCGCACTTAGCATTGCTCTCCAGATCACCGCAATGACACATTGGAACGACAACCGCTGTCGAACAACTCTCAAATTTGTGCCGATGGAGTGAGAAACGAGAGCCAGATCGGGTCGACGAAAATGGCTAAGCCAGATCGGGTCTGCCAGCATGGCTCGGCCACCATTTTTTGCCGAGAGCTTTTGATATTAAAGCTCCCATGTAGCCGAGATAAGTACACCATGACAAATTGCTAGAGCGTCGAGCACCCATAGCAAATTGCCATTATACCAAGCAACGCCGGAGTGCTAGACAAAGGCTCACGTTTAGATCATGTTTTAAAACCACCAAAAACACATGCCATGGATCGGCAACTACTGCCTCACCTTTACCAAAATTGAGTCATCGGAAAACATGATCTAAAGGAGAGCCAAGGAAAAGCACTGAGATCGCTTCATGCCCCTTTCATTCATTCAACATCAGCATACACCGTTTGAAAACCCAACAATCTGATCCGCCTAGACACCAATGTTGAATCAATGAAAGGGGCATGGGAGAGGCTCGCGGCAACAACCTCTCCTATATAAGCTATTAGTGCCAGGCTCGCTCTGCATTAGAAATCTGCGATAGCACGGACAACATGGTGACTTGGTGACTCGGTGAGAGTACTTGGAACCGTCATGAAAAAAGCCCAATCATACATGCAAACTCTGCTACTGCGCAAACATAGGTTGCAATTATAGAGAAATTGCAAGGCCGTCACAATGGCCCGAGGACAATGCTCCGACTACTAAGTCAATTTTCTCTTGCAATCGCCATGCCGCCGTTCACAAAGAGATCTCCCCATTCACTTGTGACAAAGCACAATCCAAGTGCTAGATGCGAGCTCGCCCTTGAAAGGCCACGTTCCAAGACATTTTGATGACACATTGGAATGACAACCGCTGTCGAACCATTCCCAATGTTGTGCCGATCGAGTTGGCATAGAGGCGACCAAACAGCCATCCACGACACTGTTTTTGGAGCTCGACCAGATCGGCTCGGCCAGCATAGCTCGGCCAGAATAGCTCGGCCAGCATGGCTCGGCCAAAATGGCTCGCCCAGATCGGCTCGGCCAGCATGGCTCGGCCAGAACGGCTCGCCCAGATCGGCTCGCCCAGATCGGCTCGGCCAGCATGGCTTGCCCAGAACGGCCTTGGAGATTCGACTTGGTGGGCCGACCTGGCGGGGTGACTTGATGAACGCACTTGAAGGGTCGACTTGGTGGGGTGACTCTATGAACGGACCTAAAGAGTTGACTTGGTGAGAGTACTTGGCGGGGTGACTCGATGAAAGGACTTAAAGAGTCGACTTGGTGAGAGTACTTGGTGGGGCGACTTGATGAACGCACTTGAAGAATCAACTTGGTTAGAGTACTTGGTGGGGAGACTTGATGAACGGACTCAAAGAGTCGACTTGGTGAGAGTACCTGGTGGCTCGACTTGATGAGCAGACTTAAAGAGTCAACTTGGTGAGAGTACTTTGTGGGGTGAACTGATGAACGAACTTAAAGAGTCGGCTTGGCAGGGTGACTTGATGAAAGGACTTAAACAGTCGACTTGGTCGGGTGACTCGATGAACGAACTTAGAGGGTCGACTTTGCGGGGTGACTTGATGAACGGACCTAAAGAGTTGACTTGGTGAGAGTACTCGGTGGGGTGACCTGATGAACAGACTTAGAGAGTCGACTTGGTGAGAGTCCTTGGTGGGCCGACCTAGTTGGGTGACTTCGTGAACTGACTTAAAGAGTCAACTTGGTGGGAGTACTTGGTGGGGTGACTTGATGAACGGACTTCAAGGGTCGACTTGGCAAGGTGACTTGATGAACAGTCCTAAAGAGTTGACTTGGTGAGAGTACTTGGTGTGGTGACTTGATGAAAAGACTTCAAGAGTCGAATTGGTGAGAGTACTTGGTGGGGTGACTTGATGAACGCACTTGAAGGGTCGACTTGGTGGGGTGACTTTATGAACGGACTTAAAAGAGTTGACGTGGTGAGAGTGCTTGGTGGGGTGACTTGATGAAAATAGTTAAAGAGTCGACTTGGTGAGAGTAGTTGGTCGGGTGACTTGATGAACGCACTTGAAGAATCAACTTGGTTAGAGTACTTGGTAGGGTGACTTGATGAACGGACTTAAAGATTCGACTTGGTGGGCCGACCTGGCGGGGTGACTTGATGAACGGACTTAGAGAGTCGACTTGGTGAGAGTACTTGGTGGACCGATCTGGCCGGGTGACTTGATGAACAAACTTAAAGAGTCGACTTGGTGAGAGTACTCGGTGGGCTGACCTGGTCACGTGACTTGATGAATGGACTTAAAGAGTCGACTTGGTGGGCCGACTTGGTCGGGTGACTTGATGAACGAACTTAAAGAGTCGACTTGGTGGGTCGAACTAGCGGGGTGACTTGGTGAGAGTACTTGGTGGGCTGACCTGGCAGGGTGACTTGATGAACGAACTTAGAGAGTCGACTTTGTGAGAGTACTTGGTGGGTCGAACTGGCGGGGTGACTTGATGAACGAACTTAAAGAGTCGACCTGGTGAGAGAACTTGGTGGGCCGAGCTGGCGGGGTGAATTGATGAATGAACCTAAAGAGTTGACTTTGTGAGAGTACTTGGTGGGCCGACCTGGCGGGGTGAGTTAATGACCGAACTTAAAGGGTCGACTTGGTGAGAGTACTTGGTGGGCTGACCTGGCGAGGCGACTTGATGAACGAACTTAAAGAGTCGACTTGGTGAGAGTACTCGGTGGGGCGCCCTGATGAACAAACCTAAAGAATCGACCTGGTGAGAGTACTTGGTGGGCCGACCTGGCGGGGTGACTTGGTGAGCAAACTTAAAGAGTTGACTTGGTGAGAGTAGTTGGTGGGCTGACCTGGCGGGGTGACTTGATGAACGAACTTAAAGAGTCGACCTGGTGGGCCGACTTGGCAGAGTGACTTCATGAACGAACTTAAAGAGTCCACTCGGTGGGCCAACCTCGCGGGGTGACTTGATGAACGAACTTAAAGAGTCGACTTGGTGAGAGTAATTTGTGGGCTGACCTAGCGGGGTGACTTGATGAATGAACTTAAAGAGTCGACTTGGTGGGCTGACTTGATGAACGCAACTTGGCGGGGTGAACTGATGAACGGACTTAAAGAGTCAACTTGGTGGGAGTACTTGGTGGGCCGACTTGATGAACAGACTTATAGAGTCGACTTGGTGAGAGTAGTTGTTCTGGTGACTTGATGAACGGACTTAAAGAGTCGGCTTGGCGGGGTGACTTGATGAAAGGACTTAAACAGTCAACTTGGTTGGGTGACTCGATGAACGAACTTAGAGGGTCGACTTTGCGGGGTGACTTGATGAACGGACCTAAAGAGTTGACTTGGGGAGAGTACTCGGTGGGGTGACCTGATGAACAGACTTAGAGAGTCGACTTGGTGAGAGTCCTTGGTGGGCCGACCTGGTTGGGTGACTTCGTGAACTGACTTAAAGAGTCGACTTGGAGGGAGTACTTGGTGGGGTGACTTGATGAACGGACTTCAAGGGTCGACTTGGCGAGGTGACTTGATGAACGGTCCTAAAGAGTTGACTTGGTGAGAGTACTTGGTGTGGTGACTTGATGAAAAGACTTAAAGAGTCGAATTGGTGAGAGTACTTGGTGGGGTGAATTGATGAATGCACTTGAAGGGTCGACTTGGTGGGGTGACTTTATGAACGGACCTAAAGAGTTGACGTGGTGAGAGTACTTGGTGGGGTGACTTGATGAACATAGTTAAAGAGTCGACTTGGTGAGAGTAGTTGGTCGGGTGACTTGATGAACGCACTTGAAGAATCGACTTGGTTAGAGTACTTGGTGGGGTGACTTGATGAACGGACTTAAAGATTTGACTTGGTGGGCCGACCTGGCGGGGTGACTTGATGAACGAACTTAGAGAGTCGACTTGGTGAGAGTACTTGGTGGGCCGACCTGGCCGGGTGATTTGATGAACAAACTTAAAGAGTCGACTTTGTGAGAGTACCCGGTGGGCTGACCTGGTCACGTGACTTGATGAACGGACTTAAAGAGTTGACTTGGTGGGCCGACTTGGCCGGGTGACTTGATGAACGAACTTAAAGGGTCAACTTGGTGGGTCGAACTAGCGGGGTGACTTGGTGAGAGTACTTGGTGGGCAAACCTGGCAGGGTGACTTGATGAACAAACTTAGAGAGTTGACTTTATGAGAGTACTTGGAGGGTCGAACTGGCAGGGTGACTTGATGAACGAACTTAAAGAGTCGACCTGGTGAGAGAACTTGGTGGGCCGAGCTGGCGGGGTGAATTGATGAACGAACCTAAAGAGTCAACTTTGTGAGAGTACTTGGTGGGTCGACCTGGCGGGGTGAGTTGATGACCGAACTTAAAGGGTCGACCTGCTGAGAGTACTTGGTGGGCCGACCTGGCGGGGTGACTTGATGAACAAACTTAAAGAGTCAACTTGGTGAGAGTACTCAGTGGGGTGACCTGATGAACAAACCTAAAGAGTCGACCTGGTGAGAGTACTTGGTGGGCCGACGTAGTGGGGTGACTTGGTGAGCAAACTTAAAGAGTCGACTTGGTGAGAGTCGTTGGTGGGCTGACCTAGCGGGGTGACTTGATGAACGAACTTAAAGAGTCCACTTGGTGGGCCAACTTGGCAGAGTGACTTCATGAACGAACTTAAAGAGTCCACTCGGTGGGCCGACCTGGCAGGGTGAATTGATGAACGAACTTAAAGAGTCGACTTGGAGAGAGTAATTTGAGGGCTGACCTGGCGGGGTGACTTGATGAATGAACTTAAAGAGTCGACTTGGTGGGGTGACTTGATGAACGCACTTGAAGGGTTGACTTGGTGGGGTGACTCTATGAACTGACCTAAAGAGTTGACTTGGTGAGAGTACTTGGTGGGGTGACTCGATGAAAGGACTTAAAGAGTTGACTTGGTGAGAGTACTTGGTGGCTCAACTTTATGAGCAGACTTAAAGAGTCCACTTGGTGAGAGTGGGCCTAACGGGGCGATATGGTGAGTGGGCCTAACGGGGCGAGTTGGTGGGGTGACTTGGCGAGTGGTATTAGAGAGCCGACATGGTGAGGCGACTTGGAGAGTTGGTTCGTTGAGATGACATGGTGAGCTAACTTGGCGAGTCGACCCGACGAGCAAACTTAAAGAGTCGACTTGGCAACATACTCGAGTCCACTTGGTGAGGTGACCCGGCGAGCGGGCTCAAAGAGTCAACATGGTGAGGCAACTCATTGAGTCAACATGGTGAGGCAACTCATGGTGAGGAGCTATCCTTGAGGCGACTTGGTGGGTCTACCTGATTAGTCGACTTGGTGAGCCGACCTGACGAGCTAACACAGTGAGTGGGCTTAAAGAGGCGATGACTTGGTGGGGTAACTCAGCAAGCCATCTTATCGAGGCGAGATGGTGAGTCAACTTGGTGAGCTGACTTGGTGAGCGCACTTAAAGAGTCAACTTCGTGAGGTGACTCGGTGAGTTAGCCCACTGATGCGACTTGGGCGGGCTGACCTGGCGAACGAACTTAAAGAGGTGACTTGGGTGGGCTGACCTGGCGAGCGAACTTAAAGAGTTGACTTGGCAATGTACTTGAAAAATTGACTTGGTGAGCAGACATGGTGAGTGGTCTTAGAGAAGCAACTCGGCGGGGCGACTTGATGAACGGACTTAAAGGGTCGACTTGGCGGGGTGACTTGATGAACGGACCTAAAGAGTTGACTTGGTGAGAGTACTTGGCAGGTTGAACTGATGAATGGACTTAAAGAGTCGACTTGGTGGGAGTACTTGGTGGGCCGACTTGATGAACGGACTTATAGAGTCGACTTGGTGAGAGTAGTTGTTCTAGTGACTTGATGAACAGACTTAAAGAGTCGGCTTGGCAGGGTGACTTGATGAAAGGACTTAAATAGTCGACTTGGTCGGGTGACTCGATGAACGAACTTAGAGGGTCGACTTTGCGGGGTGACTTGATGAACGGACCTAAAGAGTTGACTTGGTGAGAGTACTCGGTGGGGTGACCTGATGAACAGACTTAGAGAGTCGACTTGGTGAGAGTCCTTTGTGGGCCGACCTGGTTGGGTGACTTCGTGAACTGACTTAAAGAGTCGACTTGGTGGGAGTACTTGGTGGGGTGACTTGATGAACGAACTTCAAGGGTCAACTTGGCAAGGTGACTTGATGAACGGTCCTAAAGAGTTGACTTGGTGAGAGTACTTGGTGTGGTGACTTGATGAAAAGACTTAAAGAGTCGAATTGGTGAGAGTACTTGGTGGGGTGACTTGATGAACGCACTTGAAGGGTCGACTTGGTGGGGTGACTTGATGAACATAGTTAAAGAGTCGACTTGGTGAGAGTAGTTGGTCGGGTGACTTGATGAACGCACCTAAAGAATCGACTTGGTTAGAGTACTTGGTGGGGTGACTTGATGAACGGACTTAAAGATTCGACTTGGTGGGCCGAACTGGTGGGGTGACTTGATGAAGGGACTTAGAGAGTCGACTTGGTGAGAGTACTTGTTGGGCCGACCTGGCCGGGTGACTTGATGAACAAACTTAAAGAGTCGACTTGGTGAGAGTACCCGGTGGGCTGACCTGGTCACATGACTTGATGAACGGACTTAAAGAGTCGACTTGGTGGGCCGACTTGGCCGGGTGACTTGATGAATGAACTTAAAGGGTCGACTTGGTGGGTCAAACTAGCGGGGTGACTTGGTGAGAGTACTTGGTGGGCTGACCTGGTAGGGTGACTTGATGAACGAACTTAGAGAGTCGACTTTGTGAGAGTACTTGGTGGGTCGAACTGGCGGGGTGACTTGATGAAGAAACTTAAAGAGTCGACCTGGTGAGAGAACTTGGTGGGCCGAGCTGGCGGGGTGAATTGATGAACAAACCTAAAGAGTCGACTTTGTGAGAGTACTTGGTGGGCCGACCTGGCAGGGTGAGTTGATGACCAAACTTAAAGGGTCGACTTGGTGAGAGTACTTGGTGGGCCGACCTGGCGGGGCGACTTGATGAACGAACTTAAAGAGTCAACTTGGTGAGAGTACTCGGTGGGGTGACCTAATGAACAAACCTAAAGAGTCGACATGGTGAGAGTACTTGGTGGGCTGACCTGGTGGGGTGACTTGGTGAGCAAACTTAAAGAGTCGACTTGGTGAGAGTAGTTGGTGGGCTGACCTGGCGGGGTGACTTGATGAATGAACTTAAAGAGTCGACCTGGTGGGCCGACTTGGCAGAGTGACTTCATGAACAAACTTAAAGAGTCCACTCGGTGGGCCGACCTGGCGGGGTGAATTGATGAACGAACTTAAAGAGTCGACTTGGAGAGAGTAATTTGTGGGCTGACCTGGCGGGGTGACTTGATGAATGAACTTAAAGAGTCGACTTGGTGGGGTGACTTGATGAACACACTTGAAGGGTCGACTTGGTGGGGTGACTCTATGAACGGACCTAAAGAGTTGACTTGGTGAGAGTACTTGGTGGGGTGACTCGATGAAAGGACTTAAAGAGTCGACTTCGTGAGAGTACTTGGTGGCTCGACTTTATGAGCAGACTTAAAGAGTCCACTTGGTGAGAGTGGGCCTAACGAGGCGATGTGGTGAGTGGGCCTAACAGGGCGAGTTGGTGGGGCGACTTGGCGAGTGGTATTAGAGAGCCAACGTAGTGAGGCGACTCGGCAAGTTGGTTCGTTGAGATGACATGGTGAGCTGACTTGGCGAGTCAACCCGGCGAGCGAACTTAAAGAGTCGACTTGGCAACCTACTCGAGTCGACTTGGTGAGGTGACCCGGTGAGCGGGCTCAAAGAGTCAACATGGTGAGGTTACTCGTTGAGTCAACATGGTGAGGCGACTCATAGTGAGGAGCTATCCTTGAGGTGACTTGGTGGGCCTACTTGATTAGTCGACTTGGTGAGCTGACCTGACGAGCTGACACGGTGAGCGGGCTTCAAGAGGCGACGACTTGGTGGGGTAACTCGGCAAGCCATCTTATCGAGGTGAGATGGTGAGTCGACTTGGTGAGCTGACTTGGTGAGCGCACTTAAAGAGTCAACTTCATGAGGTGACTCGGCGAGTTAGCCCGCTGATGCGACTTGGACGGGCCGACCTGGCGAACGAACTGGCGAACGAACTTAAAGAGGAGACTTGGGCAGGCTGACCTGGCGAGCGAACTTAAAGAGTTGACTTGGCAACGTACTTGAACAACCGACTTGGTGAGCAAACATGGTGAGTGGGCTTGGAGAAGCAACTCGGCGGGGCGACTTGATGAACGGACTTAAAGGGTCGACTTGGCGGGGTGACTTGATGAACGGACCTAAAGAGTTGACTTGGTGAGAGTACTTGGCGGGGTGAACTGATGAACGGACTTAAAGAGTCGACTTGGTGGGAGTACTTGGTGGGCCGACTTGATGAACGGACTTATAGAGTCGACTTGGTGAGAGTAGTTGTTCTGGTGACTTGATGAACGGACTTAAAGAGTCGGCTTGGCGGGGTGACTTGATGAAAGCACTTAAACAGTCGACTTAGTCGGGTGACTCGATGAACAAACTTAGAGGGTCGACTTTGCGGGGTGACTTGATGAACGGACCTAAAGAGTTGACTTGGTGAGAGTACTCGATGGGGTGACCTGATGAACAGACTTAGAGAGTCGACTTGGTGAGAGTCCTTGGTGGGGCGACCTGGTTGGGTGACTTCGTGAACTGACTTAAAGAGTCGACTTGGTGGGAGTACTTGGTGGGGTGACTTGATGAACGGACTTCAAGGGTCGACTTGGCGAGGTGACTTGATGAACGGTCCTAAAGAGTTGACTTGGTGAGAGTACTTGGTGTGGTGACTTGATGAAAAGACTTAAAGAGTCGAATTGGTGAGAGTACTTGTTGGGGTGACTTGATGAACGCACTTGAAGGGTCGACTTGGTGGGGTGACTTTATGAACGGACCTAAAGAGTTGACATGGTGAGAGTGCTTGGTGGGGTGACTTGATGAACATAGTTAGAGAGTCAACTTGGTGAGAGTAGTTGGTCGGGTGACTTGATGAACGCACTTGAAGAATTGACTTGGTTAGAGTACTTGGTGGGGTGACTTGATGAACGGACTTAAAGATTCGACTTGGTGGGCCGACCTGGCGGGGTGACTTGATGAACAGACTTAGAGAGTCAACTTGGTGAGAGTACTTGGTGGGCCGACCTGGTTGGGTGACTTGATGAACAAACTTAAAGAGTCGACTTGGTGAGAGTACTCGGTGGGCTGACCTGGTCACGTGACTTGATGAACGGACTTAAAGAGTCGACTTGGTGGGCCGACTTGGCCGGGTGACTTGATGAACAAACTTAAAGGGTTGACTTGGTGGGTCTAACTAGTGGGGTGACTTGGTGAGAGTACTTGGTGGGCTGACCTAGCAGGGTGACTTGATGAACGAACTTAGAGAGTCAGCTTTGTGAGAGTACTTGGTGGGTCAAACTGGCGGGGTGACTTGATGAACGAACTTAAAGAGTCAACTTGGTGAGAGAACTTGGTGGGCCGAGCTGGTAGGGTGAATTGATGAACGAACCTAAAGAGTCGACTTTGTGAGAGTACTTGGTGGGTCGACCTGGCGGGGTGAGTTGATGACCGAACTTAAAGGGTCGACTTGGTGAGAGTACTTGGTGGGCCGACCTGGCGGGGTGACTTGATGAACGAACTTAAAGAGTCGACTTGGTGAGAGTACTCGGTGGGGTGCCCTAATGAACAAACCTAAAGAGTCGACCTGGTGAGAGTACTTGGTGGGCCGACCTGGCGGGGTGACTTGGTGAGCAAACTTAAAGGGTCGACTTGGTGAGAGTAGCTGGTGGGCTGACCTGGCGGGGTGACTTGATGAACGAACTTAAAGAGTCGACCTGGTGGGCTGACTTGGTAGAGTGACTTCATGAATGAACTTAGAGAGTCCACTTGGTGGGCTGACCTGGCGAGTTGGTGGGGCGACTTCATGAACGGACCTAAAGAGTTGACTTGGTGAGAGTACTTTGTCTGGTGACTCGATGAAAGGACTTAAAGAGTCGACTTGGTGAGAGTACTTGGTGGCTCAACTTTATGAGCAGACTTAAAGAGTCCACTTGGTGAGAGTGGGCCTAACGGGGCGATGTGGTGAGTGGGCCTAACGGGGCGAGTTGGTGGGGCGACTTGGCGAGTGGTATTAGAGAGCCGACATGGTGAGGCGACTCGGCGAGTTGGTTCGTTGAGATGACATGGTGAGTTGACTTGGCAAGTCGACCCGGTGAGCGAACTTAAAGAGTCGACTTGGCAACATACTTGAGTCAACTTGGTGAGGAGACCCGATGAGCGAGCTCAAAGAGTCAACATGGTGAGGCGAGTCATTGAGTCAACATGGTGAGGCGAGTCATGGTGAGGAGCTATCCTTGAGGTGACTTGGTGGGCCTACTTGATTAGTTAACTTGGTGAGCCGACCTGACAAGTTGACACGGTGAGCGGGCTTAAAGAGGCGATGACTTGGTGGGGTAACTCAGCAAGCCAACTTATCGAGGCGAGATGGTGAGTCGACTTGGTGAGCTGACTTGGTGAGCGCACTTAAAGAGTCAACTTCGTGAGGTGACTCGGCGAGTTAGCCTGCTGATGCGACTTGGGCGGGCCCACCTGGCGAACGAACTTAAAGAGGCGACTTGGGCAGGCTGACCTGGTGAGTGAACTTAAAGAGTTGACTTGGCAACATACTTGAACAATCGACTTGGTGAGCTGACATGGTGAGTGGGCTTAGAGAAGCAACTCGGCAGGGCGACTTGGCGAGCACACCTGCTGGGGCAAGGTGGTAAAATGACTAGGTGATTCGACTTGGTGAGCTGACTTAGGGAACTGACTTGGTGAGTGAACTTAAGGGGTCAACTTGTTGAGGCAACCTGAATAGTCAACTCGGTGAGGTGACTTGGGGAGCCGACATGGTGAGCGGTCTTTAAGAAGAGGTGACCTAGTGGGGCAACCTAGTGAGGCGATACGGTAAGTCATCTTGGTGAGCCGGCTTGACGAGCTGTGAGTGGACTTAAAGAGTCAATTCTTGATTTGGCAAAGACCACATGGTTAGATGACTTGGTGAGCCGACCTGGCTAGCAAAATTGGCAAGCAAACTTATAGAATCGACTTGCTGTCCCCAGCCAGGATCGCACACCTGGGTCGACCCAACTTGGGTCACCCGACTAGGTCAACCCATCTCCGTCGCCCCAACCTCGGCCGACCTGACTGGGTCGCCAGAGTGGGTCGACGAGGGGAAAAAAAATAACAAAAAAAATCATGAGAGGCCCTGTACAGGTTACTCGCTTTTGGATCACGCACAAGTTTCAGTTCATGTATTGCTGAGCCGACTCGAGGCATTATGCCTAGCTAGCCGGATTTGAGGTAGGGTAGCCGAAACGATCCGATTGGAGAATTTTCTTTATAAAAAGAGATCATGATAGGCCTCGTAAGGCAAAAAAGAATGAAATTTTGGGAGTTCAAAAAAAAACGTTACCCGGTTTTGGATCGCGCATAGGGCTCAAGTCACGTAGCATCGAGGTGCCCTGGGTGACATGATTCGAGCGAAAAATCGACGATGGCATGAGTCATGCAAAAACATTGGAGGCCATTAAGGCTCGAGGTGCTTCGAGTCGAGGTTGCCGAGGCGGGTCGGGTTGAAAACTTTGGGCGTTAACCAAAAAGAAAAAGTTAACCGCTTTTGGATCATGTACACGGCTTGGGGCACTTAGAATCAAGTCGAGCATGGTGACATGAGTCGTGCAAAAAATTTGGAGACGACTCGAGTCGGGGCATCCGACTCTATTCGAGTTCAAAACTTTGGGACTTGACAAAAAAAAGAAAAAAGAAAAAGTTACCCGGTTTTGGATCACGTAAGTCACTCGGGCCACTCAGAATCAAGGCGAGTGCGATTACATGAGTCGAGCGAAAAAAAAAAATGGAGGCGGTTAAGGCTCGAGGCAATTCGAGTCGGGGTAGCTGAGTCGATTCGAAAACTTTGGCCATTAGCCAGAAAAAGAGTTAATCACTTTTGGATCACGTACATGACTTGGGGCACGTAGAATCAAGTCAAGCACGGTGACATGAGTGGTTCGAAAAAATTGCAGGCGATTAAGGCTCGAGGCAATTTGAGTTGGGGTTTCTGACACGATTCGGGTTGAAATCTTTGGGTGTTAACCAAAGAAGGAAGAAGTTAACTACTTTTGGATCATGTACATGACTCGGGGCACCAAGTCGAGCATGGTGACATGAGTCCTGCGAAAAAATTGGAGGCGGTTAAGGCTCGAGGTGATACGAGTCAGGGTCGCCGACACAATTTGGGTTGAAAAATTTGGGCGTTAACCGAAAAAAAGAGTTGACTGCCTTTGGATCACGCACATGACTTGGCGCACTTAGAATCATGTCGAGCACGGTGACATGAGTCGTGCGAAAAAATTGGAGGTGGTTAAGGCTCGACGCGATTCGAGTCGGGGTTCGGGTAATTGGGGCGATTCGTGTCGGGGTTGCCGACATGGTTCAAGTTGAAAACTTTGGGCATTAACCCCCCAAAAAAAAAAGGTTGACCTCTTTTGGACCACGTACACGACTCAGGGCACTTAGAATCAAGTCGAGCACGGTGACATGGGTTGTGCAAAAAATTTGGAGGCGATTCGAGTCGGGGTAGCCAACTCGATTTGAGTTCAAAACTTTGGGCGTTAACCAAAAAAATAAGTTGACCGGTTTTGGATCACGTACATGAGTCGTCTGCCCTCGTGAAAATTACAAAACCCGGGGACCCGCCTGGAATTTACAGTCGAAAGATTTTTCTGCCCTCACAAAAATTTACAAACCCCACCCGCTCGAAATTCGGACTTGGAATATTAACCCGATTCCCTTTCGATGATCGCGCAAAGTGCGCCCTTGAAACAGGGTTTCCCCATCTCTTAGGATCGACTAACCCATGTCCAAGTGCTGTTCACATGGAACCTTTCCCCACTTCAGTCTTCAAAGTTCTCATTTGAATATTTGCTACTACCACCAAGATCTACACCGGGGGCCGGTCCACCCAGGCTCACGCCCAAGGTTTCGCAACAACCCCCGCATCCTCCTACTCATCAGAGCTTGGCACTTGCCCCGACGGCCGAGTATAGGTTGCGCGCTTCAGCGCCATCCATTTTTGAGGCTAGTTGATTCGGCAGGTGAGTTGTTACACACTCCTTAGCGGATATCGACTTCCATGACCACCGTCTTGCTGTCTTAATCAACCAACACCCTTTGTGGGATCTGGGTTAGCGTGCAATTTGGCACCGTAACTTGGCTTTCGGTTCATCCCCCATCGCTAGTTCTGCTTACCAAAAATGGCCCACTTGGAGCTCGCGATTCTGTGGCGCGGCTCAACAGAGCAGCCGCGCCGACTTACCTATTTAAAGTTTGAGAATAGGTCAAGGGTGTTACGCCCCTGATGCCTCTAATCATTTGCTTTACCCGATAAAACTCGCACGTGAGCTCCAGCTATCCTGAGGGAAACTTCGGAGGAAACCAGCTACTAGATGGTTCGATTAGTCTTTTGCCCCTATACCCAAGTCAGACGAATGATTTGCACATTAGTATCGCTGTGGGCCTCCACCAGAGTTTCCTCTGGCTTCGCCCTGCTCAGGCATAGTTCACCATCTTTTGGGTCCCAACAGGTGTGCTCGCACTCGAACCCTTCATAGAAGATCAGGGTCGATCGGCGGTGCACCCCCCAAGAGGGGATCTCGCTAGTCAGCTTCCTTGCGCCTCGCGGGTTTTCCAAACCCGCCAAGTCCCACACATGTTAGACTCCTTGGTCTGTGTTTCAAGACGAGTCGGATGGAAAGCCCGCTGGCCAGCGCCACGAGCGCACAGGTGCCTGAGAGCCCGTCGTAAAGGTGCGCACTTTGCTCCTTGACCACCGTGATGGAAGTATTTGTGCGACCAGAAGGTCGCGCTTGTGCCGCCGCGACAGCCCGCGCTGGCACATCCCCTGAACCAAGCGGTAGACTGGCTCACACCATTCCGCATCCGATCGGGGCACATCGTCGGCCTCCATCTGCTTCCCTCTCGGCAATTTCAAGAACTCTTTAACTCTCTTTTCAAAGTCCTTTTCATCTTTCCCTCGTGGTACTTGTTCGCTATCGGTCTCTCGCCCGTATTTAGCCTTGGACGAAATTTACCACCCGATTAGGGCTGCATTCCCAAACAACCCGACTCGCCGACAGCGCCTCGTGGTGCGACAGGGTTCGGGCCCGACGGGGCTCTCACCCTCTCTAGCACCCCCTTCCAGGGGACTTGGGCCTGGTCCGTCGCTGAGGATGCTTCTACAGACTACAATTCGATAGGCGCGGCCGTCAATTTTCATGCTGGGCTCTTCTCGGTTCGCTCGCTGTTACTAGGGGAATCCTGGTAAGTTTCTTTTCCTCCGCTTATTGATATGCTTAAACTCAGCAGGTACTCACGCCTGACTTGGGGATGCGGTAGAGATGCAGCAATGCCTGCACTGTGGCGGGCTGCTGAGCCCAGAATAAAGCTCCTCGCGAGGAATCGTTCGATCGGCGCAAACCAACATCGGCCTTTGCGAGCCACTGCTCGTCGCGACAGATTGACGGACCTCGTGCTCATTTTAGCCGACTGCGCGCCACTTGCAGACACGGACGGCCATCTCCGCTCCTCGCCGGGGAGGGAAAAATTTTGTAGTGCGATGCCCAAGCAGACGTGCCCTTGGTCGAGGCCTCGGGCGCAACTTGCATTCAAAGACTTGATGATTCACGGGATTCTACAATTCAGGGTCTCGAACCGACAATGATCCTACCGCAGGTTCACCTACGGTAACCTTGTTACGACTTCTCCTTCCTCTAAATGATAAGGTTCAGTGAACTTCTCGCGACGTCACCGATAGGAACCGCCGTCATCGTCGCGATCCGAACACTTCACCGGATCATTCAATCGGTAGGAGCGACAGGCGGTGTGTACAAAGGGCAAGGACGTAGTCAATGCGAGCTGATGACTCGTGCTTACTAGGAATTCCTCGTTGAAGATCAATAATTGCAATGGTCTATCGCCATCATGATGCAATTTGGCAAGATTTCCCAAACCTTTTGGGCCAGGGAGAGAAACTCGTTGGTTGCATCAGTGTAGTGCGCGTGCGGCCCAGAACATCTAAGGGCATCACAGACCTGTTATTGCCTCAAACTTCCATGGCCTAGGAGGCCATAGTCCCTCTAAGAAGCTGGCCGTGAAGGGGAACCTCCGCATAGCTAGTTAGCAGGCTGAGGTCTCGTTTGTTAACGGAATTAACTAGACAAATTGCTCCACCAACTAAGAACGGCCATGCACCACCACCCATAGAATCAAGAAAGAGCTCTCAATCTGTCAATCCTTACTATGTCTGGACCTGGTAAGTTTCCCCGTGTTGAGTCAAATTAAGCCATAGGCTCCACTCCTGGTGGTGCCCTTCCGTCAATTCCTTTAAGTTTCAGCCTTGCGACCATACTCCCCCCGGAACCCAAACACTCTGATTTCTCAGAAGGTGCTGGCGGAGTCCTTAGAGCAACATCCGCCGATCCCTGGTCGGCATCGTTTATGGTTGAGACTAGGATAGTATCTGATCGTCTTCGAGCCCCCAACTTTCATTCTGGATTAATGAAAACATCCTTGGCAAATGCTTTTGCAGTGGTTCGTCTTCCATAAATCCAAGAATTTAACCTCTGACAATGAAATACGAATGCCCTCGATAGTCCCTATTAATCATTACTCTAGTCCCGAAGGCCAACGGAACAGGACCAGACTCCTATCGCGTTATTCCATGCTAATGTATTCAGAGTGTAGGCTTGCTTTGAGCACTCTAATTTTTTCAAAGTAATGGTGCCAGAACTGCGACCCAGCCAATTAAGACCAGGAACACGCCGCCGGTAGAAGGGACGTGAGGGCCAGTGCACACCCAGAAGGCAGACCGACCGTGACGACCCAAGGTCCAACTACTAGCTTTTTAACTGCAACAACTTAAATATACGCTATTGGAGCTGGAATTACCGTGGCTGCTGGCACCAGACTTTCCCTCCAATGGATCCTCGTTAAGGGATTTAGATTGTACTCATTCCAATTACCAGACTCGATGAGCCCAGTATTTTTATTTATTGTCACTATCTCCCTGTGTCAAGATTGGGTAATTTGTGCGCCTGCTGCCTTCCTTGGATGTGGTAGCCATTTCTCAGGCTCCCTCTCCAGAATCAAACCCTAATTCTCTGTCACCCGTCACCACCATGGTAGGCCTCTATCCTACCATCGAAAGTTGATAGGGCAGAAATTTGAATGAAGCATCGCCAGCACAAAGGCCGTGCGATCGGTCGAGTTATCATGAATCACCGGAATAGTGGGCGAGCCCGCGCTGGCCTTTTATCTAATAAATGCATCCCTTCTGAGAGTCGAGATTTGGTGCACGTATTAGCTCTAGAATTACTATGGTTATCCGAGTAGCAAAGTACCATCAAAGAAACTATAACTGATTTAATGAGCCATCCGCAGTTTCACAATCTGAAATAGTTCATACTTAGACATGCATGGCTTAATCTTTGAGACAAGCATATGACTACTGGTAGGATCGACTAGGTAGCTTCTAACAACGAGGGGACCCCCAAGACCTGCTACAGCCAAGGGATGCCTGTCGCGATGGGAAACCAAAATTTTTATTCGCTCCGTCATGCATCCAAACATAATCCGTCGACCAAGCAACAAGAATGACGTTCACAGCACATGCAGGACTTGCAACGCTCAAAGATTTCGCACAAGAGGAAAGTGTCCCATCGTCGACCAGAGAGGGCCGAACAGGGAGCCTCGGTTCACAAGCACCTGGGAAGAACATCCCGTACGAAACCCTTTACCCTCGAACTTGCTATCGCCACTACTCAGAAAGAAGCCTCGAGTCTGTACGAGATGCACCGCGCATGTAGCCACCTCAATTGTAAGGCCACTTAGAGACATCCATTTCCTAGGCATATGCCTCCTATATGCCTGTTGAGGTGCACCCTCATAGACAAAATCCTTCTCGATTGCAACAAACATTTTCCCATGACAAAGAGCTGGTTGCCGAAGTGCCAACGGAGACCACCGTGCTGAAGGGTGAAGGGCCATGCGAGTCGAAAGCATGGCTGGTTATGCGATTGGCGGGGGCATCACTGTGCACGTGACCACCTCAATTATAAGGCCGCTCGAGGGCATCGTGTATAACAACACCCCCTCTGCACATTTATAGGTGATGAGAGCCCGCCCGCATACACGGACATGTCAAATATCTCTGGCAAATATCTCCTTTCCCAGCACAGCCTCGCTAACCGTTCCCCTTGACATGTGATCTACCAGCGCAGGTACAAAAAAGTTCCTATGGCTGAACACTCACACTAGCATTGTCGGACAAGCTTCAATCTCATGCACATGCACATACTGAAGAACTGGCACCGCGAGGGAACCACCCGCGAGCACCCACATCTCAGCAAAAAGCATTCATGCGGTTTCTTCCCCTAGACAGACACGTTGGGCCTGCACTTGTCAGAGCATTGCAAAGACGAGCGCTCTAGTTCGCAGGAGCCTGAGAAGAACATCTCGTACGAAACCTGTTCCCCCAAAATGCTCGAATCACAAATGCTCGCAGCAGAGTCATAATGCAAGGATGTACACCACGCACGCGACTGAGTAAGGACACTCAAAGACATCCATTTCCCAGGCATATGCCCCCTACACGCTTTTTGGTGCACCCCGTACAAACGGCCATACTTCGACAAGCCCTCCCAAAATTTCGCATCTGAAGAGAGAGATGAAACGCCTTGGGCTTTTTGTCCACACAATGTAAACACCGAATGCTCTCTTTAGGGGGGAGCTGAAGAAGCGTATCTCCCATAGAACCCACGAGCCGCAGCCATTCAGATTGCACAGGGCAGGACAGGGCATGGAGAGTTTCCGCATCCGAACAAAAATTATCGGTAATACTCTACGCTTCTATTGGCCCGGACCACAAAGGTTGTCACGACAGTGCCATGCACTTCTGTAGGATGAGACAGTGAAGAGGCGAGCACGCACCGAGAACGCACTAGCGAATAAATTATGCAGCAACCAAACCTTTCGTCGGCTCCCCTCTCAATCCCAAGGCTCTACCGATCGACAAAAAACTTAGGGTGGAGAGTGGACCCTTGATGAAATTAGGGATGTCGAGCAATGCACCCGTGCAACCATCTCTTTCCTTCTTGCCGTCTGGGTAGGATAAAAATGCAATGATAGAACGTGCCAATGAGATGGAGCCCTTGGCTACAAGATACAACTCCATACACACTCAGCAACAAGCGCATCTTAGAATCGAACACCAAATGTGCAGTGTGTTGCAAGCCGTGCAGACACCTACATATAGGGTATATCCATCAAAACAAAGCGACAAGTACTTCCCACCAGCTCCGCCATTGCGATTACCGAATGGGATAATACTCACCGCCACAGATTAATGACCATCATTACCATCTCAGAATAGATACAAGCACATCGAGCTTCATCCGATCAGCTGGATGAATTTCAACTTGAAGGGGCCCAGTCCAAAAGTTCCAGAGGTCATCTCCTGGAACTCTCAAGAACAAGGCCCATCTTACATGCAAACTCTGCTACTGCGCAAACATAGGTTGCAATTAAAGAGAAATTGCAAGGCCGTCACAATGGCCCGAGGCCAATGCTCCGACTAAGTCAATTTTCTCTTGCAATCACCATGCCGCCGTTCACAGAGAGATCTCCCCATTCACTTGTGACAGAGCCGCTAGACGAGAGCTCCCGTTTTAGATGGAGTTTTAAAATCACCAAGAAGAGGTAGTGAGGGATGGCAACCGCTGCCAAACCTTTTTCCGAAATTGCGCCAGCTGAGTGACTAGAAAACATGCTTTATGCGATAGGCATGCAAAAAATTTTGCTACAGCGCCAAGCACCCACCTCATGGCTAGAGACAAGGGCTCGCCATTAGATCAACTTCGAAATCGCTGAACAGACGCGCTGTAGAATGGCAACCACTACCAAGTCTCTTCCGTAGTTGCATCGGTCGAGTGATCAAAGAAGATGATCTAAGAGAGGATCCAAGCATAGGCATTCATTGGGGGATTCGTGCCGATGGCATAAATTTATGCAATACCCGAGCAACACCGGACGGAGGTGCTAGACGAGGGCTCCCATTTTAGATCGAGTTTTAAAATCACTGAGTAGACGCGGTGAGGGCTGGCAACCACTGCCAAACCTTTTTCCGAAATTGTGCCATCTAAGTGACAAGAAAACATGATCTAAAGGAGAGTCCAAGAATAGTACCCTCGAGGGTGGGCTTCATGCCCCTCTAATTGATTCAACGTCGGCGTCCACCGTTTCAAAATTTGACATATCCATCTGCCCTGACAGCGGCGTTGAATCAATGAGGGGGGCACGAGAGAGGCTCGCGGCAACCACCTCTCCCATTGTAGCCGCGATAGGCACGCAAAAAATTTTGCTAGAGTTCCAAACACCCACCTTATGGCTAGAGACAAGGGCTCGCCATTAGATCAACTTCAAAATCGCTGAACAGACGCGCTGTAGAATGGCAACCACTGCCAAGTCTCTTCCGTAGTTGTGTCGGTCGAGTGATCGAACAAGGTGATCTAAGAGAGGGTCCAAGCATAGGCATTCATTGGGGGATTCACGCCGATGGCATAAATTTATGCAATACCCGAGCAACACCAGACGGAGGTGCTAGACGAGGGCTCCCGTTTTAGATCGAGTTTTAAAATCACCAAGTAGACACGGTGAGGGCTGGCAACCGCCGCCAAACCTTTTTCCAAAATTGCGCCAGCTGAGTGACAAGAAAACATGATCTAAAGGAGAGTCCAGGAATAGCACCCTCGAGGGTGGGCTTCATGCCCCTCTAATTGATTCAATGTTAGCGTCCACCATTTCAAAATCCGACATATCCATCCGCCCTGACAGCGGCATTGAATCAATAAGCTGGGCATGGGAGAGGCTCGTGGCAACCACCTCTCCCATTGTAGCCACGATAGGCACGCAAAAAATTTTTCTAGAGCGCCAAGCACCCACCTCATGGCTAGAGACAAGAGCTCGCCATTAGATCAACTTCGAAATTGCTGAACAGACGCGGTGTAGAATGGCAACCGCTGCCAAGTCTCTTCCGTGGTTGCGTCGGTCGAGTGATCGAAGAAGGTGATCTAAGAGAGGGTCCAAGCGTAGGCATTCGTTGGGGGGATTTGCGCCAATGGCATAAATTTATGCAATACCCGAGCAACACCGGACGGAGGTGCTAGACGAGGGCTCTCGTTTTAGATCGAGTTTTAAAATCACCAAGTAGACGCGGTGAGGGCTAGCAACCGCGGCCAAACCTTTTTCTGAAATTGCACCAGCTGAGTGACAAGAAAACATGATCTAAAGGAGAGTCCAAGAATAGCACCCTCGAGGGTGGGCTTCATGCCCCTCTAATTGATTCAACGTCGGCGTCCACCGTTTCAAAATCTGACATATCCATCCACCCTGAGAGCGGCGTTGAATCAATGAGGGGGGCACAGGAGAGGCTCGCGGCAACCACCTCTCCCCTTGTAGCCATGATAGGCATGCAAAAAATTTTGCTAGAGCGCCAAGCACCCACCTCATGGCTAGAGACAAGAGATCACCATTAGATCAACTTCGAAATCGCCGAACAGACGCGCTGTAGAATGGCAACCGATGCCAAGTCTCTTCCGTAGTTGCGTCGATCGAGTGATCGAAGAAGGTGATCTAAGAGAGGGTCCAAGCATAGGCATTCGTTGGGGGATTCATGCCGATGGCATAAATTTATGCAATACCCGAGCAACACCGGACGGAGGTGCTAGACAAGGGCTCCCGTTTTAGATCAAGTTTTAAAATCACCGAGTAGACGCGGTGAGGGCTGGCAACCGCTGCCAAACCTTTTTCCAAAATTGCACCAGCTGGGTGACAAGAAAACATGATCTAAAGGAGAGTCCAGGAATAGCACCCTCGAGGGTGGGCTTCATGCCCCTCTAATTGATTCAATGTCGGCGTCCACCGTTTCAAAATCCGACACATCCATCTGCCCTGACAGCGGCGTTGAATCAATGAGGGGGGCACGGGAGAGGCTCGCGGCAACCACCTCTCCCCTTGTAGCCGCGATAGGCACACAAAAAATTTTTCTAGAGTGCCAAGCACCCACCTCATGGCTAGAGACAAGGGCTCGCCATTAGGTCAACTTCTAAATCGCTGAACAGACGCGCTGTAGAATGGCAACCACTGCCAAGTCTCTTCTGTAGTTGTGTCGGTCGAGTGATCGAAGAAGGTGATCTAAGAGAGGGTCCAAGCGTAGGCATTCGTTGGGGGATTCGTGCGGATGGCATAAATTTATGCAATACCCAAGCAACACCGGACGGAGGTGCTAGACGAGGGCTCTCGGTTTAGATCGAGTTTTAAAATCACCGAGTAGACGCGGTGAGGGCTGGCAACTGCTGCCAAACCTTTTTTCGAAATTGCGCCAGCTGAGTGACAAGAAAACATGATCTAAAGGAGAGTCCAGGAATAGCACCCTCGAGGGTGGGCTTCATGCCCCTCTAATTGATTCAACGTCGGCGTCCACCTTTTCAAAATCTGACATATCCATCCGCCCTGACAGCGGCGTTGAATCAATGAGGGGGGCACGGGAGAGGCTCGCAGCAACCACCTCTCCCATTGTAGCCCCGATAGGCACGCAAAAAATTTTCCTAGAGCGCCAAGCACCCACCTCATGGCTAGAGACAAGGGCTCGCCATTAGATCAACTTTGAAATCGCTGAACAGATGCGCTGTAGAATTGCAACCACTGCCAAGTCTCTTCCGTAGTTGCGTCGGTCGAGTGATCGAAGAAGGTGACCTAAGAGAAGGTCCACGCGTAGGCATTCGTTGGGGGATTCACGCCGATGGCATAATTTTATGCAATACCCGAGCAACACCGGACGGAGGTGCGAGATGAGGGCTCCCGTTTTAGATCGAGTTTTAAAATCACCAAGTAGACGCGGTGAGGGATGGCAACTGCTGCCAAACCTTTTTCCGAAATTGTGCTAGCTGAGTGAGAAGAAAACATGATCTAAAGGAGAGTCAAGGAATAGCACATCCAGGGTGGGCTTCATGCCCCTCTAATTGATTCAACGTTGGCGTCCACCGTTTCAAAATCTGACATATCCATCCGCCTTGACACCGGCGTTGAATCAATGAGGGGGGCACGGGAGAGGCTCGCGGCAACCACCTCTCCTATATAAGCTATTAGTGCGAGGCTCGCTCTGCATTAGAAATTAGCGAACACAACGACATCCGCCTTAAAAATCCAAATCCTTCAAAATTCCTACCAAACAGCCATTCACGACCCAATTTTTTATGAGGTCGGCAGAGGAGCAAAAGATTGTCATCGGTTAGGAGATGTGAGTTCATGTAGCCAAGGGACTAAAATGGTCATCGAGCTCATCCGATCAACTGGATGAATTTCACCTTGAAGGGGCCCAATCCAAAAGTTCCGTAGGTCATCTCCTTGAACTCTCGAGAACAAGGCCCATCTTACATGCAAACTCTGCTACTGCGCAAACATAGGTTGCAATTAAAGAGAAATTGCGAGGCCGTCACAATGGCCCGAGGCCAATGTCTCTGACTAAGTCAATTTTCTCTTGCAATCACCATGCCGCCATTCACAGAGAGATCTCCCCATTCACTTGTGACGCGACGCACAATCCAAGGTCTAGATGCGAGCTCGCCCTTGAAAGAAAGACCACTTTCCAAGATGTCCCCCGATGACACATTGGAACGTCAACCGCTGTCGAACCACTCCCAATGTTGTGCCGATCGAGTTGGCACAGAGGCGACCTTAGGGAGCTCCCGTGTAGCAATCGGGATGTGCTTTCGTGCCCATCTCTCACAAAAACCAATGTTAGCTATGGACAAATTTGGAATCCAAGGGCTTGCATCCATCAATATCGTCGGCACTGGGTCTATATATTCAAAGGCCACGGAGAGGTTCCGATAAGAGAAGCTCCCCTGCTCGCTCGCACAAACATCCCAAATTCTAGACACAAGCTCCTGCCCTTAGCATCGCTCTCCAGATCACCGCAATGACACATTGGAATGACAACCGCTGTCGAACAACTCCCGAAATTGTGGCAATGGAGTGAGAAAGAAGAGCAACTTTGGGGAGCCGCGCATAGCAAATGGGCTGTGCTGCTGCTTCATTCCGCTCTTATATAGATCTAAAATCGTTGATTTCATTTGGAATCCAAGGCTGCATTCGTCCTTGCTCAAACAAGCAATGGCTCTTCTAATCGAATGGCCACGGGGAGCTTCCGATAACAAAGGCTCCCTTGTCACTCGTGATGCGCAGGCCAACTGCTAGACGACGGGTCACCCTTCAGATCGCTGCCCAGGCAACCTTCACAATGGCACCATTGGAACGACAATCACTGCCGAACCGTTCTGAAAATTTTGTGCCAAAGAAGTTGTTGCGTAGAGAACGAATCTGGGGAGAGAGCCCTCGCATAGCAAAATCGGGATGGTTTCACGGCCCTCCCAATAGAAACGATGCTGGTGCCAATATTCCAAAAATCTGAATAATGTGTCTTTCGTGAACACCAGCACTGATTTCTATTGGGGAGGGTCGCCGAGAACTTTTGTTATCAAAGCTCCCATTGTAAGCCGCGATAGGCACACAAAAAATTGCTAGAGCCCCAAGCACCCACCTCATGGCTAGACAAGGGCTCGCCATTAGTAGATCAACTTTGAAATCGCTGAACAGACGCGCTGTGGAATGGCAACCGCTGCCAAGCCTCTTCTGTAATTGCGTCGGTCGGGTGATCGAAGAAGGTGATCTAAGAGAGAGTCCAAGGCTAGGGATTCATTGGGGGATTCGCGCCGATAGAAAAAAATTATGCAATACCCGAGCAACTCCGGATGGAGGTGCTAGATGAGGGCTCCCATTTTAGATCAAGTTTTAAAATCACCAAGTAGACGCGGTGAGGGCTGGTAACCGCTGCCAAACCTTTTTCTAAAATTGCGCCAGCTGAGTGACAAGAAAACATGATCTAAAGGAGAGTCAAGGAATAGCACCCTCGAGGGTGGGCTTCATGCCCCTCTAATTGATTTAACGTCGGCGTCCATCATTTCAAAATCTGACATATCCATCCGCCCTGATAGCAGCGTTGAATCAATGAGGGGGGCACGGGAGAGGCTCATAGCAACCACCTCTCCCCTTGTAGCCGCGATAGGCACGCAAAAAATTTTGCTAGAGCGCCAAGCACCCACCTCATGGCTAGAGACAAGGGCTCGCCATTAGATCAACTTTGAAATCGCTGAACAGACGCGCTGTAGAATGGCAACCGATGCCAAGTCTCTTCCGTAGTTGCGTCGGTTGAGTGATCAAAGAAGGTGATCTAAGAGAGGGTCCAAGCGTAGGCATTCGTTGGGAGATTCGCGCCGATGGCATAAATTTATGCAATACCTGAGCAACACCGGACGGAGGTGCTAGACGAGGGCTCCCATTTTAGATCGAGTTTTAACATCACCAAGTAGACGCGGTGAGGGCTGGCAACCGCTGCCAAACCTTTTTCCGAAATTGCGCCAGCTGAGTTGACAAGAAAACATGATCTAAAGGAGAGTCCAGGAATAGCACCCTCGAGGGTGGGCTTCATGCCCCTTTAATTGATTCAACGTCGGCGTCCACCGTTTCAAAATCTAACATATCCATCTGCCCTGACAGCAGCGTTGAATCAATAAGGGGGGCACGGGAGAGGCTTGCGGCAACCACCTCTCCCGTTGTAGCCGTGATAGGCACGCAAAAAATTTTGCTAGAGCGCCAAGCACCCAACTCATGGCTAGAGACAAGAGCTCGCCATTATATCAACTTCAAAATCGGTGAACAGACGCGCTGTAGAATGGCAACCGCTGCCAAGTCTCTTCCGTAGTTGCGTCGATCGAGTGATCGAAGAAGGTGATCTAAGAGAGGGTCCAAGCATGTAGGCATTCATTGGGGGATTCGCGCCGATGGCATAAATTTATGCAATACCCGAGCAACACCGGACAGAGGTGCTAGACGAGGGCTCCCGTTTTAGATCGAGTTTTAAAATCACCAAGTAGATGCGGTGAGGGTTGGCAACCGCTGCCAAACATTTTTCCAAAATCGCGCCAGTTGAGTGAGAAGAAAACATGATCTAAAGGAGAGTCGAGGAATAGCACATCCAGGGTGGGCTTCATGCCCCTCTAATTGATTCAACGTCGGCGTCCACCGTTTCAAAATCTGACATATCCATCCGCCTTGACACCAGCGTTGAATCAATGATAGGCACCCAAAAAAATTTTGCTAGAGCGCCAAGCACCCACCTCATGGCTAGAGACAAGGGCATGCCATTAGATCAACTTCGAAATCGCTGAACAGATGCTCTGTAGAATGGCAACCGCTGCCAAGTCTCTTCCGCAGTTGCGTCGATCGAGTGATGGAAGAAGGTGATATAAGAGAGGGTCCAAGCGTAGGCATTCATTGGGGGATTCGCGCCGATGGCATAAATTTCTACAATACCCGAGCAACACCAGACGGAGGTGCTAGATGAGGGCTCCCATTTTAGATCGAGTTTTAAAATCACTGAGTAGACGCGGTGAGGGCTGGCAACTGCTGCCAAACCTTTTTTCAAAATTGCGCCAGCTGAGTGACAAGAAAACATGATCTAAAGGAGAATCCAAGAATAGCACCCTCGAGGGTGGGCTTCATGCCCCTCTAATTGATTCAACGTCGGCGTCCACCGTTTCAAAATTTGATATATCCATCCGCCCTGACAGGGGCGTTGAATCAATGAGGGGGGCACGGGAGAGGCTCGCGGCAACCACCTCTCCTGTTGTAGCCACGATAGGCACGCAAAAAATTTTTCTAGAGCGCCAAGCACCCACCTCATGGCTAGAGACAAGGGCTCGCCATTAGATCAACTTCAAAATTGCTGAACAGAGCCGCTGTAGAATGGCAACCGCTGCCAAGTCTCTTCCGTAGTTGCGTCGGTCGAGTGATCGAACAAGGTGATCTAAGAGAGGGTCCAAGCGTGTAGGCATTCGTTGGGGGATTCGCGCCGATGGCATAAATTTATGCAATACCCGAGCAACACCAGACGGAGGTGCTAGACGAGGGCTCCCATTTTAGATCGAGTTTTAAAATCACCAAGTAGATGCGGTGAGGGCTGGCAACCGCTTCCAAACCTTTTTCCAAAATTGCGCCAGCTGAGTGACAAGAAAACATGATCTAAAGGAGAGTCCAGGAATAGCACCCTCGAGGGTGGGCTTCATGCCCCTCTAATTGATTCAACGTCGGCGTCCACCATTTCAAAATCTGACATATCCATCTACCCTGACAGTGGCGTTGAATCAATGAGGGGAGCACGGGAGAGGCTCGCGGCAACCACCTCTCCCATTGTAGCCGTGATAGGCACGCAAAAAGTTTTTCTAGAGCGCCAAGTACCCACCTCATGGCTAGAGACAAGGGCTCGCCATTAGATCAACTTTGAAATCGCTGAACAGACGCGCTGTAGAATGGCAACCGCTGCCAAGTCTCTTCCGTAGTTGCATCGGTCGAATGATCGAAGAAGGTGATCTAAGAGAGGGTCCAAGCATAGGCATTTGTTGGGGGATTCGCGCCGATGGCATAAATTTATGCAATACCCGAGCAACACCAGACGAAGGTGCTAGACGAGGGCTCCCGTTATAGATCGAGTTTTAAAATCACCAAGTAGACGCGGTGAGGGCTGGAAATCGCTGCCAAACCTTTTTTTGAAATTGCGCCAGCTGAGTGACAAGAAAACATGATCTAAAGGAGAGTCTAGGAATAGCACCCTCACGGGTGGGCTTCATGCCCCTCTAATTGATTCAACGTCGGCGTCCACCATTTCAAAATCTGACATATCCATCCACCCTGACAGCGGCGTTGAATCAATGAGGGGGGCACGGGAGAGGCTCGCGGCAACCACCTCTCCCATTGTAGCCGCGATAGGCATGCAAAAAATTTTGCTAGAGCACCAAGCACCCACCTCATGGCTAGAGACAAGGGCTCACCATTAGATCAACTTTGAAATCGTTGAACAGACGTGCTGTAGAATGGCAACCGCTGCCAAGTTGCATCGGTCGAGTGATCGAAGAAGGTGATCTAAGAGAGGGTCCAAGCATAGGCATTCGTTGGGGGATTCGCGCCGTTGGCATAATTTTATGCAATACCCAAGCAACACCACTTGGAGGTGCTAGGCGAGGGCTCCCATTTTAGATCGAGTTTTAAAATCACCAAGTAGACGCGGTGAGGGATGGCAACCGCTGCCAAACCTTTTTCCAAAATTGTGCCAGCTGAGTGAGAAGAAAACATGATCTAAAGGAGAGTCGAGGAATAGCACATCCATGGTGGACTTCATGCCCCTCTAATTGATTCAACGTCGGCGTCCACCATTTCAAAATCCAACATATCCATCCGCCTTGACACGAGCATTGAATCAATGAGAGGGGCACGGGAGAGGCTCGCGGCAACCACCTCTCCTATATAAGCTATTAGTGCGAGGCTCGCTCTGCATTAGAAATTAGCGAACACACTGACATCCGCCTTAAAAATCCAAATCCTTTAAAATTCCTACCAAACAGCCATTCACGACCCAATTTTTTATGAGGTCGACAGAGGAGCAAAAGATTGTCATCAGTTAGGAGATGTGAGTTCATGAAGCCGAGGGACTGAAATGGTCATCGAGCTCATCCGATCAACTGGATGAATTTCACCTTGAAGGGGCCCAATCCAAAAGTTCCGGAGGTCATCTCCTAGAAATCTCGAGAAAAAGGCCCATCTTACATGCAAACTCTGCTACTGCACAAACATAGGTTGCAATTAAAGAGAAATTGCGCGGCCGTCACAATAGCCCGAGGCCAATGGCTCTGACTAAGTCAATTTTCTCTTGCAATCACCATGCCACCATTCATAGAGAGATCTCCCCATTCACTTGTGACGCGATGCACAATCCAAGTGCTAGACGCGAGCTCACCCTTGAAAGAAAGACCACTTTCCAAGACATCCCCCATTCACTTGTGACACGATGCACAACCCAAGTGCTAGACGCGAGCTCGCCCTTGAAAGAAAGACCACTTTCCAAGACATCCCCCAATGACACATTGGAACGACAACCACTGTCGTACCATTCCCAATGTTGTGCCGATCGAGTTGGCACAGAGGCGACCTTAGGGAGCTCTCGCATAGCAATCGGGATGTGCTTTCATACCCATCTCTCACAAAAACCAATCTTAGCTGTGAACAAATTTTGCCGCAATGACACCATTGGAACGATGACCGCTTTCGAACAACTCCCGCATTTGTGCCCTGATGGAGTGAGAAAGAATAGCAACTTTGGGGAGCCGCGCATCGCAAATAGGTTGCTGCTTCATTCTACTCTTATATATAGATCCGATGTCATTGATTTCATTTGGAATCTGAGGCTGCATTCGTCCTTGCTCACACAAGCAATGGCTCTTCTCATCGAATGGCCATGGGGAGCTTCCGATCACAAAGGCTCCCTTGTCACTCATGACGCGTAGCCCAACTGCTTTCCAAAATTGCGCCAGCTGAGTGACAAGAAAACATGATCTAAAGGAGAGTCGAGGAATAGCACCTCGAGGGTGGGCTTCATGCCCCTCCAATTGATTCAACATCGGCCTCCACCGTTTCAAAATCTGACATTTCCATCCGCCTTGACACCGTCGTTGAATCAATGAGAGGGGCACAGGAGAGGTTTGTGGCAACAACCTCTCCTATATAAGCTATTAGTGTGAGGCTCGCTCTGCATTAGAAATTAGCGAACACGCTGACATCCGCCATAAAAATCAAAATCATTGAAAATTCTGACCAAACAGCCATCCACGACCCAATTTATTATGAGGTCGTCTAAGGAGCAACAGATTATCATCGGTAAGGAGATGTGAATTCATGGAGCCAAGGGACTGAAATGGTCATCGAGCTCATTCGATCAACTGGATGAATTTCACCTTGAAGGGGCCCAATCCAAAAGTTTTGGAGGTCATCTCCTAGAACTCTCAAGAACAAGGACTGTCTTACTTGCAAACTCTTCTACTGCGCAAACATAGGTTGCAATTAAAGAGAAATTGCCAAGCCATCACAGTGGCCCGAGGCCAATGCTCCGACTAAGTCAATTTTCTCTTGCAATCACCATGCCGCCGTTCACAGAGAGATCTCCCCATTCACTTGCGACGCGATGCACAATCCAAGTGATAGACACGAGCTTGTCCTTGAAAGGCCAGGCCACTTTCCGAGACATCCCCCGATGACACATTAGAACGACAACCGCTGTCGAACCATTCCCAATGTTGTGCCGATCGAGTTGGCACAGAGGCGACCTTAGGGAGCTCCCGCGTAGCAATCGGGATGTGCTTTCGTACCCATCTCTCACAAAAACCAATCTTAGCTGTGAACAAATTTAGAATCCAAGGCTCGTATCCATCGATATCGTCGGCACTGGGTCTATATATTCAAAGGCCACGGAGAGGTTCCGATAAGAGAAGCTTCCCCGATCGCTCGCACAAACATCCCAAATGCTAGACACAAGCTCCCGCCCTTAGCATCGCTCTCCAGATCGCCGCAATGACACATTGGAACGACAACCGCTGTCGAACAACTCTCAAATTTGTGTCGATGGAGTGAGAAAGATGAGGAACTTTGGGGAGCCGCGCATGGCAAACGGGCTGCTGCTTCATTCCGCTCTTATATATAGATCCGATGTCATTGATTTCCTTTGGAATCCGAGGCTGCATTCGTCCTTGCTCACACAAGCAATGGCTCTTCTCATCTAATGGTCACGGGGAGCTTCTAATTACAACGGCTCCCTTGTCACCCGTGATGCGCAGCCCAACTGCTAGACGACGGCTCGCCCTTTAGATCGCTGCCCAGGCAACCACCACAATGGCACCATTGGAACGACAACCGCTGCCGAACCATTCCGATATTTTTTTGCCAAAGAAGTAGTTGCAAAGAGAATGAATCTGGGGAGAGAGCCCTCGCATAGCAAAATCGGGATGGCTTCAAGGCAGCTGGATGGGATTTGAATTCATGGAGCCAAGGGAGTGAAATGGTCATCGAGCTCATCCGATCTACTGGATGAATTTCACCTTGAAGGGGCCCAATCCAAAAGTTCTGGAGGTCATCTCCTGGAACTGTCAAGAACAAAGGCCAATCTTACATGCAAACTCTGCTACTGTGCAAACATAGGTTGCAATTATAGAGAAATTGCAAGGCCGTCACAATGGCCCAAGGCCAATGCTCCGACTACTAAGTCAATTTTCTCTTGTAATCACCATGCCGCCGTTCACAGAGAGATCTCCCCATTCACTTGTGACGATGCACAATCCAAGTGCTAGACGCTATCTCGCCCTTGAAAGGCCGCGTTCCAAGACATCCCGATGACACATTGGAATGACAACCGCTGTCGAACCATTCCCAATGTTGTGCCGATCGAGTTGGCATAGAGGTGATCTTAGGGAGCTCCCGCGAATCGATCGAGAAGTGCTTTCATACACATCTCTCACAAAAACCAATGTTAGCTGAACAATTTTAGAATCCAAGGCTCGTATCCATCGATATCGTCGGCACTAGGTCTATATTCAAAGGCCACGGAGAGGTTCCGATAAGAGAAGCTCCCTTGCTCTCTTGCACAAACATCCCCAAATGCTAGACGCAAGCTCCCGCCCTTAGCATCACTCTCCAGATCACCGCAATGACACATTGGAATGACAACCACTGTCAAACAACTCACGAATTTGTGCCGATGGAGTGAGAAAGAAGAGCCAGATCGGGTCGACGAAAATGGCTAAGCCAGATCAGGTCGGCCAGCATGGCTCGGCCACACCATTTTTCGTCGAGAGCTTTTGATATTAAAGCTCCCATGTAGCAGCGATAAGTACACCATGACAAAATTGCTAGAGCGTCGAGCACCCATAGCAAATTGCCATTATACCAAGCAACGCCGGAGTGCTAGACAAGGGCTCACATTTAGATCAAGTTTTAAAATCACCAAAAAGACACGCCATGGATCGGCAACCGCTGCCTCACCTTTTCCAAAATTGAGTCATCGGAAAACATGATCTAAAGGAGAGCCGAGGAAAAGCACTGAGATCACTTCATGCCCCTTTCATTCATTCAACATCAACATACACTGTTTGAAAACCCAACAATCTGATCTGCCTAGACACCAATGTTGAATCAATGAAAGGGGCATGGGAGAGGCTCGCGGCAACAACCTCTCCTATATAAGCTATTAGTGCAAGGCTCGCTCTGCATTAGAAATCTGCGATAGCGTAGACAAAAACCTTAAAAATCCAATTCAATGAAAAATGTGACCAAACAGCCATCCACGACACCGTTTTTGGAGCTCGCCCAGATCGGCTCGGCCAGAATGGCTCGCCCAGATTGGCTCGGCCAGCATGGTGACTTGCTGACTCGGTGAGAGTACTTCAAACTGTCAAGAACAAAGGCCAATCTAACATGCAAACTCTGCTACTGTGAAAACATAGCTTGCAATTATAGAGAAATTGCAAGGCCGTCACAATGGCCCAAGGCCAATGCTCCGACTACTAGGTCAATTTTCTCTTGCAATTGCCATGCCGCCGTTCACAGAGAGATCTCCCCATTCACTTGTGACGACGCACAATCCAAGTGCTAGACGCGAGCTTGCCCTTGAAAGGCCGCGTTCCAAGACATCCCGATGACACATTGGAACGACAAAAGCTGTCGAACCATTCCCAATGTTGTGCCGATCGAGTTAGCACAGAGGCGATCTTAGGGAACTCCCGCGTATCGATCGGGAAGTGCTTTCGTACCCATCTCTCACAAAAACCAATGTTAGCTGAACAATTTTATAATCCAAGGCTCGTATCCATCGATATCGTCGGCACTGGGTCTATATTCAAAGGCCACGGAGAGGTTCTGATAAGAGAAGCTCCCCTGCTCGCTTGCACAAACATCCCCAAATGCTAGATGCAAGCTCCCGCACTTAGCATCGCTCTCCAGATCACCGCAATGACACATTGGAACAAAAACCACTGTCGAACAACTCCCGAATTTGTGCCGATGGAGTGAGAAACGAGAGCCAGATCAGGTCGACGAAAATGGCTAAGCCAGATTGGGTCCGCCAGCATGGCTTGGCCACCATTTTTTGCCGAGAGCTTTCGATATTAAAGCTCCCATGTAGCCGTGATAAGTACACCATGACAAATTGCTAGAGCGCCAAGCACCCATAGCAAATTGCCATTATACCAAGCAACGCCGGAGTGCTAGACAAAGGCTCACGTTTAGATCATGTTTTAAAACCACCAAAAACACACACCATGGATCGGCAACCGCTGCCTCACCTTTTCCAAAATTGAGTCATCGGAAAACATGATCTAAAGGAGAGCCGAGGAAAAGCACTGAGATCGCTTCATGCCCCTTTCATTCATTCAACATCAGCATACACCATTTGAAAACCCAACAATCCGATCCGCCTAGACACCAATGTTGAATCAATGAAAGGGGCATGGGAGAGGCTCGCGGCAACAACCTCTCCTATATAAGCTATTAGTGCGAGGCTCGCTCTGCATTAGAAATTTGCGATAGCACGGACAACTCTCTTAAAAATCCAATTCAATGAAAAATGTGACCAAAGAGCCATCCACGACACCATTTTTGGAGCTCGCCCAGATCGGCTCGGCCAGCATGGTGACTTGCTGACTTGGTGAGAGTACTACGAACTGTCAAGAACAAAGGCCAATCTAACGTGCAAACTCTGCTACTGCGCAAACATAGGTTGCAATTATAGAGAAATTGCTCTTCTAATCCTTGATCAAACAAGCAATGGCTCTTCTAATCGAATGGCCACGGGGAGCTTCCGATAACAAAGGCTCCCTTGTCACTCGTGATGCACAGGCCAACTGCTAGACGACGGGTCGCCCTTCAGATCGCTGCCCAGGAAACCACCACAATGGCACCATTGGAACGACAACCACTGCCGAACCATTCTAAAAATTTTGTGCCAAATAAGTTGTTGCATAGAGAACAACTCTGGGGAGAGAGCCCTCGCATAGCAAAATCGGGAGGCCGTCACAATGGCCCGAGGCCAATGGCTCCGACTAAGTCAATTTTCTCTTGCAATCACCATGTCGCCGTTCACAGAGAGATCTCCCCATTCACTTGTGACGCAACGCACAATCCAAGTGCTAGACGCAAGCTCGCCCTTGAAAGAAAGACCACTTTCCAAGACATCCCCCATTCACTTGTGACGCGACGCACAACCCAAGTGCTAGATGCAAGCTCGCCCTTGAAAGAAAGACCACTTTCCAAGACATCCCCCGATGACACATTGGAACGACAACCACTGTCGAACCATTCCCAATGTTGTGCTGATTGAGTTGGCACAGAGGCAACCTTAGGGAGCTCCCGCATAGCAATCAGGATGTGCTTTCATACCCATCTCTCACAAAAACCAATCTTAGCTCTGAACAAATTTCGCTACAATGACACCATTGGAATGACGACCGCTGTTGAACAATTCCCGAATTTGTGCCCCAATGGAGTGAGAAAGAATAGCAACTTTGGGGAGCCGCGCATCACAAACGGGTTGCTGCTTCATTCCGCTCTTATATATAGATCCGATGTCATTGATTTCATTTGGAATCTAAGGCTGCATTTGTCCTTGCTCACACAAGCAATGGCTCTTCTCATCAAATGGCCATGGGGAGCTTCCGATCACAAAGGCTCCCTTGTCACTCGTGACGCGCAGCCCATTTGCTTTCCAAAATTGCGCCAGCTAAGTGACAAGAAAACATGATCTAAAGGAGAGTCAAGGAATAGCACCTCGAGGGTGGGCTTCATGCCCCTCCAATTGATTCAACGTCGGCGTCCACCATTTCAAAATCTGACATTTCCATCTGCCTTGACACCGCCGTTGAATCAATGAGAGGGGCATGGGAGAGGTTCATGGCAACAACCTCTCCTATATAAGCTATTAGTGCGAGGCTCGCTCTACATTAGAAATTAGCGAACACGCCGACATCTGCCATAAAAATCCAAATCGTTGAAAATTCTGACCAAACAGCCATCCATGACCCAATTTATTATGAGGTCGTCTAAGGAGCAAAAGATTGTCATCGGTTAGGAGATGTGAATTCATGGAGCCAAGGGAATAAAATGGTCATCGAGCTCATTTGATCAACTGGATGAATTTCACCTTGAAGGGGCCCAATCCAAAAGTTTCGGAGGTCATCTCCTGGAACTCTCAAGAACAAGGACCATCTTACTTGCAAACTCTACTACTGCGAAAACATAGGTTGCAATTAAAGAGAAATTGTTAGGCCATCACAGTGGCCCGAGGCCAATGCTCTGACTAAGTCATTTTTCTCTTGCAATCACCATGCTGCCATTCATAGAGAGATCTCCCCATTCACTTGCAATGCGAAGCATAATCCAAGTGATAGACGCGAGCTCGCCCTTGAAAGGCCAAGCCACTTTCCAAGACATCCCCCGATGACACATTGGAACGACAACCACTGTCGAACCATTCCCAATGTTGTGCCGATCGAGTTGGCATAGAGGCGACCTTAGGGAGCTCCCGCGTAGCAATCGGGATGTGCTTTCGTACACATCTCTCACAAAAAACAATCTTATCTATGAACAAATTTAGAATCCAAGGCTCGTATCCATCGATATCATCGACACTGGGTCTATATATTCAAAGGCCATAGAGAGGTTCCAATAAGAGAAGCTCCCCTGCTCGCTCGCACAAACATGCAAAATGCTAGACACAAGCTCCTGCCCTTAGCATCGCTCTCCAGATTTCTACAATGACACATTGGAACGACAACCACTGTCGAACAACTCCCGAATTTGTGTCGATGGATTGAGAAAGACGAGCAACTTTGGGGAGCTCCGCATGGCAAACGGGCTACTGCTTCATTCCGCTCTTATATATAGATCCGATGTCGTTGATTTCGTTTGGAATCTGAGGCTACATTCGTCCTTGATCACACAAGCAATGGCTCTTCTCATCGAATGGTCATGGGGAGCTTTTGATTACAAAGGCTCCCTTGTCACCTCTGATGCGCAGCCCAACTGCTACACGACGGCTCGCCCTTCAGATCGCTGCCTAGGCAACCACCACAATGGTACCATTGGAACGACAACTGCTGCAGAACCATTCCGAATTTTTTTTGCCAAAGAAGTTGTTGCAAAGAGAATGAATTTGGGGAGAGAGCCCTCGCATAGCAAAATCGGGATGGCTTCACAGCAGCTGGATGGGATTTGAATTCATGGAGCCAAGGGAGTGAAATGGTCATTGAGCTCATCCGATCAACTAGATGAATTTCACCTTGAAGGGGCCCAATCCAAAAGTTCCGGAGGTCATCTCCTGGAACTGTCAAGAACAAAGGCCAATCTTACATGCAAACTCTGCTACTGCGCAAACATAGGTTGCAATTATAGAGAAATTGCAAGGCCATCACAATGGCCCGAGGCCAATGCTCCAACTACTAAGTCAATTTTCTCTTGCAATCACCATGCCACCGTTCACAGAGAGATCTCCCCATTCACTTGTGATGATGCACAATCCAAGTGCTAGACGCGATCTCGCCCTTGAAAGGCCGTGTTCCAAGACATCCTGATGACACATTGGAATGACAACCACTGTCGAACCATTCCCAATGTTGTGCCGATCGAGTTGGCACAGAGGCGATCTTAGGAAGCTCCCGCGAATTGATCGGGAAGTGCTTTCGTACCCATCTCTCACAAAAACCAATGTTAGCTGAACAATTTTAGAATCCAAGGCTCGTATCCATCGATATCGTCAGCACTGGGTCTATATTCAAAGGCCATGGAGAGGTTTCGATAAGAGAAGCTCCCCTGCTCTCTTGCACAAACATCCCCAAATGCTAGACGCAAGCTCCCGCCCTTAGCATCACTCTCCAGATCACCGCAATGACACATTGGAATGAAAACCACTGTCAAACAAATCCCAAATTTGTGCCGATGGAGTGAGAAAGAAGAGCCAGATCAGGTCGACGAAAATGGCTAAGCCAGATCGGGTCGGCCAGCATGGCTCGGCCACCATTTTTCACCGAGAGCTTTCGATATTAAAGCTCCCATGTAGCAGCAATAAGTACACCATGACAAAATTGCTAGAGCGCCGAGCACCCATAGCAAATTGCCATTATACCAAGCAATGCCGAAGTGCTAGACAAGGGCTCACGTTTAGATCAAGTTTTAAAATCACCAAAAACACACGCCATGGATCGGCAACCGCTTCCTCACCTTTTCCAAAATTGAGTCATCAGAAAACATGATCTAAAGGAGAGCCGAGGAAAAGCACTGATATCGCTTCATGCCCCTTTCATTCATTCAACATCAGCATACACCGTTTGAAAACCCAACAATCCGATCCGCCTAGACACCAATGTTGAATCAATGAAAGGGGCATGGGAGAGGCTCGCGGCAATAACCTCTCCTATATAAGCTATTAGTGCGAGGCTTGCTCTGCACTAGAAATCTGCGATAGCGTAGAAAAAAACCTTAAAAATCCAATTCAATGAAAAATGTGACCAAACAGCCATCCACGACACCGTTTTTGGAGCTCGCCTAGATCAGCTCGGCCAGCATGGTGACTTGCTGACTCGGTGAGAGTACTTTGACCTGTCAAGAACAAAGGCCAATCTAACATGCAAACTTTGCTACTGCACAAACATAGGTTGCAATTATAGAGAAATTGCAAGGCCGTCATAATGGCCCAAGGCCAATGCTCCGACTACTAAGTCAATTTTCTCTTGCAATCGCCATGCTGCCGTTCACAGAGAGATCTCCCCATTCACTTGTGATGATGCACAATCCAAGTGCTAGACACGAGCTCGCCCTTGAAAGGCCGCGTTCAAGGACATCCTGATGACACATTGGAATGACAACCACTGTCGAACCATTCCCAATGTTGTGCCGATTGAGTTGGCATAGAGGCGATCTTAGGGAACTCCTACGTATCAATCGGGAAGTGCTTTTGTACCCATCTCTCACAAAAACCAATATTAGCTGAACAATTTTATAATCCAAGGCTCTTATCCGTCGATATCGTCGGCACTGGGTCTATATTCAAAGGCCACAGAGAGGTTTCGATAAGAGAAGCTCCCCTGCTCGCTTG
Source organism: Cupressus sempervirens (assembly GCA_028749045.1). Taxonomy (NCBI): domain Eukaryota; kingdom Viridiplantae; phylum Streptophyta; class Pinopsida; order Cupressales; family Cupressaceae; genus Cupressus; species Cupressus sempervirens. The sequence continues at coordinate 687,815,710 of CM053789.1, read as the reverse complement.
CACAAACATCCCCAAATGCTAGATGCAAGCTCCCACACTTAGCATCGCTCTCCAGATCACCGCAATGACACATTGGAATGACAACCATTGTCGAACAACTCCCAAATTTGTGTCGATGGAGTGAGAAACAAGAGCCAGATCGGGTCGATGAAAACGGCTAAGCCAGATCGGGTCGGCCAGCATGGCTCGGCTGCCACTTTTCACCGAGAGCTTTCGATATTAAAGCTCCCATGTAGCCGTGATAAGTACACCATGACAAATTGCTAGAGCGCTGAGCACCCATAGCAAATTGCCATTATACCAAGCAATGCCAGAGTGCTAGACAAGGGCTCACATTTAGATCAAGTTTTAAAACCACTAAAAAAATACGCCATCGATCGGCAATCGCTGCCTCACCTTTTCCAAAATTGGGTCATCGGAAAAAATGATCTAAAGGAGAGCCGAGGAAAAGCACTGAGATCGCTTCATGCCCCTTTCATTCATTCAACATCAGCATACACCGTTTGAAAACCCAATAATCCGATCTGCCTAGACACCAATGTTGAATCAATGAAAGGGGCATGGGAGAGGCTCGCGGCAACAACCTCTCCTATATAAGCTATTAGTGCAAGGCTCGCTCTGCATTAGAAATCTGCGATAGCACGGAAAACTCCCTTAAAATCCAATTCAATGAAAAATGTGACCAAACAGCCATCCACGACACAGTTTTTGGAGCTCGCCCAGATTGGGTCGGCCAGAATGGCTCGCCCAGATCGGCTCGGCCAGCATGGCTCAGCCAGATCAGCTCGGCCAACATGGTGACTTGCTGACTTGGTGAGAGTACTTCAAACTGTCAAGAACAAAGGCCAATCTAACATGCAAACTCTGCTACTACGCAAACATAGGTTACAATTATAGAGAAATTGCAAGGCCGTCACAATGGCCCGAGGCCAATGCTCTAACTACTAAGTCAATTTTCTCTTGCAATCGCCATGCCACAGTTCACAGAGAGATCTCCCCAATCACTTGTGACGACGCACAATCCAAGTGCTAGACACGAGCTCACCCTTGAAAGGCTGCATTCCAAGACATCCCGATGACACATTGGAATGCCAACCGCTGTCAAACCATTCCCAATGTTGTGCCGATCGAGTTGGCACTGAGCCAATCTTAGGGAACTCCCGCGTATCGATCAGGAAGTGCTTTCGTAACCATCTCTCACAAAAACCAATGTTAGCTGAACAATTTTAGAATCCAAGGCTCGTATCCATCGATATCGTCGGCACTGGGTCTATATTCAAAGGCCACGGAGAGGTTCCGATAAGAGAAGCTCCCCTGCTCGCTTGCACAAGCATCCCCAAATGCTAGACGCAAGCTCCCGCCCTTAGCATCGCTCTCTAGATCACCGCAATAACACATTGGAACGACAATCGCTGTCGAAAAACTCCTGAATTTGTGCCGATGGAGTGAGAAAGAAGAGCTAGATCGGGTCGACAAAAACGGCTAAGCCAGATCTGGTCGGCCAGCATGGCTCGACCACCATTTTTTGTCGAGAGCTTTCGATATTAAAGCTCCCATGTAGCCGTGACAAGTACACCATGACAAATTGCTAGAGCGCCAAGCACCCATAGAAAATTGCCATTATACTAAGCAACACCGGAGTGCTAGACAAGGGCTCACGTTTAGATCAAGTTTTAAAATCACCAAAAACACACGCCATGGATCGGCAACCGCTGCCTCACCTTTTCCAAAATTGAGTCATCGAAAAACATGATCTAAAGGAGAGCCGAGGAAAAGCACTAAGATTGCTTCATGCCCCTTTCATTCATTCAACATCAACATACACCGTTTGAAAACCCAACAATCTGATCCGCCTAGACACCAATGTTGAATCAATGAAAGGGGCATGGGAGAGGCTCGCGACAACAACCTCTCCTATATAAGCTATTAGTGCGAGGCTCGCTCTGCATTAGAAATCTGCGATAGCACGGACAACTCCCTTAAAAATCCAATTCAATGAAAAATGTGACCAAACAGCCATCCACGACACCGTTTTTGGAGCTCGGCCAGATCGGGTCGGCCAGAATGGCTCGCCCAGATCAAGTCAGCCAGCATGGCTCGCCCAGATCGGCTCGGCCAGCTTGGCTCGGCCAGCATGGCTCACCCAGATTGGCTCGGCTAGCATGGTGACTTGGTGACTCGGTGAGAGTACTTGGAACCATCAAGAACAAAGGCCAATCTTACATGCAAACTCTGCTACTCCGCAAACATAGGTTGCAATTATAGAGAAATTACAAGGCCGTCATAATGGCCCGAGGCCAATGCTCCGACTACTAAGTCAATTTTCTCTTGCAATCACCATGCCGCCGTTCACAAAGAGATCTCCCCAATCACTTGTGATGACGCATAATCCAAGTGCTAGACGCAAGCTCGCCCTTGAAAGGCCGCGTTCCAAGACATCCCGATTACACATTGGAATGACAATTGCTGTTGAACCATTCCCAATGTTGTGCCGATCGAGTTGGCACAGAGGCGACCAAACAGCCATCCACGACACCATTTTTGGAGCTCGGCCAGATCGGCTCGGCTAGAACGGCTCGCCCAGATCGGCTCGGCCAGCATGGCTTGGCCAGAATGGCTCGGCCAGCATGGCTCGGCCAGCATTTCTTGGCCAAAATGGCTCGGCAAGAACGGCTCGCCCAGATCGGCTTGGCCAGCATGGCCTAGCCAGAATGGCTCGGCCAGCATGGCTCAGCCAGAACAGGTCGCCCAGATTGGCTTGCCCAGAATGGGTCACCCAGATTGGCTCGGCCTGAATGGCTCACCCAGATCGGCTCGGCCAGCATGGCTCAGCCAGAACAGCTCGGCTAGATTGGGACGGTGACTTGATGAACGGACTTAGAGATTCGACTTGGTGGGCCGACCTGGCAGGGTGACTTGATGAACGCACTTGAAGGGTTGACTTGGTGGGGTGACTCTATGAACGGACCTAAAGAGTTGACTTGGTGAGAGTACTTGGCGGAGTGACTCGATGAAAGGACTTAAAGAGTTGACTTGGTGAGAGTACTTGGTGGGGCGACTTGATGAACACACTTGAAGAATCGACTTGGTTAGATTACTTGGTGGGGCGACTTGATGAACGGACTCAAACAGAAGACTTGGTGAGAGTACCTAGTGGCTCGACTTGATGAGCAGACTTAAAGAGTCGACTTGGTGAGAGTACTTGGTGGGGTTAACTGATGAATGAACATAAAGAGTCGGCTTGGTGGGAGTACTTGGTGGGCTAACCTGGTGGGGTGACTTTATGGACAGACTTAAAGAGTCGACTTGGTTAGATTACTTGTTCTGGTGACTTGATGAACGGACTTGAAGATTCGACTTGGTGGGGTTACTTGATGAAAGGACTTAAAGGGTCGACTTGGTGAGAGTACTTGGCAGGGCGACTTGATGAACGGACTTAAAGGGTCGACTTGGTGGGGTGACTTGATGAACGGACCTAAAGAGTTGACTTGGTGAGACTACTTGGTAGGGTGAACTGATGAACGCACTTAAAGAGTCGACTTGGTGGGAGTACTTGGTGGGCCGACTTGATGAACGGACTTATAGAGTCAACTTGGTGAGAGTAGTTGTTCTAGTGACTTGATGAACGGACTTAAAGAGTCGGCTTGGCGGGGTGACTTGATGAAAGGACTTAAAGAGTCGACTTGGTGGGGTGACTCGATGAATGAACTTAGAGGGTCGACTTTGCAGGGTGACTTGATGAACGGACCTAAAGAGTTGACTTGGTGAGAGTACTCGGTGGGGTGACCTGATGAACAGCCTTAGAGAGTCGACTTGGTGAGAGTCCTTGGTGGGCCGACCTGGTTGGGTGAATTCGTGAACTGACTTAAAGAGTCGACTTGGTGGGAGTACTTGGTGGGGTGACTTGATGAACGGACTTCAAGGGTCGACTTGGTGAGTGCACTTAAAGAGTCAACTTCGTGAGGTGACTCAGTGAGTTAGCCCGCTGATGCGACTTGGGCGGGCCGACTTGGCAAATGAACTTAAAGAGGCAACTTGGGCGGGCTGACCTAGTGAGCGAACTTAAAGAGTTTACTTGGCAACGTACTTGAACAATCGACTTGGTGAGCTGACATGGTGAGTGGGCTTAGAGAAGCAACTCGGCGGGGCGACTTGATGAACGGACTTAAAGGGTCAACTTGGCAGGGTGACCTGATGAAAAGACCTAAAGAGTTGACTTGGTGAGATTACTTGGCAGGGTGAACTGATGAACGGACTTAAAGAGTCGACTTGGTGGGAGTACTTGGTGGGCCAACTTGATGAACAAACTTATAGAGTCGACTTGGTGAGAGTAGTTGTTCTGGTGACTTGATGAACGAACTTAAAGAGTCAGCTTGGCGGGGTGACTTGATGAAAGAACTTAAAGAGTTGACTTGGTCAGGTGACTCGATGAACGAACTTAGAGGGTCAACTTTGCGGGGTGACTTGATGAACAGACCTAAAGAGTTGACTTGGTGAGAGTACTCGGTGGGGTGACCTGATGAACAGACTTAGAGAGTCGACTTGGTGAGAGTCCTTGGTGGGCTGACCTGGTTGGGTGACTTTGTGAACTGACTTAAAGAGTCGACTTGGTGGGAGTACTTGGTGGGGTGACTTCATGAATGGACTTCAAGGGTCAACATGGCAAGGTGACTTGATGAACGGTCCTAAAGAGTTGACTTGGTGAGAGTACTTGGTGTGGTGACTTGATGAAAAGACTTAAAGAGTCGAATTGGTGAGAGTACTTGGTGGGGTGACTTGATGAACGCACTTGAAGGGTCGACTTGGTGGGGTGACTTTATGAACGGACCTAAAGAGTTGACGTGGTGAGAGTGCTTGGTGGGGTGACTTGATGAACATAGTTAAAGAGTCGACTTGGTGAGAGTAGTTGGTCGGGTGACTTGATGAATGCACTTGAAGAATCGACTTGGTTAGAGTACTTGGTGGGGTGACTTGATGAACGGACTTAAAGATTCGACTTGGTGGGCCGACCTGGCGGGGTGACTTGATGAACGAACTTAGAGAGTCAACTTGGTGAGAGTACTTGGTGACTTGGCGGGCCGACCTGGGCGGGTGACTTGATGAACAAACTTAAAGAGTCGACTTGGTGAGAGTACTTGGTGGGCTGACCTAGTCACGTGACTTGATGAACAGACTTAAAGAGTCAAATTGGTGGGCCGACTTAGCTGGGTGACTTGATGAACCAACTTAAAGAGTTGACTTGGTGGGTCAAACTAGTGGGGTGACTTGGTGAGAGTACTTGGTGGGCTGACTTGGCAGGGTGACTTGATGATAGAACTTAGAGAGTCAACTTTGTGAGAGTACTTGGTGGGTCGAACTGGCGGGGTGACTTGATGAACGAACTTAAAGAGTTGACCTGGTGAGAGAACTTGGTGGGCCGAGCAGGTGGGGTGAATTGATGAACGAACCTAAAGAGTCGACTTTGTGAGAGTACTTGGTGGGCCGACCTGGCGGGGTGAGTTGATGACCTAACTTAAAGGGTCGCCTTGGTGAGAGTACTTGGTGGGCCGACCTGGCGAGGCGACTTGATGAACAAATTTAAAGAGTCGACTTGGTGAGAGTACTCGGTGAGGTGCCCTGATGAACAAACCTAAAGAGTCGACCTAGTGAGAGTACTTGGTGGGCCGACCTAGCGGGGTGACTTGGTGAGCAAACTTAAAGAGTCGACTTGGTGAGAGTAGTTGGTGGGCTGACCTGGTGGGGTGACTTGATGAACTAACTTAAAGAGTCAACCTGGTGGGCCGACTTGGCAGAGTGACTTCATGAACGAACTTAAAGAGTCCACTTGGTGGGCCGACCTGGCAGGGTGACTTGATGAACGAACTTAAAGAGTCGACTTGGTGAGAGTAATTTGTGGGCTGACCTGGCCGGGTGACTTGGCGAATGAACTTAAAGAGTCAACTTGGTGGGGTGACTTGATGAACGCACTTGAAGGGTCGACTTGGTGGGGTGACTCTATGAACAGACCTAAAGAGTTGACTTGGTGAGAGTACTTGGTGAAGTGACTCGATGAAAGGACTTAAAGAGTCGACTTGGTGAGAGTACTTGGTGGCTCGACTTTATGAGCAGACTTAAAGAGTCCACTTGGTTAGAGTGGGCCTAACGGGGTGATGTGGTGAGTGGGCCTAACAGGGCGAGTTGGTGGGGCGACTTGGCGAGTGGTATTAGAGAGCCGACGTGGTGAGGTGACTCAGCGAGTTGGTTCGTTGAGATGACATGGTGAGCTGACTTGGCGAGTCGACCTAGCGAGAAAACTTAAAGAGTCGACTTGGCAATGTACTCGAGTCGACTTGGTGAGGCAACCTGGCGAGCGGGCTCAAAGAGTCAAAATGGTGAGGCGACTCATTGAGTCAACATGGTGAGGCGACTCATGGTGAGGAGCTATCCTCGAGGTGACTTGGTGGGCCTACTTGATTAGTCGACTTGGTGAGCTAACCTAACGAGCTGACACGGTGAGCGGGCTTAAAGAGGCAACGACTTGGTGGGGTAACTAGGCAAGCCAACTTATCGAGGCAAGATGGTGAGTCAACTTGGTGAGCTGACTTGGTGAGTGCACTTAAAGAGTCAACTTCGTGAGGTGACTCGGTGAGTTAGCCCGCTGATGCAACTTGGGCGGGCCGACCTGGTGAACAAACTTAAAGAGGCAACTTGGGTGGGCTGACCTGGTGAGCGAACTTAAAGAGTTGACTTGGCAACGTACTTGAACAATCGACTTGGTGAGCTGACATGGTGAGTGGGCTTAGAGAAGCAACTCGACGAGGCGACTTGATGAACGGACTTAAAGGGTCGAATTGGCAGGGTGACTTGATGAATGGACCTAAAGAGTTGACTTGGTGAGAGTACTTGGCAGGGTGAACTGATGAACGGACTTAAAGAGTCAACTTGGTGGGAGTACTTGGTGGGCCGACTTGATGAACGGACTTATAGAGTCGACTTGGTGAGAGTAGTTGTTCTGGTGACTTGATGAACGGACTTAAAGAGTCGGCTTAGTGGGGTGACTTGATGAAAGGACTTAAACAGTCGACTTGGTCGGGTGACTCGATGAACGAACTTAGAGGGTTGACTTTGCGGGGTGACTTGATGAACGGACCTAAAGAGTTGACTTGGTGAGAGTACTCGGTGGGGTGACCTGATGAATAGACTTAGAGAGTCGACTTGGTGAGAGTCCTTGGTGGGCCGACCTAGTTGGGTGACTTCATGAACTGACTTAAAGAGTCGACTTGGTGGGAGTACTTGGTGGGGTGACTTGATGAATGGACTTCAAGGGTTGACTTGGCAAGGTGACTTGATGAACAGTCCTAAAGAGTTTACTTGGTGAGAGTACTTGGTGTGGTGACTTGATGAAAAGACTTAAAGAGTCAAATTGGTGAGAGTACTTGGTGGGGTGACTTGATGAACGCACTTGAAGGGTCGACTTGGTGGGGTGACTTTATGAACGGACCTAAAGAGTTGACGTGGTGAGAGTGCTTGGTAGGGTGACTTGATGAACATAGTTAAAGAGTCGACTTGGTGAGAGTAGTTGGTTAGGTGACTTGATGAACGCACTTGAAGAATCAACTTGGTTAGAGTACTTGGTGGGGTGACTTGATGAACGGACTTAAAGATTCGACTTGGTGGGCCGACCAGGCAGGGTGACTTGATGAATGGACTTAGAGAGTCAACTTGGTGAGAGTACTTGGTGACTTGGCAGGCCGACCTGGCCGGGTGACTTGATGAACAAACTTAAAGAGTCGACTTGGTGAGAGTACTCGGTGGGCTGACCAGGTCACGTGACTTGATGAACAGACTTAAAGAGTCAACTTGGTGGGCCGACTTGGCCAGGTGACTTGATGAACGAACTTAAAGAGTCGACTTGGTGGGTCAAACTAGCGAGGTGACTTGGTGAGAGTACTTGGTGGGCTGACCTGGCAAGGTGACTTGATGAACGAACTTAGAGAGTTGACTTTGTGAGAGTACTTGGTGGGTCAAACTAGCGGGGTGACTTGATGAACGAACTTAAAGAGTCGACTTGGTGAGAGAACTTGGTGGGCCGAGCTGGCCGGGTGAATTGATGAACAAACCTAAAGAGTCGACTTTGTGAGAGTACTTGGTGGGCCAACCTGGCAGGGTGAGTTGATGATCGAACTTAAAGGGTCGACTTGGTGAGAGTACTTGGTGGGCCGACTTGGCGGGGTGACCCTATGAACGAACTTAAAGAGTCAACTTGGTGAGAGTACTCGGTGGGGTGCCCTGATGAACAAACCTAAAGAGTCGACCTGGTGAGAGTACTTGGTGGGCCGACCTGGCGGGGTGACTTGGTGAGCAAACTTAAAGAGTCGACTTGGTGAGAGTAGTTGGTGGGCTGACCTGGCGGGGTGACTTGATGAACGAACTTAAAGAGTCGACCTGGTGGGCTGACTTGGCAGAGTGACTTCATGAATGAACTTAAAGAGTCCACTTGGTGGGCCGACCTCGCGGGGTGACTTGATGAACGAACTTAAAGAGTCGACTTGGTGAGAGTAATTTGTGGGCTAACCTGGCAGGGTGACTTGATGAATGAACTTAAAGAGTCGACTTGGTGGGGTGACTTGATGAAAGCACGTGAATGGTCAACTTGGTGGGGTGACTCTATGAACAGACCTAAAGAGTTGACTTGGTGAGAGTACTTGGTGGGGTGACTCGATGAAAGGACTTAAAGAGTCGACTTGGTGAGAGTACTTGGTGGCTCGACTTTATGAGAAAACTTAAAGAGTCCACTTGGTGAGAGTGGGCCTAACGGGGCAATGTGGTGAGTGGGCCTAACGGGGCGAGTTGGTGGGGCGACTTGGCAAGTGGTATTAGAGAGTCGATGTGGTGAGGCGACTTGGCGAGTTGGTTCGTTGAGATGACATGGTGAGCTGACTTGGCGAGGTGACTTGGTGGGCCTACTTTGTTATGCCGATCGAGTTGGCACAGAGGCGATCTTAGGGAACTCCTGCGTATCGATCGGGAAGTGCTTTCGTACCCATCTCTCACAAAAACCAATGTTAGTTGAACAATTTTATAATCCAAGGCTCGTATCAATCGATATCATCGGCACTGGGTCTATATTCAAAGGCCACGGAGAGGTTCCGATAAGAGAAGCTCCCCTGCTCGCTTGCACAAACATCCCCAAATGCTAGACACAAGCTCCCGCACTTAGCATCGCTCTCCAGATCACCACAATGACACATTGGAACGACAACCACTGTCGAACAACTCTCGAATTTGTGCCGATGGAGTGAGAAACGAGAGCCAGATCGGGTCGACGAAAATGGCTAAGCCAGATCAGGTTGACCAGCATGGCCCGGCCACCATTTTTCACCGAGAGCTTTTGATATTAAAGCTCCCATGTAGCCGTGATAAGTACACCATGAAAAATTGCTAGAGCGCCGAGCACCCATAGAAAATTGCCATTATACCAAGCATCGCCAGAGTGCTAGACAAGGGCTCACGTTTAGATCAAGTTTTAAAACCACCAAAAACACACACCATGGATCGGCAACCGCTGCCTCACCTTTTCCAAAATTGAGTCATCGAAAAACATGATCTAAAGGAGAGCCAAGGAAAAGCATTGAGATCGCTTCATGCCCCTTTCATTCATTCAACATTAGCATACACCGTTTGAAAACCCAACAATCTGATCTGCCTAGACACCAATGTTGAATCAATGAAAGGGGCATGGGAGAGGCTCGTGGAAACAACCTCTCCTATATAAGCTATTAGTGCGAGGCTCGCTCTGCATTAGAAATCTATGATAGCGCGGACAACTCCTGTAAAAATCCAATTCAATGAAAAATGTGACCAAACAGCCATCCACGACACCGTTTTTGGAGCTCGCCCAGATCGGCTTGGCCAACATGGCTCGGCCAGATCGGCTCAGCCAGCATGGTGACTTGCTGAATTGGTGAGAGTACTTTGAACTGTAAAGAAAAAAGGCCAATCTAACATGCAAACTCTGCTACTGTGCAAACATAGGTTGCAATTATAGAGAATGGCTCGCCTAGAATGGCTCGCCCAGATCGGGTCGGCCAGAATGGCTCGCCCAGATTGGCTTGGCCAGCATGGCTCGGCCAGATCAGGACAGTGACTTGATGAACGGACTTAGAGATTCAACTTGGTGGGCCAACCTGGCGGGGTGACTTGATGAATGCACTTGAAGGGTCGACTTGGTGGGGTGACTCTATGAACAGACCTAAAGAGTTGACTTGGTGAGAGTACTTGGCGGGGTGACTCGATGAAAGGACTTAAAGAGTCGACTTGGTGAGAGTACTTGGTAGGGCAACTTGATGAACGCACTTAAAGAATCGACTTGGTTAGAGTACTTGGTGGGGTGACTTGATGAACGGACTCAAAGAGAAGACTTGGTGAGAGTACCTTGTGGCTCAACTTGATGAGCAGACTTAAAGAGTCAACTTAGTGAGAGTACTTGGTGGGGTGAACTGATGAACGAACATAAAGAGTCAGCTTGGTGGGAGTACTTTGTGGGCCGACCTGGTGGGGTGACTTTATTGATGGACTTAAAGAGTCGACTTGGTTAGATTACTTGTTCTGGTGACTTGATGAACGGACTTGAATAGTCAACTTGGTGGGGTGACTTGATGAAAGGACTTAAAGGGTTGACTTGGTGAGAGTACTTGGCGGGGCGACTTGATGAACAGACTTAAAGGGTCGACTTGGCGGGGTGACTTGATGAACAGACTTATAGAGTCGACTTGGTGAGAGTAGTTGTTCTGGTGACTTGATGAACAGACTTAAAGAGTCGGCTTGGCAGGGTGACTTGATGAAAGGACTTAAAGAGTCAACTTGGTGGGGTGACTCAATGAACGAACTTAGAGGGTCGACTTTGCGGGGTGACTTGATGAATAGAACTAAAGAGTTGACTTGGTGAGAGTACTCGGTGGAGTGACCTGATGAACAGACCTAGAGAGTCGACTTGGTGAGAGTCCTTGGTGGGCCGACCTGGTTGGGTGACTTCGTGAACTGACTTAAAGAGTCGACTTGGTGGGAGTACTTGGTGGGGTGACTTGATGAACGGACTTTAAGGGTTGACTTGGTGAGCACAATTAAAGAGTCAACTTTGTGAGGTGACTCAGCGAGTTAGCCCGCTGATGCGACTTGGGCGGGCTGACCTGGCGAACGAACCTAAAGAGGCGACTTGGGCGGGCTGACTTGGTGAGCGAACTTAAAGAGTTGACTTGGAAACTTACTTGAACAACCGACTTGGTGAGCTGACATGGTGAGTGGACTTAGAGAAGCAACTCGGCGGGGCGACTTGATGAACGGACTTAAAGGGTCGACTTGGCGGGGTGACTTGATGAACGGACCTAAAGAGTTGACTTGGTGAGAGTACTTGGCAGGGTGAACTGATTAACGGACTTAAAGAGTCGACTTGGTGGGAGTACTTGGTGGGTTGACTTGATGAACGAACTTATAGAGTCGACTTGGTGAGAGTAGTTGTTCTTGTGACTTGATGAACCAACTTAAAGAGTCGGCTTGGCGGGGTGACTTGATGAAAGGACTTAAACAGTCGACTTGGTGGGGTGACTCGATGAACGAACTTAGAGGGTTGACTTTGCGGGGTGACTTGATGAATGGACCTAAAGAGTTGACTTGGTGAGAGTACTCGGTGGGGTGACCTGATGAACAGACTTAGAGAGTCGACTTGGTGAGAGTCCTTGGTGGGCCGACCTGGTTGGGTGACTTTGTGAACTGACTTAAAGAGTCGACTTGGTGGGGTGAATTGATGAACGGACTTCAAGGGTCGACTTGGCGAGATGACTTGATGAACGGTCCTAAAGAGTTGACTTGGTGAGAGTACTTGGTGTGGTGACTTGATGAAAAGACTTAAAGAGTCGAATTGGTGAGAGTACTTGGTGGGGTGACTTGATGAACGCACTTGAAGGGTCGACTTGGTGGGGTGACTTTATGAACGAACCTAAAGAGTTCATGTGGTGAGAGTGCTTGGTGGGGTGACTTGATGAACATAGTTAAAGAGTCGACTTGGTGAGAGTAGTTGGTTAGGTGACTTGATGAACGCACTTGAAGAATCAACTTGGTTAGAGTACTTGGTGGGGTGACTTGATGAACAGACTTAAAGATTCGACTTGGTGGGCCGACCAGGCAGGGTGACTTGATGAACAGACTTAGAGAGTCAACTTGGTGAGAGTACTTGGTGACTTGGCGGGCCGACCTGGCCAGGTGACTTGATGAAAAAACTTAAAGAGTCGACTTGGTGAGAGTACTCGGTGGGTTGACCTGGTCACATGACTTGATGAACGGACTTAAAGAGTCAACTTGGTGGGCCGACTTGGCCAGGTGACTTGATGAACGAACCTAAAGAGTCGACTTGGTGGGTCGAACTAGCGGGGTGACTTGGTGAGAGTACTTGGTGGGCTAACCTGTAAGGGTGACTTGATGAACAAACTTAGAGAGTCAACTTTGTGAGAGTACTTGTTGGGTCGAACTGGCGAGGTGACTTGATGAACGAATTTAAAGAGTCAACCTAGTGAGAGAACTTGGTGGGCTGAGCTGGCGGGGTGAATTGATGAACGAACCTAAAGAGTCGACTTTGTGAGAGTACTTGGTGGGCTGACCTGGCGGGGTGAGTTGATGATCGAACTTAAAGGGTCGACTTGGTGAGAGTACTTGGTGGATCAACCTGGTGGGGTGACTTGATGAACGAACTTAAAGAGTCGACTTGGTGAGAGTACTCAGTGGGGTGCCCTGATGAAAAAACCTAAAGAGTCAACCTGGTGAGAGTACTTGGTGGGCCGACCTGGCAAGGTGACTTGGTGAGCAAACTTAAAGAGTCGACTTGGTGAGAGTAGTTGGTGGGCTGACCTGGCAGGGTGACTTGATGAACGAACTTAAAGAGTCAACCTGGTGGGCCGACTTAGCAGAGTGACTTCATGAACGAACTTAAAGAGTCCACTTGGTGGGCCAAGCTGGCGGGGTGACTTGATGAACTAACTTAAAGAGTCGACTTGGTGAGAGTAATTTGTGGGCTGACCTGGCGGGGTGACCTGATGAATGAACTTAAAGAGTCGACTTGGTGGGGTGACTTGATGAACGCACTTGAAGGGTCGACTTGGTGGGGTGACTCTATGAACGGACCTAAAGAGTTGACTTGGTGAGAGTACTTGGTGGGGTGACTTGATGAAAGGACTTAAAGAGTCGACTTGGTGAGAGTACTTGGTGGCTCGACTTTATGAGTAGACTTAAAGAGTCCACTTGGTGAGAGTGGGCCTAACGGGGCGATGTGGTGAGTGGGCCTAATGGGGCCATTTGGTGGGGCGACTTGGCGAGTGGTATTAGAGAGCCGACGTGGTGAGGCGACTTGGTGAGTTGGTTCATTGAGATGACATGGTGAGCTGACTTGGCGAGTCGACCTGGCGAGCAAACTTAAAGAGTCGACTTGGCAACGTACTCGAGTCGACGTGGTGAGGCGACCTGGCGAGCGGGCTCAAAGAGTCAACATGGTGAGGCGCCTCATTGAGTCAACATGGTGAGGCGACTCATGGTGAGGAGCTATCCTCGAGGCAACTTGGTGGGCCTACTTGATTAGTCAACTTGGTGAGCCAACCTGACGAGCTGACACGGTGAGCGGGCTTAAAGAGGCGACGACTTGGTGGGGTAACTCGGCAAGCCAACTTATCGAGGCGAGATGGTGAGTCGACTTGGTGAGCTGACTTGGTGAGCGCACTTAAAGAGTCAACTTTGTGAGGTTACTCGACGAGTTAGCCCGCTGATGCGACTTGGGCAGGCCGACCTGGCGAACGAACTTAAAGAGGTGACTTGGGCGGGCTGACCTGGTGAGCGAACTTAAAGAGTTGACTTGGCAACGTACTTGAACAACCGACTTGGTGGGCTGACATGGTGAGTGGGCTTAGAGAAGAAACTCGATGGGGCAACTTGATGAACGGACTTAAAGGGTCAACTTGGCAGGGTGACTTGATGAAAGGACCTAAAGAGTTGACTTGGTGAGAGTACTTGGTGGGGTGAACTGATGAAAGGACTTAAAGAGTCGACTTGGTGGGAGTACTTGGTGGGCTGACTTGATGAACGGGCTTATAGAGCTGACTTGGTGAGAGTAGTTGTTCTGGTGACTTGATGAACGGACTTAAAGAGTCGGCTTGGTGGGGTGACTTGATGAAAGGACTTAAACAGTCGACTTGGTGGGGTGACTCGATGAACGAACTTAGAGGGTCGACTTTGCGGGGTGACTTGATGAACGGACCTAAAGAGTTGACTTGGTGAGAGTACTCGGTGGGGTGACCTGATGAATAGACTTAGAGAGTCGACTTGGTGAGAGTCCTTGGTGGGCCAACCTGGTTGGGTGACTTCGCGAACTGACTTAAAGAGTCGACTTGGTGGAGTACTTGGTGGGGTGACTTGATGAACGGACTTCAAGGGTCGACTTGGTGAGGTGACTTGATGAACGGTCCTAAAGAGTTGACTTGGTGAGAGTACTTGGTGTGGTGACTTGATGAAGAGACTTAAAGAGTCAAATTGGTGAGAGTACTTGGTGGGGTGACTTGATGAACGCACTTGAAGGGTCGACTTGGTGGGGTGACTTTATGAACAGACCTAAAGAGTTGACGTGGTGAGAGTGCTTGGTGGGGTGACTTGATGAACATAGTTAAAGAGTCGACTTGGTGAGAGTAGTTGGTCGGGTGACTTGATGAACGCACTTGAAGAATCGACTTGGTTAGAGTACTTGGTGGGGTGACTTGATGAACGAACTTAAAGATTCGACTTGGTGGGCCAACCAGGGGGGGTGACTTGATGAATGGACTTAGAGAGTCGACTTGGTGAGAGTACTTGGTGACTTGACGGGCCGACCTTGCCGGGTGACTTGATGAACAAACTTAAAGAGTCAACTTGGTGAGAGTACTCGGTGGGCTGACCAGGTCACGTGACTTGATGAACGGACTTAAAGAGTAGACTTGGTGGGCCGATTTGGCTGGGTGACTTGATGAACGTACTTAAAGAGTCGACTTGGTGGGTCGAACTAGTGGGGTGACTTGGTGAGAGTACTTGGTGGGCTGACCTGGCAGGTTGACTTGATGAACGAACTTACAGAGTCGACTTTGTGAGAGTACTTGGTGGGTCAAACTGGCAGGGTGACTTGATGAATGAACTTAAAGAGTCGACCTAGTGAGAGAACTTGGTGGGCCGAGCGGGTGGGGTGAATTGATGAACGAACCTAAAGAGTCGACTTTGTGAGAGTACTTGGTGGGCCGACCTGGCGGGGTGAGTTGATGACCGAACTTAAAGGGTCGACTTGGTGAGAGTACTTGGTGGGCCGACCTGGTGGGGCGACTTGATGAACGAACTTAAAGAGTCGACTTGGTGAGAGTACTCGGTGGGGTGCCCTGATGAACAAACCTAGAGAGTCGACCTGGTGAGAGTACTTGGTGGGCCGACCTGGTGGGGTGACTTGGTGAGAAAACTTAAAGAGTCGACTTGGTGAGAGTAGTTGGTGGGCTGACCTGGCGGGGTGACTTGATGAACAAACTTAAAGAGTCAACCTGGTGGGCTGACTTGGCAGAGTGACTTCATGAACGAACTTAAAGAGTCCACTTGGTGGGCTGACCTGGCGGGGTGACTTGATGAACGAACTTAAAGAGTCAACTTGGTGAGAGTAATTTGTGGGCTGACCTGGCAGGGTGATTTGATGAATGAACTTAAAGAGTCGACTTGGTGGGGTGACTTGATGAACGCACTTGAAGGGTCAACTTGGTGGGGTGACTCTATGAACGGACCTAAAGAGTTGACTTGGTGAGAGTACTTGGTGGGGTGACTCGATGAAAGGACTTAAAGAGTCGACTTGGTGAGAGTACTTGGTGGCTCGACTTTATGAGCAGACTTAAAGAGTCCACTTGTTGAGAGTGGGCCTAACAGGGCGAGTTGGTGGGGCGACTTGGTGAGTGGTATTAGAGAGCCGATGTGGTGAGGCAACTCAGCGAGTTGGTTCGTTGAGATGACATGGTGAGCTGACTTGGCGAGTCGACCTGGCGAGCGAACTTAAAGAGTCGACTTGGCAATGTACTCGAGTTGACTTGGTGAGGCGACCTGGCAAGCGGGCTCAAAGATTCAACATGGTGAGGCGACTCATTGAGTCAACATGGTGAGGCAACTCATGGTGAGGAGCTATCCTTGAGGCGACTTGGTGGGCCTACTTGATTAGTTGACTTGGTGAGCCGACCTGACGAGCTGACACGGTGAGCGGGCTTAAAGAGGCGATGACTTGGTGGGGTAACTCGGCAAGCCAACTTATCAAGGTGAGATGGTGAGTTGACTTGGTGAGCTGACTTGGTGAGCGCACTTAAAGAGTCAACTTCATGAGGTGACTCGGTGAGTTAGCCCGCTGATGCGACTTGGGCGGGCCGACCTCGTGAACGAACTTAAAGAGGCGACTTGGGCGGGCTGACATGGTGAGCGAACTTAAAGAGTTGACTTGGCAACATACTTGAACAAACAACTTGGTGAGCTGACATGGTGAGTGGGCTTAGAGAAGCAACTCAGCGGGGCGACTTGGCGAGCACACCAGCTGGGGTAAGGTGGTAAAATGACTAGGTGATTCGACTTGGTGAGCTGACTTAGGGAGCTGACTTGGTGAGCGAACTTAAGGGGTCAACTTGGTGAGGCAACCTAAATAGTTGACTCAGTGAGGTGACTTGGGGAGCCGACATGGTGAGCGGTCTTAAAGAAGAGGTGACCTGGTGAGGCGAGATGGTAAGTCATCTTGGTGAGCCAGCTTGACGAGCTGTGAGTGGACTTAAAGATTCAATTCTTGATTTGGCAAAGACCACATGGTTAGATGACTTGGTGAGCCGACCTGGCTAGCAAAATTGGCAAGAAAACTTATAGAA
>CM053789.1:687738797-687788797 GCA_028749045.1 Cupressus sempervirens | reverse complement strand
CCGAGCAACACCGGATGGAGGTGCTAGACGAGGGTTCCCATTTTAGATCGAGTTTTAAAATCACAAAGAAGATGCGGTGAGGGCTGGAAACCGCTGCCAAACCTTTTTCCAAAATTGCGCCAGCTGAGTGACAAGAAAAACTGATCTAAAGGAGAGTCCAGGAATAGCACCCTCGAAGGTGGGCTTCATGCCCTTCTAATTGATTCAACGTCGGCGTCCACCGTTTCAAAATCTGACATATCCATCCGCCCTGACAGCGGCGTTGAAATCGCAGAACGGACGCGGTGTGGAATGGCAACCACTGCCAAGTCTCTTCCGTAATTGCATCGGTCGAGTGATCGAAGAAGGTGATCTGAGAGAGGGTCCAAGCGTGTAGGCATTCGTTGGGGGATTCGCGCTGATGGCAAAAATTTGTACAATACCCGAGCAACACCAGACGGAGGTGCAAGACGAGGGCTCCCATTTTAGATCGAGTTTTAAAATCACCAAGTAGACGCGGTGGGGGGCTGGCAACTGTTGCCAAACCTTTTTCCAAAATTGCGCCAGATGAGTGACAAGAATACATGATCTAAAGGAGAGTCCAATAATAGCACCCTCGAGGGTGCTCATGGCAACCACCTCTCCCATTGTAGCTGCAATAGGCATGCAAGAAATTTTGCTAGAGCACCAAGCACCCACCTCATGGCTAGAGACAAGGGCTCGCCATTAGATCAACTTCGAAATTGCTGAACAGACGCGCTGTAGAATGGCAACCGCTGCCAAGTCTCTTCCGTAGTTGCGTCGGTCGAGTGATCGAAGAAGGTGATCTAAGAGAGGGTCCAAGCATAGGCATTCGTTGGGGGATTTGCACCGATGCCATAAATTTATGCAATACCTGAGCAACACCGGACGAAGGTGCTAGATGAGTGCTCCCATTTTAGATCAAGTTTTAAAATCACCAAGTAGACGCGATGAGGGCTAGCAACTGCTGCCAAACCTTTTTCCGAAATTGCATCAGCTGAGTGACAATAAAACATGATCTAAAGGAGAGTCGAGAAATAGCACCCTCGAGGGTGGGCTTCATGCCCCTCTAATTGATTCAACGTCAGCGTCCACCGTTTCAAAATCTGACATATCCATCCGCCCTGACAGTGGCATTGAATCAATGAGGGGGGCACGGGAGAGGCTTGCGGCAACCACCTCTCCCGTTGTAGCTGCGATAGGCACACAAAAAATTTTGCTAGAGTGCCAAGCACCCACCTCATGGCTAGAGACAAGGGCTCGCCATTAGATCAACTTCGAAATCGCTGAACAGACGCACTATAGAATGGCAACTGCTACCAAGTCTCTTCCATATTTGCATCAGTCAAGTGATCGAAGAAGGTGATCTAAGAGAGGGTCCAAGTGTAGGCATTCGTTGGGGGATTCACGCCGATGGCATAAATTTATGCAATACCCGAGCAATACCGGACGGAGGTGCTAGATGAGGGCTCCCGTTTTAGATCGAGTTTTAAAATCACCGAGTAGACGCGGTGAGGGCTGGCAACCACTGCCAAACCTTTTTCTGAAATTGCGCCAGTTGAGTGACAAGAAAACATGATCTAAAGGAGAGTCTAGGAATAGCACCCTCGAGGGTGGGCTTCATGCCCCTCTAATTGATTCAACATCGGCGTCCACCTTTTCAAAATCTGACATATCCATCCACCCTAACAGCGGCGTTGAGTCAATGAGGGGGGCACGGGAGAGGCTCGCGGCAACCACCTCTCCCATTGTAGCCATGATAGGCATGCAAAAAAATTTGCTAGAGCTCCAAGCACCCACCTCATGGCTAGAGACAAGGGCTCACCATTAGATCAACTTCGAAATCGCTGAACAGACGCGCTGTAGAATGGCAACCGTTGCCAAGTCTCTTCCGTAGTTGCGTCGGTCGAGTGATCGAAGAAGGTGATCTAAGAGAGGGTCCAAGCGTAGGCATTCGTTGGGGGATTCACGCCGATGGCATAATTTTATGCAATACCCGAGCAACATCGGACAGATGTGCTAGACGAGGGCTCCCATTTTAGATCGAGTTTTAAAATCACCAAGTAGATGCAGTGAGGGATGGCAACCGCTGCCAAACCTTTTTCCAAAATTGCGCCAGCTGAGTGAGAAGAAAACATCATCTAAAGGAGAGTCGAGGAATAGCACATCCGGGGTGGGCTTCATGCCCCTCTAATTGATTCAACGTCGGCGTCCACTGTTTCAAAATTTGACATATCCATCCGCCTTGACACCGGCGTTGAATCAATGAGGGAGCACGGGAGAGGCTCGTGGCAACCACCTCTCCTATATAAGCTATTAGTGCGAGGCTCACTCTACATTAGAAATTAGTGAACACATCGACAGCCGCCTTAAAAATCCAAATCCTTTAAAATTCCTACCAAACAACCATTCACGACCCAATTTTTAATGAGGTCAACAGAGGAGCAAAAGATTGTCATCGGTTAGGAGATGTGATTTCATGGAGCCGAGGGACTGAAATGGTCATCGAGCTCATCCGATCAACTGGATGAATTTCACCTTGAAGGGGCCCAATCCAAAAGTTCTGGAGGTCATCTCCTAGAACTCTCGAGAACAAGGCCCATCTTACATGCAAACTCTGCTACTACGCAAACATAGGTTGCAATTAAAGAGAAATTGCGAGGCTGTCACAATGGCCCGAGGCCAATGGCTCCAACTAAGTCAATTTTCTCTTGCAATCACCATGCTGCCATTCACAAAGAGATCTCCCCATTCACTTGTGACGCGACACACAATCCAAGGTCTAGATGTGAGCTCGCCCTTGAAAGAAAGACCACTTTCCAAGACATCCCCCGATGACACATTGGAACGTCAACCGCTGTCGAACCAATCCCAATGTTGTGCCGATCGAGTTGGCATAGAGGCGACCTTAGGGAGCTCCCGCGTAGCAATCGGGATGTGCTTTCATGCCCATCTCTCACAAAAACCAATGTTAGCTGTGGACAAATTTGGAATCCAAGGGCTCGCATCCATCGATATCGTCGGCACTGGGTCTATATATTCAAAGGCCACGGAGAGGTTCCGATAAGAGAAGCTCCCCTGCTCGCTCGCACAAACATCCCAAATTCTAGACACAAGCTCCCGCCCTTGGCATCGCTCTCCAGATCACCGCAATGATAGATTGGAATGACAACCACTGTCGAACAACTCTCGAAATTGTGGCAATCTAGTGAGAAAGAAGAGCAACTTTGGAGAGCTGCGCATAGCAAACGGGCTGTGCTGCTACTTCATTCCGCTCTTATATAGATCCAAAATTGTTAATTTTGTTTGGAATTCGAGGCTGCATTTGTCCTTGCTCAAAAAAGCAATGGCTCTTCAAATTGAATGGCCACGGGGAGCTTCCGATAACAAAGGCTCCCTTGTCACTCGTGATGTGCAGGACAACTGCTAGACAACGGGTCACCCTTCAGATCACTGCACAGGAAACCACCACAACGGCACCATTGGAACGACAACCGCTGCCGAACCATTCTGAAAATTTTGTGCCAAAGAAGTTGTTGCAAAGAGAATGACTCTAGGGAGAGAGCCCTCGCATAGCAAAATCAGGATGGCTTCACAGCCCTCCCAATAGAAACGATGCTGGTGCCAATATTCCAAAAATCCAAATAACGTGTCTTTCGCGAACACCAGCACTGATTTCTATTGGGGAGGGTCGCCAAGAACTTTTGTTATCAAAGTTCCCATTGTAGACATGATAGGCACACAAAAAATTGCTAGAGCCCCAAGCACCCACCTCATGGCTAGACAAGGGTTCGCCATTAGTAGATCAACTTTGAAATCGCTGACCAGATGCACTGTGGAATGGCAACCACTGCCAAGCCTCTTTCGTAATTGCATTGGTTGAGTGATCGAAGAAGGTGATCTAAGAGAGAGTCCAAGGCTAGGGATTCATTGGGGGATTTGCACCGATAGCAAAAAATTATGCAATACCCGAGCAACACCGGACGGAGGTGCTAGACGAGGGCTCCCATTTTAGATCGAGTTTTAAAATCACCAAGTAGACGCGGTCAGGGCTGGCAACCACTGCGAAACCTTTTTTCAAAATTGCGCCAGCTGAGTGACAAGAAAACATGATCTAAATGAGAGTCCAGGAATAGCACCCTTGAGGATGGGCTTCATGCCCCTCTAATTGATTCAACGTCGCCGTCCGCCGTTTCAAAATCCGACATATCCATCTGCCCTGACAGTGGTGTTGAATCAATGAGGGGGGCACGGGAGAGGCTCGTGGCAACCACCTCTCCCATTGTAGCCGTGATAGGCATGCAAAAATTTTTGCTAGAGTGCCAAGCACCCACCTCATGGCTAGAGACAAGGGCTCACCATTAGATCAACTTTGAAATTTCTGAACAGACACGCTGTAGAATGGCAACTGCTGCCAAGTTGCTTCCGTAGTTGCGTCGGTCGAGTGACCGAAGAAGGTGATCTAAGATAGGGTCCAAGCATAGGAATTCATTGGGGGATTCACACCGATGGCATAAATTTATGCAATACTCGAGCAACACCGGACGAAGGTGCTAGATGAGGGCTCCCATTTTAGATCGAGTTTTAAAATCACCAAGTAGACGCAGTGAGGGCTGGCAACCGTTGCCAAACCTTTTTCCAAAATAGCGCCAGTTGAGTGACAAGAAAACATGATCTAAAGGAGAGTCCAGGAATAGCACCCTCGAGGGTGGGCTTCATGTCCCTCTAATTGATTCAACGTCGGCGTCCACCATTTCAAAATCTGACATATCCATCCGCCCTGACAGCGGCGTTGAATCAATGAGGGGGGCACGGGAGAGGCTCGCGACGACTACCTCTCCCGTTGTAGCCATGATAGGCACGCAAAACATTTTGCTAGAGCACCAAGCACCCACCTCATGGCTAGAGACAAGGGCTCGCCATTAGATCAACTTCGAAATCACTAAACAGACGCGTTGTAGAATGGCAACCGCTGCCAAGTCTCTTCCGTAGTTGCGTTGGTTGAGTGATCGAAGAAGGTGATCTAAGAGAGGGTCCAAGCATAGGCATTCGTTGGGGGATTCACGCCGATGTCATAAATTTATGCAATACCCGAGCAATACCGGACGGAGGTGCTAGACGAGGGCTCCCATTTTAGATCGAGTTTTAAAATCACCAAGTAGACGTGGTGAGGGCTGGCAACCGCTGCCAAACCTTTTTCCAAAATTGTGCCAGCTGAGTGACAAGAAAACATGATCTAAAGGAGAGTCCAGGAATAGCACCCTCGAGGGTGGGCTTCATGCCCATCTAATTGATTCAACATCGGCATCCACCATTTCAAAATCTGACATATCCATCCGCCCTGACAGCGGCGTTGAATCAATGAGGGGGGCATGGGAGAGGCTCACGACAACCACCTCTCCCATTGTAGCCGCGATAGGCATGCAAAAAATTTTGCTAGAGTGCCAAGCACCCACTTCATGGCTAGAGACAAGGGCTCGCCATTAGATCAACTTTGAAATCGCTGAACAGATGCGCTGTAGAATGGCAACCGCTGCCAAGTCTCTTCTGTAGTTGTGTCGGTCGAGTGATGGAAGAAGGTGATCTAAGAGAGGGTCCAAGCATAGGCATTCATCGGGGGATTCATGCCGATGGCATAAATTTATGCAATACCCGAGCAACACCGGACGGAGGTGCTAGACGAGGGCTCCCATTTTAGATCGAGTTTTAAAATCACCAAGTAGACACGGTGAGGGCTGGCAACCGCTGCCAAACCTTTTTCCAAAATTGCGCCAGCTGAGTGACAAGAAAACATGATCTAAAGGAGAGTCTAGGAATAGCAGCCTCGAGGGTGGGCTTCATGCCCCTCTAATTGATTCAACGTTGGCATCCACCGTTTCAAAATCCAACATATCCATCCGCCCTGACAGTGGCGTTGAATCAATGAGAGGGGCAATAGGCATGCAAAAAATTTTGCTAGAGCGCCAAGCACCCACCTCATGGCTAGAGACAAGGGCTCGCCATTAGATCAACTTTGAAATTGCTGAACAGACGTGCTGTAGAATGGCAACCACTGCCAAGTCTCTTTCGTAGTTGCGTCGGTCGAGTGATCGAAGAAGGTGATCTAAGAGATGGTCCAAGCGTAGGCATTCGTTGGGGGATTTGCACCGTTGGCATAATTTTATGCAATACCCGAGAAACACCAGACGGAGGTGCTAGGCGAGGGCTCCCATTTTAGATCGAGTTTTAAAATCACCAAGTAGACGCGGTGAGGGATGGTAACCGCTGCCAAACCTATTTTCAAAATTGCGCCAGCTAAGTGAGAAGAAAACATGATCTAAAGGAGAGTCGAGGAATAGCACATCCAAGGTGGGCTTCATGCCCCTCTAATTGATTCAATGTCGGCGTCCACCATTTCAAAATCTGACATATCCATCTGCCTTGACACCGGCGTTGAATCAATGAGAGGGGCACGGGAGAGGCTCGTGGCAACCACCTCTCCTATATAAGCTATTAGTGCGAGGCTCACTCTGTATTAGAAATTAGCGAACACACCGACATCCACCTTAAAAATCCAAATCCTTTAAAATTCCTACCAAACAGACATTCACGACCCAATTTTTTATGAGGTCGACAGAGGAGCATAAGATTGTCATCGGTTAGGAGATGTGAGTTCATGGAGGCAAGCGACTGAAATGGTCATCGAGCTCATCCGATCAACTGGATGAATTTCACCTTGAAGGGGCCCAATCCAAAAGTTCTGGAGGTCATCCAAGTACTAGACGCGAGCTCGCCCTTGAAAGAAAGACCACTTTCCAAGACATCCCCCATTCACTTGTGACACGACGCACAAGCCAAGTGCTAGATGCGAGCTCGCCCTTGAAAGAAAGACCACTTTCCAAGACATCCCCCGATGACACATTGGAATGACAACCGCTGTCGAAGCATTCCCAATGTTGTGCCGATCGAGTTGGCACAGAGGCGACCTTAGGGAGCTCCCGCGTAGCAATCGGGATGTGCTTTCATACCCATCTCTCACAAAAACCAATCTTAGCTGTGAACAAATTTCACCGCAATGACACCATTGGAACAACGACCACTATCGAACAACTCCCGAATTTGTGCCCCGATGGAGTGAGAAAGAATAGCAACTTTGGGGAGCCGCGCATCGCAAACGGGCTGCTGCTTCATTTCGCTCTTATATATAGATTCGATGTTGTTGATTTCGTTTGGAATTCGAGACTGCATTCGTCCTTGCTCACACAAGCAATGGCTCTTCTCATCGAATGGCCACGGGGAGCTTCCGATCACAAAGGCTCCCTTGTCACTCATGATGCGCAGCCCAACTGCTTTCCAAAATTGCGCCAGCTGAGTGACAAGAAAACATGATCTAAAGAAGAGTTGAGGAATAGCACCTCGAGGGTGGGCTTCATGCCCCTCCAATTGATTCAACGTCGGTGTCCACCGTTTCAAAATTCAACATTTCCATCTGCCTTGACACCGTCATTGAATCAATGAGAGGGGCACAGGAGAGGTTCGCGACAACAACCTCTCCTATATAAGCTATCAGTGCGAGGCTCACTCTGCATTAGAAATTAGCGAACACGTCGACATCCGCCATAAAAATCCAAATCGTTGAAAATTCTGACCAAACAGCCATCCACGACCCAATTTATTATGAGGTTGTCTAAGGAGCAAAAGATTGTCATTGGTTAGGAGATGTGAATTCATGGAGCCAAGGGACTAAAATGGTCATCGAGCTCATCCGATCAACTGGATGAATTTCACCTTGAAGGCGCCCAATCCAAAAGTTTCGAAGGTCATCTCCTAGAACTCTCAAGAACAAGGACCATCTTACTTGCAAACTCTGCTACTGCGCAAACATAGGTTGCAATTAAAGAGAAATTGCCAGGCCATCACAGTGGCCCGAGGCCAATGCTCTGACTAAGTCAATTTTCTCTTGCAATCACCATGCCGCCGTTCACAGAGAGATCTCCCCATTCACTTGCAACACGACGCACAATCCAAGTGATAGATGTGAGCTCATCCTTGAAAGGCCAGGCCACTTTCCAAGACATCCCCCGATGACACATTGGAACGACAACCGCTATCGAACCATTCCCAATGTTGTGCCGATTGAGTTGGCACAGAGGCAACCTTAGGGAGCTCTCGCGTAGCAATCGGGATGTGCTTTTGTACCCATCTCTCACAAAAACCAATCTTAGCTATGAACAAATTTAGAATCCAAGGCTCGTATCCATCGATATCGTCGGCACTGGGTCTATATATTCAAAGGCCACGGAGAGGTTCCGATAAGAGAAGCTCCCCTGCTCGCTTGCACAAACATCCCAAATGCTAGACACAAGCTCCCACCCTTAGCATCGCTCTCTAGATCGCCGCAATGACACATTGGAATGACAACCGCTGTCGAACAACTCCTGAATTTGTGCCGATGGAGTGAGAAAGATGAGCAACTTTTGGGAGCCGTGCATGGCAAACAGGCTGCTGCTTCATTCCGCTCTTATATATAGATCCGATGTCATTGATTTCGTTTGGAATCCGAGGCTGCATTCGTCCTTGCTCACACAAGCAATGGCTCTTCTGATCGAATGGTCACGGGGAGCTTCCGATTATAAAGGCTCCCTTGTCACCCGTGATGCGTAGCCCAACTGCTAGACGATGGCTCACCCTTCAGATCGCTGCCCAGGCAACCACCACAACAGCACCATTGGAACGACAACCGCTACCGAACCATTCCAAAAAAAATTTTCCAAAGAAGTTGTTGCAAAGAGAATGACTCTGGGGAGAGAGCCCTCACATAGCAAAATCGGGATGGCTTCACGGCAGCTAGATGGGATTTGAATTCATGGAGCCAAGGGAGTGAAATGGTCATCGAGCTCATCCAATCAACTGGATGAATTTCACCTTGAAGGGGCCCAATCCAAAAGTTCTGGAGGTCATCTCCTGGAACTATCAAGAACAAAGGCCAATATTACATGCAAACTCTGCTACTATGCAAACATAGGTTGCAATTATAGAGAAATTGCAAGGCCGTCATAATGGCCCGAGGCCAATGCTCTGACTACTAAGTCAATTTTCTCTTGCAATCACCATGCCGCCGTTCACAGAGAGATCTCCCCATTCACTTGTGACAACACACAATCCAAGTGCTAGACGCGATCTCGCCCTTGAAAGGCCGCATTCCAAGACATCCCGATGACACATTGGAACGACAACTGCTGTCGAACCATTCCCAATGTTGTGCCAATCGAGTTGGCACAGAGGCGATCTTAGGGAGCTCCCGTGAATCGATCGGGAAGTTCTTTCGTACCCATCTCTCACAAAAACCAATGTTAGCTGAAAAATTTTAGAATCCAAGGCTTGTATCCATCGATATCATCGGCACTAGGTCTATATTCAAAGGCCACAGAGAGGTTCTGATAAGAGAAGCTCCCCTACTCGCTTGCACAAACATCCCCAAATGCTAGACGCAAGCTCCTACCCTTAGCATCGCTCTCTAGATCACTGCAATGACACATTGGAACGACAACCGCTGTCGAACAACTCCCAAATTTGTGCCAATGGAGTGAGAAAGAAAAGCCAGATCGGGTCGACGAAAATAGCTAAGCCAGATCGGGTCAGCCAGCATGGCTCGGCCACCATTTTTTGCCGAGAGCTTTTGATATTAAAGCTCCCATGTAGCAGTGATAAGTACACCATGACAAAATTTCTAGAGCGCCGAGCACCCATAGCAAATTGCCATTATACCAAGCAATGCCGGAGTGCTAGATAAGGGCTCACATTTAAATCAAGTTTTAAAATCACCAAAAACACACGCCATGGATCGGCAATCGCTGCCTCACCTTTTCCAAAATTGAGTCATCGAAAAACATGATCTAAAGGAGAGCCACGGAAAAGCACTGAGATCGCTTCATGCCCCTTTCATTCATTAAACATCAGCATACACTATTTGAAAACCCAACAATCCGATCCGCCTAGACACCAATGTTGAATCAAT
Organism: Cupressus sempervirens; assembly: GCA_028749045.1. Classification (NCBI taxonomy): domain Eukaryota; kingdom Viridiplantae; phylum Streptophyta; class Pinopsida; order Cupressales; family Cupressaceae; genus Cupressus; species Cupressus sempervirens. The sequence goes on along the minus strand of CM053789.1, from coordinate 687,778,800 downwards.
GAAAGGGGCATGGGAGAGGCTCGCGGCAACAACCTCTCCTATATAAGCTATTAGTGCGAGGCTCGCTCTGCACTAGAAATCTACGATAGTGCAGACAAAAACCTTAAAAATCTAATTCAATGAAAAATGTGACCAAACAGCCATCCACGACACCATTTTTGGAGCTCGCCCAGATCGGCTTGGCCAGCATGGCTCGGCCAGATCGGCTCGGCCAGCATGGTGACTTGCTGACTCGGTGAGAGTACTTTGAACTGTCAAGAACAAAGGCCAATCTAACATGCAAACTCTGCTACTGTGCAAACATAGGTTGCAATTATAGAGAAATTGCAAGGCTGTCACAATGGCCTGAGGCCAGTGCTCCAACTACTAAGTCAATTTTCTCTTGCAATCGCCATGCCGCCGTTCACAAAGAGATCTCCCCATTCACTTGTGACGACACACAATCCAAGTGCTAGATGTGAGCTTGCCCTTGAAAGGCCACGTTCCAAGACATCTCGATGACACATTGGAACGACAACCACTGTCGAACCATTCCCAATGTTGTGCTGATCGAGTTGGCACAGAGGCGATCTTAGGGAACTCCTGCGTATCGATCAGGAAGTGCTTTCGTACCCATCTCTCACAAAAACCAATGTTAGCTGAACAATTTTATAATCCAAGGCTCATATCCATCGATATTGTCGGCACTAGGTCTATATTCAAAGGCCACGGAGAGGTTTCGATAAGAGAAGCTCCCCTGCACGCTTGCACAAACATCCCCAAATGCTAGACGCAAGCTCCTGCACTTAGCATCGCTCTCCAGATCACTGTAATGACACATTGGAATGACAACCACTGTCGAACAACTCCCAAATTTGTGCCGATGGAGTGAGAAATGAGAGCCAGATCGGGTCGACGAAAATGGCTAAGCCAGATCGGGTTGGCCAGCATGGCTCGACCACCATTTTTTGCTGAGAGCTTTCGATATTAAAGCTCCCATGTAGCCGCGATAAGTACACCATGAAAAATTTCTAGAGCGTCGAGTACCCATAGCAAATTGCCATTATACCAAGAAATGTCAGAGTGCTAGACAAGGGCTCACGTTTAGATCAAGTTTTAAAACCACCAAAAACACATGCCATGGATCGGCAACCGCTGCCTCACCTTTTCCAAAATCGAGTCATCGGAAAACATGATCTAAAGGAGAGCCGAGGAAAAGCACTGAGATCGCTTCATGTCCCTTTCATTCATTCAAGATCAGCCATCCACGACACCATTTTTGGAGCTCGCCCAGATTGGCTTGGCCAGAATGGCTCGCCCAGATCAGCTCGGCCAGCATGGCTGGGCCAGATCGGCTCGACCAGCATGGTGACTTGCTGACTTGGTGAGAGTACTTCAAACTGTCAAGAACAAAGGCCAATCTAATGTGCAAACTCTGCTACTGTGCAAACATAGGTTGCAATTATAGAGAAATTTCAAGGCCGTCACAATGGCCCGAGGCCAATGCTCCGACTACTAAGTCAATTTTCTCTTGCAATCGCCATGTCGCCGTTCACAGAGAGATCTCCCCAATCACTTGTGATGACGCACAATCCAAGTGCTAGACACGAGCTCGCCCTTGAAAGGCCGCATTCCAAGACATCCCGATGACACATTGGATTGACAACCGCTGTCGAACCATTCCCAATGTTGTGCCGATCGAGTTGGCACAGAGGCGATCTTAGGGAACTCTCACGTATCGATCGGGAAGTGCTTTCGTAACCATCTCTCACAAAAACCAATGTTAGCTGAACAATTTTAGAATCCAAGGCTCGTATCCATCGATATCGTCAGCACTGGGTCTATATTCAAAGGCCATGGAGAGGTTTCGATAAGAGAAGCTCCCCTGCTTGCTTGCTCAAACATCCCCAAATGCTAGATGCAAGCTCCCACCCTTAGCATCGCTCTCCAGATCACCGTAATGACACATTGGAACGACAACCACTGTCGAACAACTCCCAAATTTTTGTCGATGGTGTGAGAAAGAAGAGCCAGATTAGGTCAACGAAAATGGCTAAGCCAGATCAGGTCGGCCAGCATGGCTCGGCCACCATTTTTTGCTGAGAGCTTTCGATATTAAAGCTCCCATGTAGCCGCGAAAAGTACACCATGACAAATTGCTAGAGTGTCGAGCACCCATAGCAAATTGCCATTATACCAAGCAACGTCGGAGTGCTAGACAAGGGCTCACATTTAGATCAAGTTTTAAAATCACCAAAAACACACGCCATGGATCGGCAACCGCTGCCTCACCTTTTCCAAAATTGAGTCATTGGAAAACATGATCTAAAGGAGAGCTGAGGAAAAGCACTGAGATCGCTTCATGCCCCTTTCATTCATTCAACATCAGCATACACCCTTTGAAAACCCAACAATCCGATCCGCCTAGACACCAATGTTGAATCAATGAAAGGGGCATGGGAGAGGCTCGCGGTAACAACCTCTCCTATATAAGCTATTAGTGCGAGGCTCGCTCTGCATTAGAAATCTGCGATAGCATGGACAACTCCCTTAAAAATCCAATTCAATGAAAAATGTGACCAAACAGCCATCCACGACACCGTTTTTGGAGCTCGGCCAGATCGGGTCGGCCAAAATGGCTCGCCCAGATCGTGTTGGCCAGCATGGCTCACCCAGATCGGCTCAGCAAGCTTGGCTTGGCCAGCATGGCTCACCCAGATTAGCTCAGCCAGCATGGTGACTTGGTGACTTGGTGAGAGTACTTGGAACTGTCAAGAACAAAGGCCAATCTTACATGCAAACTCTGCTACTGTGCAAACATAGGTTGCAATTATAGAGAAATTGCAAGGCCGTGACAATGGCCTGAGGCCAATGCTCCGACTACTAAGTCAATTTTCTCTTGCAATTGCCATGCCGCCGTTCACAAAGAGATCTCCCCATTCACTTATGATGACGCACAATCCAAGTGCTAGATGTGAGCTCACCCTTGAAAGGCCGCGTTCCAAGACATCTCGATGACACATTGGAACGACAACCGCTGTCGAACCATTCCCAATGTTGTGCTGATTGAGTTGGCATAGAGGCAACCAAACAGCCATCCACGACACCATTTTTGGAGCTTAACCAGATCGGCTCACCCAGAATGGCTCGCCCAGATCGGCTCAGCCAACATGGCTCGGCTAGAATGGCTCGGCCAGCATGGCTCGGCCAGAACGGCTCACCCAGATTGGCTCAACCAGCGTGGCCCGGCCAGAACAGCTCGGCCAGCATGGGTCAGCCAGAATGGGTCACCCAGATCAGCTCGACCAGAATGGCTCGCCCAAATCGGCTCGGCCAGCATGGCTTGTCCAAAACGGCTCAACCAGATCGGGTCGGCCAGAATGGCTCGTCTAGATTGGCTCGGCCAACATAGCTCGGCCAGAACAGCTCGGCCAGATCGGGATGGTGACTTGATGAATAGACTTAGAGATTTGACTTGGTGGGCCGACCTGGCGGGGTGACTTGATGAACGCACTTGAAGGGTCGACTTGGTGGGGTGACTCTATGAACGGACCTAAAGAGTTGACTTGGTGAGAGTACTTGGCGGGGTGACTCGATGAAAGGACTTAAAGAGTCAACTTGGTGAGAGTACTTGGTGGGGCAACTTGATGAACGTACTTGAAGAATCGACTTGGTTAGAGTACTTGGTGGGGTGACTTGATGAACGGACTCAAAGAGAAGATTTGGTGAGAGTACCTGGTGGCTCGACTTGATGAGCAGACTTAAAGAGTTGACTTGGTGAGAGTACTTGGCGGGGTGAACTGATGAACGAACATAAAGAGTCGGCTTGGTGGGAGTACTTGGTGGGCCGACCTGTTGGGGTGACTTTATGGACGGACTTAAAGAGTCGACTTGGTTAGATTACTTGTTCTGGTGACTTGATGAATGGACTTGAAGAGTTGACTTGGTGGGGTGACTTGATGAAAAGACTTAAAGGGTCGACTTGGTGAGAGTACTTGGTGGGGTGACTTGATGAACGGACTTAAAGGGTCAACTTGGCGGGGTGACTTGATGAACGAACCTAAAGAGTTGACTTGGTGAGACTACTTGGCGGGGTGAACTGATGAACGGACTTAAGGAGTCAACTTGGTGGGAGTACTTGGTGGGCCGACTTGATGAACGGACTTATAGAGTCAACTTGGTGAGAGTAGTTGTTTTGGTGACTTGATGAACGGACTTAAAGAGTCAGCTTGGCGGGGTGACTTGATGAAAGGACTTAAAGAGTCGACTTGGTGGGGTGACTCGATGAATGAACTTAGAGGGTCGACTTTGCGGGGTGACTTGATGAATGGACCTAAAGAGTTGACTTGGTGAGAGTACTCGGTGGGGTGACCTGATGAACAGACTTAGAGAGTCGACTTGGTGAGAGTCCTTGGTGGGCCAACCTGGTTGGGTGACCATCTCTTTCCTTCTTACCATCCGGGTAGGATAAAAATGCAATGATAGAACGTGCCAATGAGACGGAGCCCTTGGCTAAAAGATACAACTCCATACACACTCACCAACAAGCGCATCTTAGAATCGAACACCAAATGTGCAGTGTGTTGCAAGCCATGCAGACACCTACATATAGGGTATATCCATCAAAACAAAGTGACAAGTACTTCCCACCAGCTCTGCCATTGGGATTACCGAATGGGATAATACTCACCGCCACAGATTAATGACCATCATTACCGTCTCGGAATAGATACAAGCACATCGAGCTTCATCCGATCAGCTGGATGAATTTCACCTTGAAGGGGCCCAATCCAAAAGTTTCGGAGGTCATCTCCTGGAACTCTCAAGAACAAGGCCCATCTTACATGCAAACTCTGCTACTGTGCAAACATAGGTTGCAATTAAAGAGAAATTGTAAGGCCGTCACAATGGCCCGAGGCCAATGCTCTGACTAAGTCAATTTTCTCTTGCAATCACCATGCCGCCGTTCACAGAGAGATCTCCCCATTCACTTGTGATGCGATGCACAATCCAAGGGCTAGACGCGAGCTCGCCCTTGAAAGGCCACTTTCCAAGGCATCCCCCGATGACACATTGGAATGAAAACCGCTGTCGAACCATTTCCCAATGTTGTGCCGATCGAGTTGGCACAGAGCCGCTAGACGAGGGCTCCCATTTTAGATCAAGTTTTAAAATCACCAAGAAGATGTGGTGAGGGCTGGCAATCGCTGCCAAACCTTTTTCCAAAATTGCGCCAGCTAAGTGACTAGAAAACATGCTTTACGCGATAGGCACGCAAAAAATTTTGCTAGAGCGCCAAGCACCCACCTCATGGCTAGAGACAAGGGCTCGCCATTAGATCAATTTTGAAATCGCTGAACAGACGCGCTGTAAAATGGCAACCGCTACCAAGTCTCTTCCATAGTTGCATCGGTCGAGTGATCGAAGAAGGTGATCTAAGAGAGGGTCCAAGCGTAGGCATTCGTTCGGGGATTCGGGCCGATGGCATAAATTTATGCAATACCCAAGCAACACCGGATGGAGGTGCTAGACGAGGGCTCCCATTTTAGATCAAGTTTTAAAATCACCAAGTAGACACGGTGAGCGCTGGCAACCGCTGCCAAACCTTTTTCCAAAATCGCAGCAGCTGAGTGACAAGAAAACATGATCTAAAGGAGAGTCTAGGTATAGAACCCTCGAGGGTGGGCTTCATGCCCCTCTAATTGATTCAATGTCGGCGTCCACCGTTTCAAAATCTGACATATCCATCCGCCCTGATAGTGGCGTTGAATCAATGAGGGGGGCATGGGAGAGGCTCACGGCAACCATCTCTCCCATTGAAGTTGTGATAGGCACGCAAAAACATTTTGCTAGAGCGCCAAGCACCCACCTCATGGCTAGAGACAAGGGCTCGCCATTAGATCAACTTCAAAATCGCAGAACAGACACAGTGCAGAATGGCAACCGCTGCCAAGTCTCTTCCATAATTGCGTCGATCGAGTGATCGAAAAAGGTGATCTAAGAGAGGGTCCAAGTGTATCACATTCGTTGGGGTAATCACGCCGATGGCAAAAATTTATGCAATACCCGAGCAACACCGAACGGAGGTGCTAGATGAGGGCTCCCATTTTAGATCAAGTTTTAAAATCACAAAGAAGATGCGGTGAGGGCTGGCAACAGCTGCCAAACCTTTTTCCAAAATTGCACCAGCTGAGTGACAAGAAAACATGATCTAAAGGAGAGTCCAGGAATAGCACCCTCGAAGGTGGGCTTCATGCCCTTCTAATTGAGTCAACGTCAGCGTCCACCGTTTCAAAATATGACATATCCATCCGCCCTGACAGCGGCGTTGAATCAATGAGTTGGGCACGGGAGAGGCTCGCGGCAACCACCTCTCCCATTGTAGCCACGATAGGCTCACAAAAAATTTTGCTAGAGTGCCAAGTACCCACCTCATGGCTATAGACAAGGGCTCGCCATTAGATCAAACTTTGAAATTAAAGAATGGACACGGTGTAGAATGGCAACCGCTGCCAAGTCTCTTCCGTAATTGTGGCAGTTGAGTGATTGAAGAAGGTGATCTAAGAGAGGGTCCAAGCATGTAGGCATTCGTTGGGGGATTCGCGCCGATGGCAAAAAATTGTGCAATACCCGAGCAACACCGGACGGAGGTGCAAGACGAGGGCTCCCATTTTAGATCGAGTTTTAAAATCACCAAGTAGACGCGGTGAGGGGCTGGCAACCGCTGCCAAACCTTTTTCCGAAACTACGCCAGCTGAGTGACAAGAATACATGATCTAAAGGAGAGTCCAGGAATAGCACCCTCGAGGGTGGGCTTCATGCCCCTCTAATTGATTCAATGTCAGCGTCCACCGTTTCAAAATCTGACATTTCCATCCGCCCTGACAGTGGCGTTGAATCAATGAGGGGGGCACGGGAGAGGCTCACGGCAACCACCTCTCCCATTGTAGCTGTGATAGGCATGCAAAAAATTTTGCTAGAGCGCCAAGCACCCACCTCATGGCTAGTGACAAGGGCTCGCCATTAGATCAACTTTGAAATCGCTGAACAGACACGCTGTAGAAAGGCAACCGCTGCCAAGTCTCTTCCGTAGTTGCGTCGGTCGAGTGATCAAAGAGGGTGATCTAAGAGAGGGTCCAAGCGTAGGCATTCGTTGGGGGATTCGCACCGATGCCATAAATTTATGCAATACCTAAGAAACACCGGACGGAGGTGCTAGACGAGGGCTCCCATTTTAGATCTAGTTTTAAAATCACCAAGTAGATGCGGTGAGGGCTGGCAACCACTGCCAAACCTTTTTTCGAAATTGCGAAAGCTGAGTGACAAGAAAACATGATCCAAAGGAGAGTCGAGAAATAGCACCCTCGAGGGTGGGCTTCATGCCCCTCTAATTGATTCAACCTCAGCATCCACCATTTCAAAATCTGACATATCCATCCGCCCTGACAGTGGCATTGAATCAATGAGGGGGGCACGAGAGAGGCTCGCGGCAACCACCTCTCCCGTTGTAGCCGTGATAGGCACGCAAAAAATTTTGCTAGAGCGCCAAGCACCCACCTCATGGCTAGAGACAAGGGCTCGCCATTAGATCAACTTCGAAATCACTGAACAGACGCGCTGTAGAATGGCAACCGCTGCCAAGTCTCTTCCATAGTTGTGTCGGTCGAGTGATCGAAGAAGGTGAACTAAGAGAGGCACCAAGCATAGGCATTCATTGGGGGATTCGCGCCGATGGCTAAAATTTATGCAATACCCGAGCAACACCGGACGGAGGTGCTAGACGAGGGCTCCCATTTTAGATCATGTTTTAAAATCACCGAGTAGACGCGGTGAGGGCTGGCAACCACTGCCAAACCTTTTTCCAAAATTGCACCAGCTGAGTGACAAGAAAACATGATCTAAAGGAGAGTCCAGGAATAGCACCCTCGAGGGTGGGCTTCATGCCCCTCTAATTGATTCAACGTCGGCGTCCACCTTTTCAAAATCTGACATATCCATCCACCCTGACAGCGGCGTTGAATCAATGAGGGGGGCACGGGAGAGGCTCGCGGAAACCACCTCTCCCATTGTAGCCATAATAGGCACGCAAAAAATTTTTCTAGAGCGCCAAGCACCCACCTCATGGCTAGAGACAAGGGCTCACCATTAGATCAACTTCGAAATCGCTGAACAGACGCGCTGTAGAATGGCAACCGCTGCCAAGTCTCTTCCGTAGTTGCGTCGGTCGAGTGATCAAAGAAGGTGATCTAAGAGAGGGTCCAAGCGTAGGCATTCGTTGGGGGATTCGCAATGATGGCATAATTTTATGCAATACCCGAGCAACACCAGATGGAGGTGCTAGACGAGGGCTCCCATTTTAGATCGAGTTTTAAAATCACCAAGTAGATGCGGTGAGGGATGGCAACCACTGCCAAACCTTTTTCTGAAATTGCGCCAGCTGAGTGAGAAGAAAACATCATCTAAAGGAGAGTCGAGGAATAGCACATTCGGGGTGGGCTTCATGCCCCTCTAATTGATTCAACGTCGGTGTCCACTGTTTCAAAATCTGACATATCCATCCGCCTTGACACCAGCATTGAATCAATTAGGGGGGCATGGGAGAGGCTCGCAGCAACCACCTCTCCTATATAAGCTATTAGTGCGAGGCTTGCTTTGCATTAGAAATTAGCGAACACACCAACATCTGCCTTAAAAATCCAAATCCTTTAAAATTCCTACCAAACAGCCATTCATGACCCAATTTTTTATGAGGTCGGCAGAGGAGCAAAATATTGTCATCGGTTAGAAGATGTGAGTTCATGGAGCCGAGGGACTAAAATGGTCATCGAGCTCATCCGATCAACTGGATGAATTTCACCTTGAAGGGGCCCAATCCAAAAGTTTCAGAGGTCATCTCTTGGAACTCTCGAGAACAAGGCCCATCTTACATGCAAACTCTGCTACTGCGTAAACATAGGTTGCAATTAAAGAGAAATTGTGATTCCGTCACAATGGTCTGAGGCCAATGGCTCCGACTAAGTCAATTTTCTCTTGCAATCACCATGCCGCCGTTCACAGAGAGATCTCCCCATTCACTTGTGACACGACGCACAATCCAAGGTCTAGACACGAGCTCGCCCTTGAAAGAAAGACCACTTTCCAAGACATCCCCCGATGACACATTGGAACATCAACCGCTATCGAACCAATCCCAATGTTGTGCCGATCGAGTTGGCACAGAGGCGACCTTAGGGAGCTCTCGCGTAGCAATCAGGATGTGCTTTCATGCCCATCTCTCACAAAAACCAATGTTAGCTATGGACAAATTTGGAATCCAAGGGCTCGCATCCATCGATATCGTCGGCACTGGGTCTATATATTCAAAGGCCACGGAGAGGTTCCGATAAGAGAAGCTCCCCTGCTCACTCGCACAAACATCCCAAATTCTAGACACAAGCTCCCACCCTTAGCATCGCTCTCCAGATCACCGCAATGACACATTGGAATGACAACCGCTATCGAACAACTCCCAAAATTGTGGCAATGGAGTGAGAAAGAAGAGAAACTTTGGGGAGCCGAGCATAGCAAATGGGCTGTGTTGCTGCTTCATTCCGCTCTTATATAGATCCAAAATCATTGATTTCATTTGGAATCCGAGGCTGCATTCATCCTTGCTCAAACAAGCAATGGCTCTTCTAATTGAATGGCCATGGGGAGCTTCCGATAACAAAGGCTCCCTTGTCACTCGTGATGCGCATGCCAACTGCTAGATGATGGGTCGCCCTTCAGATCGCTGCCCAGGCAACCACCACAATGGCACCATTGGAACGACAACCGCTCCCGAACCATTCTAAAAATTTTGTGCCAAAGAAGTTGTTGCGTAGAGAATGACTCTGGGGAGAGAGCCCTCCCATAGAAAAATCGGGATGGCTTCACGGCCCTCCCAATAGAAACGATACTGGTGCCAATATTCAAAAAATCCAAATAATGTGTCTTTCGCGAACACCAGCACTGATTTCTATTGGGGAGGGTCGCCGAGAAATTTTGTTATCAAAGCTCCCATTGTAGCCGCGATAGGCACACAAAAAATTCCTAGAGCCCCAAGCACCCACCTCATGGCTAGACAAGGGCTCGCCATTAGTAGATCAACTTCAAAATCACTGAACAGACGCGCTGTGGAATGGCAACCGCTGCCAAGCCTCTTCCGTAATTGTGTCGGTCGAGTGAACGAAGAAGATGATTTAAGAGAGAGTCCAAGGCTAGGGATTCATTAGGGAATTCACGCCGATAGCAAAAAATTATGCAATACCCGAGCAACACCGGACGAAGGTGCTAGACGAGGGCTCCCATTTTAGATCGAGTTTTAAAATCACCAAGTAGACACGGTGAGGGCTGGCAACCACTGCCAAACCTTTTTTTGAAATTGCGGCAGCTGAGTGACAAGAAAACATGATCTAAAGGAGAGTCCAGGTATAGCACCCTCGAGGGTGGGCTTCATGCCCCTCTAATTGATTCAACGTCGGCGTCCACCATTTCAAAATCTGACATATCCATCCACCCTGACAGTGGCATTGAATCAATGAGGGGGGCACGGGAGAGGCTCATGGAAACCACCTCTCCCATTGTAGCCACGATAGGCACGCAAAAAAATTTTGCTAGAGCACCAAGCACCCACCTCATGGCTAGAGACAAGGGCTTGCCATTAGATCAACTTCAAAATCGTAGAACAGACGCGGTGTAGAATGGCAACCGCTGCCAAGTCTCTTCCATAATTGCGTCGGTCGAGTGATCAAAAAAGGTGATCTAAGAGAGGGTCCAAGCATAGGGAATTCGTTGGGGTAATCACGCCGATGGAAAAAATTTATGCAATACTCGAGCAACACCGGATGGAGGTGCTAGACGAGGGCTCCCATTTTAGATCGAGTTTTAAAATCACAAAGAAGACGCGGTGAGGGCTGGCAACCCCTGCCAAACCTTTTTCCAAAATTGCGCCAGCTGAGTGACAAGAAAACATGATCTAAAGGAGAGTCCAGGAATAGCACCCTCGAAGGTGGGCTTCATGCCCTTCTAATTGATTCAATGTCGGCGTCCACCGTTTCAAAATCCGACATATCCATCCACCCTGACAGTGGCGTTGAATCAATGAGCTGGGCACGGGAGAGGCTCGCGGCAACCACATCTCCCATTGTAGCCACGATAGGCTCACAAAGAATTTTGCTAGAGCACCAAGTACCCACCTCATGGCTATAGACAAGGGCTCGCCATTACATCAAACTTTGAAATCGCAGAATGGACGTGATGTAGAATGGCAACCTCTGCCAAGTCTCTTCCGTAATTGCATCGGTTGAGTGATCAAAGAAGGTGATCTAAGAGAGGGTCCAAGCGTGTAGGCATTCATTGGGGGATTTGTGCCAATGGCAAAAATTTGTGCAATACCTAAGAAACACCGGACGGAGGTGCAAGACAAGGGCTCCCGTTTTAGATTGAGTTTTAAAATCACCAAGTAGATGCGGTGAGGGGCTGGCAACCACTGCCAAACCTTTTTTTGAAATTGTGCTAGCTTGGTGACATGAATACATGATCTAAAGGAGAGTCCAGGAATAGCACCCTCAAGGGTGGGCTTCATACCCCTCTAATTGATTCAACGTCAGCATCCACCGTTTCAAAATCTGACATTTCCATCCGCCCTGATAGCGGCGTTGAATAATATAGGGGGGCACAGGAGAGGCTCGTGACAACCACCTCTCCCATTGTAGCCGTGATAGGCACGCAAAATATTTTGCTAGAGCACCAAGCACCCACCTCATGGCTAGAGACAAGGGCTCGCCATTAGATCAACTTCGAAATTGCTGAACAGACAAGCTATAGAATGGCAACCGTTGGCAAGTCTCTTCCGTAGTTGCGTCGGTCGAGTGATCGAAGAAGGTGATCTAAGAGAGGGTCCAAGCATAGGCATTCATTGGGGGATTCATGCCGATGGCATAAATTTATGCAATACCCGAGAAACACCGGACGGAGGTGCTAGACGAGGGCTCCCATTTTAGATCAAGTTTTAAAATCACCAAGTAGATGCGGTGAGGGCTGGCAACCACTGCCAAACCTTTTTCCAAAATTGCGCCAGCTGAGTGACAAGAAAACATGATCTAAAGGAGAGTCAATAAATAGCACCCTCGAGGGTGGACTTCATGCCCCTCTAATTGATTCAACGTCGGCGTCCACCGTTTCAAAATTTGACATATCCATCCGCCCTGATAGCGGCGTTGAATCAATGAGGGGGGCACTGGAGAGGCTCACAGCAACCACCTCTCCCGTTGTAGCTGCGATAGGCACGCAAAAAATTTTGCTAGAGCGCCAAGCACCAACATCATGGCTAGAGACAAGGGCTCCCCATTAGATCAACTTTGAAATCGCTGAACAAACGCGCTGTAGAATGGCAACCGCTGCCAAGTCTCTTCCATAGTTACGTCGATTGAGTGATCGAAGAAGGTGATCTAAGAGATGGTCCAAGCATAGGCATTCGTTGGGGGATTCATGCCGATGGCATAAATTTATGCAATACCCGAGCAACATCAGACAGAGGTGCTAGACGAGGGCTCCCATTTTAGATCGAGTTTTAAAATCACCGAGTAGACGCGATGAGGGCTGGCAACCGCTGCCAAATCTTTTTCCAAAATTGCGCAAGCTGAGTGACAAGAAAACATGATCTAAAGGAGAGTCCAGGAATAGCACCCTCGAGGGTGGGCTTCATGCCCCTCTAATTGATTCAACGTCGGCGTCCACCTTTTCAAAATCCGACATATCCATCCACCCTGACAGCGACGTTGAATCAATGAGGGGGGCATGGGAGAGGCTTGCGGAAACCACCTCTCCCATTGTAGCCGTGATAGGCATGCAAAAAATTTTGCTAGAGCGCCAATCACCCACCTCATGGCTAGAGACAAGGGCTCGCCATTAGATCAACTTCGAAATCACTGAACAGGCGTGCTGTAGAATGGCAACCGCTGCCAAGTCTCTTCCGTAGTTGCGTCGGTCGAGTGATCGAAGAAGGTGATCTAAGATAGGGTCCAAGCGTAGGCATTCATTGGGGGATTTGCGCCGATGGCATAATTTTATGTAATACCTGAGCAACACCGGACAGAGGTGCTAGACGAGGGGTCCCATTTTAGATCGAGTTTTAAAATCACCAAGTATACGCGGTGAGGGATGACAACTGCTGCCAAACCTTTTTCCAAAATTACCCCAGCTAAGTGAGAAGAAAACATCATCTAAAGGAGAGTCGAGGAATAGCACATCTGGGGTGGGCTTCATGCCCCTCTAATTGATTCAACGTCGGCATCCACCGTTTCAAAATCTGACATATCCATCTGCCTTGACACCGGCGTTGAATCAATGAGCGGGGCATGGGAGAGGCTCGTGGCAACCACCTCTCCTATATAAGCTATTAGTGCGAGGCTCGCTCTGCATTAGAAATTAGCGAACACACTGACATCCGCCTTAAAAATCCAAATCCTTTAAAATTCCTACCAAACAGCCATTCACGACCCAATTTTTTATGAGGTTGGCAGAGGAGCAAAAGATTGTCATCGGTTAGGAGATGTGAGTTCATGGAGTCGAGGGACTGAAATGGTCATCAAGCTCATCCAATCAACTGGATGAATTTCACCTTGAAGGGGCCCAATCCAAAAGTTTCGGAGGTCATCTCCTGGAACTCTGGAGAACAAGGCCCATCTTACATGCAAACTCTGCTACTGCGCAAACATAGGTTGCAATTAAAGAGAAATTGTGAGGCCGTCACAATGGCCTGAGGCCAATGGTTCCGACTAAGTCAATTTTCTATTGCAATCACCATGCCGTCATTCACAGAGAGATCTCCCCATTCACTTGTGACACAACGCACAATCCAAGGTCTAGACGCGAGCTCGCCCTTGAAAGAAAGACCACTTTCCAAGACATCCCCCGATGACACATTGGAACATCAACCGCTGTCGAACCAATCCCAATGTTGTGTCGATCGAGTTGGCACAGAGGCGACCTTAGGGAGCTCCCGCGTAGCAATCAGGATGTGCTTTCATGCCCATCTCTCACAAAAACCAATGTTAGCTATGGACAAATTTGGAATCCAAGGGCTCGCATCCATCGATATCGTCGGCACTGGGTCTATATATTCAAAGGCCACGGAGAGGTTCTGATAAGAGAAGCTCCCCTGCTCGCTCGCACAAACACCAAATTCTAGACACAAGCTCCCGCCCTTAGCATCGCTCTCCAGATCACCGCAATGACACATTGGAATGACAACCGCTGTCGAACAACTCCCAAAATTGTGGCAATGGAGTGAGAAAGAAGAGCAACTTTGGGGAGCCGCGCATAGCAAACAGGCTGTGCTGCTGCTTCATTCTGCTCTTATATAGATCCGAAATCGTTGATTTCATTTGGAATCCAAGGCTGCTTTTGTCCTTGCTCAAACAAGCAATGGCTCTTCTAATCGAATGGCCACAGGGAGCTTCCGATAACAAAGGCTCCCTTGTCACTTGTGATGCGTAGGCCAATTGCTAGACGATGGGTCGCCCTTAAGATCGCTGCCCAAGCAACCACCACAATGGCACCATTGGAACGACAACCACTGTCGAACCATTCTAAAAATTTTGTGCCAAAGAAGTTGTTGCGTAGAGAACAACTCTGGGGAGAGAGCCCTCGCATAGCAAAATTGGGATGGCTTCATGGCCCTCCCAATAGAAATGATGCTGGTGCCAATATTCCAAAAATCTGAATAACGTGTCTTTCGTGAACACCAGCACTGATTTCTATTGGGGAGGGTCGCCGAGAACTTTTGTTATCAAAGCTCCCATTGTAGCCGCGATAGGCACACAAAAAATTGCTAGAGCCCCAAGCACCCACCTCATGGCTAGACAAGGGCTCACCATTAGTAGATCAACTTCGAAATCGCTGAACAGACGCGCTGTGGAATGGCAACCACTGCCAAGCCTCTTCCATAATTGTGTCGATCGAGTGATCGAAGAAGGTGATCTAAGAGAGAGTCCAAGGCTAGGGATTCATTGGGGGATTCGTGCCGATAGCAAAAAATTATGCAATAACTTAGCAACACCGGACGGATGTGCTAGACGAGGGCTCCCATTTTAGATCGAGTTTTAAAATCACCAAGTAGACGCGGTGAGGGCTGGCAACCGCTGCCAAACCTTTTTCCAAAATTGTGCCAGCTGAGTGACAAGAAAACATGATCTAAAGGAGAGTCTAGGAATAGCACCCTCGAGGGTGGGCTTCATGCCCCTCTAATTGATTCAACGTCACCGTCCACCGTTTCAAAATTCGACATATCCATCCGCCCTAATAGCGGCGTTGAATCAATGAGGGGGGTCATGGGAGAGGCTCGCGGCAACCACCTCTCCTGTTGTAGCCGCGATAGGCACACAAAAAATTTTGCTAGAGTGCCAAGCACCCACCTCATGGCTAGAGACAAGGGCTCGCCATTAGATCAACTTCAAAATCGCTGAACAGACACGCTGTAGAATGGCAACCACTGCCAAGTCTCTTCCGTAGTTGCGTCGGTCGAGTGATCAAAGAAGGTGATCTAAGAGAGGGTCCAAGCATAGAAATTCGTTGGGGAATTTACACCGATGGCATAAATTTATGCAATACCCGAGCAACACCGGACGGAGGTTCTAGACGACGGCTCCTGTTTTAGATCAAGTTTTAAAATCACCAAGTAGACGCGGTGAGGGCTGGCAACCGCTGCCAAAACTTTTTCCAAAATTGTGCCAGCTGAGTGACAAGAAAACATGATCTAAAGGAGAGTCTAGGAATAGCACCCTCGAGGGTGGGCTTCATGCCCCTCTAATTGATTCAACATCAGCGTCCACCGTTTCAAAATCTGACATATCCATCCGCCCTGACAGCGGCATTGAATCAATGAGGGGGGCATGGGAGAGGCTCGCGATGACCACCTCTCCCGTTGTAGCCACGATAGGCACACAAAAAATTTTTCTAGAGCGCCAAGCACCCACCTCATGGCTAGATACAAGGGCTCGCCATTAGATCAACTTTGAAATCACTGAACAGACGCACCGTAGAATGGCAACCGCTGCCAAGTCTCTTCCGTAGTTGCATCGGTCGAGTGATCGAAGAAGGTGATCTAAGAGAGGGTCCAAGCGTAGGCATTCATTGGGGGATTCGCGCCGATGGCATAAATTTATGCAATACCCGAGCAACTCCGGACGGAGGTGCTAGATGAGGGCTCCCGTTTTACATCGAGTTTTAAAATCGCCAAGTAGACGCGGTGAGGGCTGGCAACCATTGCCAAACCTTTTTCTGAAATTGCGCCAGCTGAGTGACAAGAAAACATGATCTAAAGGAGAGTCCAGGAATAGCACCCTCGAGGGTGGGCTTCATGCCCCTCTAATTGATTCAACGTCGGCGTCCACCATTTCAAAATCTGACATATCCATCCGCCCTGACAGCGGCATTGAATCAATGAGGGGGGCACGGGAGAGGCTCGTAGCAACCACCTCTCCCATTGTAGCTGCGATAGGCATGCAAAAAATTTTGCTAGAGCGCCAAGCACCCACCTCATGGCTAGAGACAAGGGCTCGCCATTAGATCAACTTCAAAATCGCTGAACAAACACGCTGTAGAATGGCAACCACTGCCAAGTCTCTTCCGTAGTTGCATCGGTCGAGTGATCGAAGAAGGTGATCTAAGACAGCGTCCAAGCGTAGGCATTTGTTGGGGGATTCGCGCCGATGGCATAAATTTATGCAATACCCGAGCAACATCGGACGGAGGTGCTAGACAAAGGCTCCCATTTTAGATCAAGTTTTAAAATCACCAAGTAGACGCGGTGAGGGCTGGCAACCACTGCCAAACCTTTTTCCGAAATTGCGCTAGCTGAGTGACAAGAAAACATGATCTAAAGGAGAGTCTAGGAATAGCACCCTCGAGGGTGGGCTTCATGCCCCTCTAATTGATTCAATGTCGGCGTCCACCGTTTCAAAATCCGACATATCCATCTGCCCTGACAGTGGCATTGAATCAATGAGGGGGGCACGGGAGAGGCTCGCGGCAACCACCTCTCCCATTGTAGCCGTGATAGGCATGCAAAAACTCTTGCTAGAGCGCCAAGCACCCACCTCATGGCTAGAGACAAGGGCTCACCATTAGATCAACTTTGAAATCGCTGAACAGACACGCTGTAGAATGGCAACCACTGCCAAGTCTCTTCCGTAGTTGCGTCGGTCGAGTGATCGAAGAAGGTGATCTAAGAGAGGGTCCAAGCGTAGGCATTTATTGGGGGATTCGTGCCATTGGCATAATTTTATGCAATACCCGAGCAACACCGGACAGAGGTGCTAGGCGAGGGCTCCCGTTTTAGATCATGTTTTAAAATCACCAAGTAGACGCAGTGAGGGATGGCAACTGTTGCCAAACCTTTTTTTTAAATTGCGCCAGCTGAGTGAGAAGAAAACATGATCTAAAGGAGAGTCGAGGAATAGCACATCTAGGGTGGGCTTCATGCCCCTCTAATTGATTCAACGTCGGCGTCCACCATTTCAAAATCTGACATATCCATCCAACTTGACACCGGCATTGAATCAATGAGAGGGGCACGGGAGAGGCTCGTGGCAACCACCTCTCCTATATAAGCTATTAGTGTGAGGCTCGCTCTACATTAGAAATTAGCGAACACACCGACATCCACCTTAAAAATCCAAATCCTTTAAAATTCCTACCAAACAGCGATTCATGACCCAATTTTTTATGAGGTCGGCAGAGGAGCATAAGATTGTCATCGGTTAGGAGATGTGAGTTCATGGAGCCGAGGGACTGAAATGGTCATCGAGCTCATCCAATCAACTGGATGAATTTCACCTTGAAGGGGCCCAATCCAAAAGTTCCGGAGATCATCTCCTGGAACTCTCGAGAACAAGGCCCATCTTACATGCAAACTCTGCTACTGCGCAAACATAGGTTGCAATTAAAGAGAAATTGCGAGGCCGTCACAATGGCCCGAGGCCAATGGCTTTGACTAAGTCAATTTTCTCTCGCAATCACCATGCCGCCGTTCACAGAGAGATCTCCCCATTCACTTTTGACGCGACGCACAATCCAAGTGCTAGACGTGAGCTCACCCTTGAAAGAAAGACCACTTTCCAAGACATCCCCCATTCACTTGTGACGCGATGCACAACCCAAGTTCTAGACGCGAGCTCGCCCTTGAAAGAAAGACCACTTTCCAAGACATCCCCTGATGACACATTGGAATGTAAAATTTTGTCGAACTATTCCCAATGTTGTGCCAATCGAGTTGGCACAGAGGCGACCTTAGGGAGCTCCCGCGTAGCAATCGGGATGTGCTTTCATACCCATCTCTCATAAAAACCAATCTTAGCTGTGAACAAATTTCGCCGCAATAACACCATTGGAACGACGACCGCTGTCGAAAAAATCCCAAATTTGTAACCTGATGGAGTGAGAAAGAATAGTAACTTTGGGGAGCCGTGCATCACAAATGGGCTGCTGCTTCATTCTGCTCTTATATATAGATCCGATGTCGTTGATTTCATTTGGAATCTGAGACTGCATTCATCCTTGCTCACACAAGCAATGGCTCTTCTCATCGAATGGCCATGGGGAGCTTCCGATCACAAAGGCTCCCTTGTCACTCGTGACATGCAGCCCAACTGCTTTCCAAAATTGTGCTAGCTGAGTGACAAGAAAACATGATCTAAAGGAGAGTCGAGGAATAGCACCTCGAGGGTGGGCTTCATGCCCCTCCAATTGATTCAACGTCGGCGTCCACCGTTTCAAAATCTTACATTTCCATCCGCCTTGACTCCACCGTTGAATCAATGAGAGGGGCATGGGAGAGGTTCGCGGCAACAACCTCTCCTATATAAGCTATTAGTGCGAGGCTCACTCTGCATTAGAAATTAGCGAACATGCCGACATCCGCCATAAAAATCCAAATCGTTGAAAATTCTGACCAAACAGCCATCCACGACCCAATTTATTTTAAGGTCATCTAAGGAGCAAAAGATTGTCATCGGTTAGGAGATGTGAATTCATGGAGCCAAGGGACTGAAATGGTCATCGAGCTCATCCGATCAACTGGATGAATTTCACCTTGAAGGGGCCCAATCCAAAAGTTCCAGAGGTCATCTCCTAGAACTCTCAAGAACAAGGACCATCTTACTTGAAAACTCTGCTACTGCGCAAACATAGGTTGCAATTAAAGAGAAATTGCCAGGCCATCACAGTGGCCCGAGGCCAATGCTCCAACTAAGTCAATTTTCTCTTGCAATCACCATGCCACCGTTCATAGAGAGATCTCCCCATTCACTTGCGACGCAACGCACAATCCAAGTGATAGACGCGAGCTCACCCTTGAAAGGCCAGGCCACTTTCAAAGACATCCCCCGATGACACATTGGAACAACAATCGCTGTCGAACCATTCCCAATGTTGTGCCGATCGAGTTGGCACAGAGGCGACCTTAGGGAGCTCCCGCGTAGCAATCGAGATGTGCTTTCGTACCCATCTCTCACAAAAACCAATCTTAGCTGTGAACAAATTTAGAATCCAAGGCTCGTATCCATCGATATCGTCGGCACTGGGTCTATATATTCAAAGGCCACAGAGAGGTTCCGATAAGAGAAGCTCCCCTGCTCACTCGCACAAACATCACAAATGCTAGACACAAGCTCTTGCCCTTAGCATCGCTCTCCAGATCGTCGCAATGACACATTGGAACGACAACCACTATCGAACAACTCCCGAATTTGTGCCGATGGAGTGAGAAAGACGAGCAACTTTTTGGAGCCGCGCATGGCAAACGGGCTGCTGCTTCATTCTGCTCTTATATATAGATCCGATGTCATTGATTTCCTTTGGAATCTGAGGCTACATTCATCCTTGCTCACACAAGCAATGGCTCTTCTCATCAAATGGTCACGGGGAGCTTCTGATTACAAAGGCTCCCTTGTCACCCGTGATGCGCAGCCCAACTGCTAGACGATGGCTCGCCCTTCAGATCGCTGCCCAGGCAACCACCACAACGGCACCATTGGAACGACAACCGCTGCCGAACCATTCTAAAAATTTTTTGCCAAAGAAGTTGTTGCAAAGAGAATGACTCTGGGCAGAGAGCCCTTGCATAGCAAAATTGGGATGGCTTCACGGCAGCTAGATGGGATTTGAATTCATGGAGCCAAGGGAGTGAAATGGTCATCGAGCTCATCCGATCAACTGGATGAATTTCACCTTGAAGGGGCCCAATCCAAAAGTTCCGGAGGTCATCTCCTGGAACTGTCAAGAACAAAGGCCAATCTTACATGCAAACTTTGCTACTGCACAGACATAGGTTGCAATTATAGAGAAATTGCAAGGCTATCACAATGGCCCGAGGCCAATGCTCCGACTACTAAGTTAATTTTCTCCTGCAATCACCATGTCGCCGTTCATAGAGAGATCTCCCCATTCACTTGTGACGACGCACAATCCAAGTGCTAGACGCAATCTCGCCCTTGAAAGGCCATGTTCCAAGACATCTCAATGAAACATTGGAATGACAACCGCTGTCGAACCATTCCCAATGTTGTGCCGATCGAGTTGGCACAGAGGCAATCTTAGGGAGCTCCCGCAAATCGATCGGGAAGTGCTTTTGTACCCATCTCTCAAAAAAACCAATGTTAGTTGAACAATTTTAGAATCCAAGGCTCGTATCCATCGATATCGTCGGCACTGGGTCTATATTCAAAGGCCACGGAGAGGTTTCGATAAGAGAAGCTCCCCTGCTCTCTTGCACAAACATCCCCAAATGCTAGACGCAAGCTCCCGCCCTTAGCATTGCTCTCCAAATTACCACAATGACACATTCGAATGACAACCACTGTCAAACAACTCCCAAATTTGTGCCGATAGAGTGAGAAAGAAGAGCCAGATCGGGTCGACGAAAACGGCTAAGCCAGATCGGGTCAGCCAGCATGGCTCGGCCACCATTTTTTGCCAAGAGCTTTCGATATTAATGCTCCCATGTAGCAGTGATAAGTACACCATGACAAAATTGCTAGAGCACCGAGCACCCATAGCAAATTGCCATTATACCAAGGAACGCCGGAGTGCTAGACAAGGGCTCACGTTTAGATCAAGTTTTAAAATCACCAAAAACACACGCCATGGATCGGCAACCGCTGCCTCACCTTTTCCAAAATTGAGTCATCGGAAAACATGATCTAAAGGAGAGCCGAGGAAAAGCACTGAGATCGCTTCATGCCCCTTTCATTCATTCAACATCAGCATACACCGTTTGAAAACCCAACAATCCGATCCGCCTAGACACCAATGTTGAATCAATGAAAGGGGCATGGGAGAGGCCCGCGGCAACAACCTCTCCTATATAAGCTATTAGTGCGAGGCTCACTCTGCATTAGAAATCTGTGATAGTGTGGACAACTCCCTTAAAAATCCAATTCAATGAAAAATGTGACCAAATAGCCATCCACGACACCATTTTTGGAGCTCGCCCAGATCGGCTCGGCCAGAATGGCTCGCCCAGATTGGGTTGGCTAGCATGGCTCACCCAGATCGGCTCAGCTAGCTTGGCTCAGCCAGCATGGCTCGCCCAGATCGGCTCGGCCAGCATGGTGACTTGCTAACTCGGTGAGAGTACTTGGAACCGTCAAGAACAAAGGCCAATCTTACATGCAAACTCTACTACTGCGCAAACATAGGTTGCAATTATAGAGAAATTGCAAGGCCGTCACAATGGCCCGAGGCCAATGCTCCGACTACTAAGTCAATTTTCTCTTGCAATCACCATGCCACCGTTCACAAAGAGATCTCCCCATTCACTTGTAAAGATGCACAATCCAAGTGCTAGATGCAAGCTCGCCCTTGAAAGGCCGCGTTCCAAGACATCCTGATGACACATTGGAATGACAACCACTGTCGAACCATTCCCAATGTTGTGCCGATCGAGTTGGCACAGAGGCGACCAAATAGCCATCCACGACACCGTTTTTGGAGCTCGACCAGATCGGCTCAGCCAGAACGGCTCGCCCAGATCGGCTCGGCCAGCATGGCTCGGCCAGAACGGCTCGGCCAGCATGGCTCGGCAAAAACGGCTCAGCCAGAACGGCTCGCCCAGATCGGCTTGGCCAGCATGGCCTGGCCAGAACGGCTCGGCCAGCATGGCTCAGCCAGAACGGGTCGCCCAGATCGGCTCGCCCAGAACGGGTCACCCAAATCGGCTCGGCCAGAATGGCTCTCCCAGATCGGCTTGGCCAGCATGGCTTGCCCAGAACGGCTCTGCTAGATCGCGTCGGCCAGAATGGCTCGCCCAAATCGGCTCGGCCAGCATGGCTCAGCCAGAACGGCTCAACCAGATCGGGACGGTGACTTGATGAACGGACTTAGAGATTCGACTTGGTGGGCCGACCTGGCGGGGTGACTTGATGAACACACTTGAAGGGTTGACTTGGTGGGGTGACTCTATGAACGGAACTAAAGAGTTGACTTGGTGAGAGTACTTGGTGGGGTGACTCAATGAAAGGACTTAAAGAGTCAACTTGGTGAGAGTACTTGGTGGGGCGACTTGATGAACGCACTTGAAGAATCGACTTGGTTAGAGTACTTGGTGGGGCGACTTGATGAACAGACTCAAAGAGAAGACTTGGTGAGAGTACCTGGTGGCTCAACTTGATGAGCAGACTTAAAGAGTTGACTTGGTGAGAGTACTTGGTGGGGTGAACTGATGAACGAACATAAAGAGTTGGCTTGGTGGGAGTACTTGGTGGGCCGACCTGGTGGGGTGACTTTATGGACAAACTTAAAGAGTCGACTTGGTTAGATTACTTGTTCTGGTGACTTGATGAACGGACTTGAAGAGTCAACTTGGTGGGGTGACTTGATGAAAGGACTTAAAGGGTCGACTTGGTGAGAGTACTTGGCGGGGTGACTTGATGAATGGACTTAAAGGGTCGACTTGGCAGAGTGACTTGATGAACGGACCTTAAGAGTTGACTTGGTGAGACTACTTGGCGGGGTGAACTGATGAACAGACTTAAAGAGTCAACTTGGTGGGAGTACTTGGTGGGCCGACTTGATGAACGGACTTATAGAGTCGACATGGTGAGAGTAGTTGTTTTGGTGACTTGATGAACGGACTTAAAGAGTTAGCTTGGCGGGGTGACTTGATGAAAGGACTTAAAGAGTCGACTTGGTGGGGTGACTCGATGAACGAACTTAGAGGGTCGACTTTGCGAGGTGACTTGATGAACGGACCTAAAGAGTTGACTTGGTGAGAGTACTCGGTGGGGTGACCTGATGAACAAACTTAGAGAGTTGACTTGGTGAGAGTCCTTGGTGGGCCGACATGGGTGGGTGACTTCGTGAACTGACTTAAAGAGTCGACTTGGTTGGAGGACTTGGTGGGGTGACTTTATGAACAGACCTAAAGAGTTGACGTGGTGAGAGTGCTTGGTGGGGTGACTTGATGAAAATAGTTAAAGAGTCAACCTGGTGAGAGTAGTTGGTCAGGTGACTTGATGAATGCACTTGAAGAATCGACTTGGTTAGAGTACTTGGTGGGGTGACTTGATGAACAGACTTAAAGATTCGACTTGGTGGGCCAACCAGGCGGGGTGACTTGATGAACGGACTTAGAGAGTCGACTTGGTGAGAGTACTTGGTGACTTGGCGGGCCAACCTGGCCGGGTGACTTGATGAACAAAATTAAAGAGTCGACTTGGTGAGAGTACTCGGTGGGCTGACCTGGTCACATGACTTGATGAACAGACTTAAAGAGTCGACTTGGTGGGTCGACTTGGCCAGGTGACTTGATGAACGAACTTAAAGAGTCGACTTGGTGGGTTGAACTAGCGGGGTGACTTGGTGAGAGTACTTGGTGGGCTGACCTGGCAGGGTGACTTGATGAACGAACTTAGAGAGTCGACTTTGTGAGAGTACTTGGTGGGTCGAACTGGCAGGGTGACTTGATGAACAAACTTAAAGAGTCGCCCTGGTGAGAGAACTTGGTGGGCCGAGCTGGCGGGGTGAATTGATGAACGAAACTAAAGAGTCGACTTTGTGAGAGTACTTGGTGGGCCGACCTGGCGGGGTGAGTTGATGACCAAACTTAAAGGGTCGACTTGGTGAGAGTACTTGGTGGGCCGACCTGGCGGGGCGACTTGATGAACGAACTTAAAGAGTCGACTTGGTGAGAGTACTCGGTGGGGTGCCCTGATGAACAAACCTAAAGAGTCGACCTGGTGAGAGTACTTGGTGGGCCAACCTGGCGGGGTGACTTGGTGAGCAAACTTAAAGAGTCAACTTGGTGAGAGTAGTTGGTGGGCTGACCTGGCGGGGTGACTTGATGAACAAACTTAAAGAGTCAACCTGGTGGGCCGACTTGGCAGAGTGACTTCATGAACGAACTTAAAGAGTCCACTTGGTGGGCCGACTTGGTGGGGTGACTTGATGAACGAACTTAAAGAGTCGACTTGGTGAGAGTAATTTGTGGGCTGACCTGGCGGGGTGACTTGATGAATGAACTTAAAGAGTCGACTTGGTGGGGTGACTTGATGAACGCACTTGAAGGGTCGACTTGGTGGGGTGACTCTATGAACAAACCTAAAGTGTTGACTTGGTGAGAGTACTTGGTGGGGTGACTCGATGAAAGGACTTAAAGAGTCGACTTGGTGAGAGTACTTGGTGGCTCAACTTTATGAGCAGACTTAAAGAGTCCACTTGGTGAGAGTGGGCCTAACGGGGCGATGTGGTGAGTGGGCCTAACGGGGCGAGTTGGTGGGGCAACTTGGCGAGTGGTATTAGAGAGCCGACATGGTGAGGTGACTCGGCGAGTTGGTTCGTTGAGATGACATGGTGAGCTGACTTGGCGAGTTGACCTGGTGAGCGAACTTAAAGAGTTGACTTGGCAACGTACTCGAGTCGACTTAGTGAGGCAACCTGGCGAGCAGGCTCAAAGAGTCAACATGGTGAGGTGACTCATTGAGTCAACATGGTGAGGCGACTCATGGTGAGGAGCTATCCTCGAGGAGACTTGGTGGGCCTACTTGATTAGTCGACTTGGTGAGCCGACCTAACGAGCTGACACAGTGAGCGGGCTTAAAGAGGCGACGACTTTGTGGGGTAACTCGGCAAGCCAACTTATCAAGGCGAGATGGTGAGTCATCTTGGTGAGCTGACTTGGTGAGCGCACTTAAAGAGTCAACTTTGTGAGGTGACTCGGCGAGTTAGCCCGCTGATGCGACTTAGGCGGGCCGACCTAGTGAACGAACTTAAAGAGGCGACTTAGGCGGGCTGACCTGGTGAGCGAACTTAAAGAGTTGACTTGGTAACGTACTTGAACAACCGACTTGGTGAGCTGACATGGTGAGTGGGCTTAGAGAAGCAACTCAGCGGGGCGACTTAATGAACGGACTTAAAGGGTTGACTTGGTGGGGTGACTTGATGAACGGACCTAAAGAGTTGACTTGGTGAGAGTACTTAGCGGGGTGAACTGATGAACGAACTTAAAGAGTCAACTTGGTGGGAGTACTTGGTGGGCCGACCTGATGAACAGACTTATAGAGTCGACTTGGTGAGAGTAGTTGTTCTGGTGACTTGATGAACGGACTTAAAGAGTCAGCTTGGCAGGGTGACTTGATGAAAGGACTTAAACAATCGACTTGGTGGGGTGACTCGATGAACGAACTTAGAGGGTCGACTTTGCAGGGTGACTTGATGAACGGACCTAAAGAGTTGACTTGGTGAGAGTACTCGGTGGACCTGATGAACAGACTTAGAGAGTCGACTTGGTGAGAGTCCTTGGTGGACCGACCTGGTTGGGTGACTTTGTGAACAGACTTAAAGAGTCGACTTGGTGGGAGTACTTGGTGGGGTGACTTGATGAACGGACTTCAAGGGACAACTTGGCGAGGTGACTTGATGAACGATCCTAAAGAGTTGACTTGGTGAGAGTACTTGGTGTAGTGACTTGATGAAAAGACTTAAAGAGTCGAATTGGTGAGAGTACTTGGTGGGGTGACTTGATGAACGCACTTGAAGGGTCGACTTGGTGGGGTGACTTTATGAACAGACCTAAAGAGTTGACGTGGTGAGAGTGCTTGGTGGGGTGACTTGATGAACATAGTTAAAGAGTCAACTTGGTGAGAGTAGTTGGTCGGGTGACTTGATGAACGCACTTGAAGAATCGACTTGGTTAGAGTACTTGGTGGGGTGACTTGATGAATGGACTTAAAGATTCGATTTGGTGGGCCAACCAGGCGGGGTGACTTGATGAATGGACTTAGACAGTCAACTTGGTGAGAGTACTTGGTGACTTGGCGGGCCGACATGGTCGGGTGACTTGATGAACAAACTTAAAGAGTCGACTTGGTGAGAGTACTCAGTGGGCTGACCTGGTCACGTGACTTGATGAACGGACATAAAGAGTCGACTTGTTGGGCCGACTTGGCCGGGTGACTTGATGAACGAACTTAAAGAGTCGACTTGGTGGGTCGAACTAGCGGGGTGACTTGGTGAGAGTACTTGGTGGGCTGACCTGGCAGGGTGACTTGATGAACGAACTTAGAGAGTTGACTTTGTGAGAGTACTTGGTGGGTCAAACTGGTTGGGTGACTTGATGAATGAACTTAAAGAGTCAACATGGTGAGAGAACTTGGTGGGCCGAGCTGGCAGGGTGAATTGATGAACGAACCTAAAGAGTTGACTTTGTGAGAGTACTTGGTGGGCCGACCTGGCGGGGTGAGTTGATGACCGAACTTAAAGGGTCGACTCTGTGAGAGTACTTGGTGGGCTGACCTGACGGGGCAATTTGATGAACGAACTTAAAGAGTTGACTTGGTGAGAGTACTCGGTGGGTTGCCCTGATGAACAAACCTAAACAGTCGACCTGTTGAGAGTACTTGGTGGGCCGACCTGGCGGGGTGACTTGGTGAGCAAACTTAAAGAGTCGACTTGGTGAGAGTAGTTGGTGGGCTGACCTGGCGGGGTGACTTGATGAACGAACTTAAAGAGTTGACCTAGTGGGCCAACTTGGCAGAGTGACTTCATGAACAAACTTAAAGAGTCCACTTGGTGGGCCGACCTGGCAGGGTGACTTGATGAACGAACTTAAAGAGTCGACTTGGTGAGAGTAATTTGTGGGCTGACCTGGCGGGGTGACTTGATGAATGAACTTAAAGAGTCGACTTGGTGGGGTGACTTGATGAACGCACTTGAAGGGTCGACTTGGTGGGGTGACTCTATGAACGGACCTAAAGAGTTGACTTGGTGAGAGTACTTGGTGGGGTGACTCGATGAAAGGACTTAAAGAGTCAACTTGGTGAGAGTACTTGGTGGCTCGACTTTATGAGCAGACTTAAAGAGTCCACTTGGTGAGAGTGGGCCTAACGGGGCAATGTGATGAGTGGGCCTAATGGGGCGAGTTGGTGGGGCGACTTGGCGAGTGGTATTAGAGAGCCGACGTGGTGAGGGGACTCGGCGAGTTGGTTCGTTGAGATGACATGGTGAGCTGACTTGGCGAGTCGACCTGGCGAGCCAACTTAAAGAGTTGACTTGGCAACATACTCGAGTCAACTTGGTGAGGCAACCTGGTGAGCGGGCTCAAAGAGTCAACATGGTGAGGCAACTCATTGAGTCAACATGGTGAGGCGACTCATGGTGAGGAGCTATCCTCGAGGCGACTTGGTGGGCCTACTTGATTAGTCGACTTGGTGAGCTGACCTGACGAGCTGACACGGTGAACGAGCTTAAAGAGGCGACGACTTGGTGGGGTAACTCGGCAAGCCAACTTATCGAGGCGAGATGGTGAGTCAACTTGGTGAGCTGACTTGGTGAGCGCAATTAAAGAGTCAACTTCGTGAGGTTACTCAGCGAGTTAGCCCGCTGATGCAACTTGGGCGAGCCGACCTGGCGAACAAACTTAAAGAGGCAACTTTGGTGGGCTGACCTGGTGAGCAAACTTAAAGAGTTGACTTGGCAACGTACTTGAACAACCGACTTGGTGAGCTGACATGGTGAGTGGGCTTAGAGAAACAACTCGGTGGGGCGACTTGATGAACGGACTTAAAAGGTCAACTTGGCGAGGTGACTTGATGAACGGACCTAAAGAGTTGACTTGGTGAGAGTACTTGGCGGGGTGAACTGATGAACAGACTTAAAGAGTCGACTTGGTGGGAGTACTTGGTGGGTCGACTTGATGAACAGACTTATAGAGTCGACTTGGTGAGAGTAGTTGTTCTGGTGACTTGATGAATGGACTTAAAGAGTCGGCTTGGCGGGGTGACTTGATGAAAGGACTTAAACAGTCGACTTGGTGGGGTGACTCGATGAACGAACTTAGAGGGTCGACTTTGCGGGGTGACTTGATGAACGGACCCAAAGAGTTGACTTGGTGAGAGTACTCAGTGGGGTGACCTGATGAACAGACTTAGAGAGTCGACTTGGTGAGAGTCCTTGGTGGGCCGACCTAGTTGGGTGACTTCGTGAACTGACTTAAAGAGTCGACTTGGTGGGAGTACTTGGTGGGGTGACTTGATGAACAGACTTCAAGGGTCGACTTGGCAAGGTGACTTGATGAACGGTCCTAAAGAGTTGACTTTGTGAGAGTACTTGGTGTGGTGACTTGACGAAAAGAATTAAAGAGTCAAATTGGTGAGAGTACTTGGTGGGGTGACTTGATGAACGCACTTGAAGGGTCGACTTGGTGGGGTGACTTTATGAATGGACCTAAAGAGTTGATGTGGTGAGAGTGCTTGGTGGGGTGACTTGATGAACATAGTTAAAGAGTCAACTTGGTGAGAGTAGTTGGTCGGGTGACTTGATGAACGCACTTGAAGAATCGACTTGGTTAGAGTACTTGGTGGGGTGACTTGATGAACGGACTTAAATATTCGACTTGGTGGGCCGACCAGGCAGGGTGACTTGATGAACGGACTTAGAGAGTTGACTTGGTGAGAGTACTTGGTAACTTGGCAGGCCGACCTGGCTGGGTGACTTGATGAACAAACTTAAAGAGTCGGCTTGGTGAGAGTACTCGGTGGGCTGACCTGGTCACGTGACTTGATGAACAGACTTAAAGAGTTGACTTGGTGGGCCGACTTGGTTGGGTGACTTGATGAACGAACTTAAAGAGTCGACTTGGTGGGTCGAACTAGCGGGGTGACTTGGTGAGAGTACTTGGTGGGCTGACTTGGCAGGGTGACTTGATGAACGAACTTAGAGAGTCGACTTTGTGAGAGAACTTGGTGGGTCAAACTGGCGAGGTGACTTGATGAACGAACTTAAAGAGTCAACTTGGCAACATACTCGAGTCGACTTGGTGAGGCGACCTGGCGAGCGGGCTCAAAGAGTCAACATGGTGAGGCGACTTATTGAGTCAACATGGTGAGGTTACTCATGGTGAGGAGCTATCCTCGAGGCGACTTGGTGGGCCTACTTGATTAGTCGACTTGGTGAGCCGACCTGACGAGCTGACACGGTGAGCGGGCTTAAAGAGGCGACGACTTGGTGGGGTAACTCGGCAAGCCAACTTATCGAGGCGAGATGGTGAGTCGACTTGGTGAGCTGACTTGGTGAGCGCACTTAAAGAGTCAACTTCGTGAGGTGACTCGGTGAGTTAGCCCGCTGATGTGACTTGGGTGGGCCGACCTGGCGAACGAACTTAAAGAGGCAACTTGGGCAGGCTGACCTGGTGAGCGAACTTAAAGAGTTGACTTGGCAATGTACTTGAACAACCGACTTGGTGAGCTGACATGGTGAGTGGGCTTAGAGAAGCAACTTGGCAGGGCAACTTGGCGAGCACACCTGCTGGGGCAAGGTGGTAAAACGACTAGGTGATTCGACTTGGTGAGCTGACTTAGGGAGCTAACTTGGTGAGCGAACTTAAGGGGTCAACTTGGTGAGGCAACCTAAATAGTCAACTCGGTGAGGTGACTTGGGAGCCGACATGGTGAGTGGTCTTAAAGAAGAGGCAACCTGGTGGGGCAACCTGGTGAGGCAAGATGGTAAGTCATCTTGGTGAGCCGGCTTGACGAGCTGTGAGTGGACTTAAAGAGTCAATTCTTGATTTGGCAAAGACCACATGGTTAGATGACTTGGTGAGCCGACCTGGCTAGCAAAATTGGCAAGCAAACTTATAGAATCAACTTGCTATCCCCAGCTAGGATTGCATGCCTAGGTCGACCCAACTTGGGTCACCCGACTAGGTCAACCTATCTCCGTCGCCCCAGCCTCGGGCGACCCGACTGGGTCGCCAGAGTGGGTCGACGAGGGGAAAAAACAAAAAAAAACAAAAAAAATCATGGGAGGCCCTGTACAGCGAAAAGTGCTAAATTTTGGGCATTACAAAAAAAAAAAAAAACAAGTTACCCGCTTTTGGATCACGCACAAGTTTCAGTTCACGTATTGCCGAGCCAACTCAAGGCGTTACGCCTAGCTAGCCAGATTCGAGGTAGGGTAGCCGAAATGATTCGGTTTGAGAATTTTCTTTATAAAAAGAGATCATGATAGGCCTCGTAAGGCAAAAAAGAATGAAATTTTGGGAGTTCAAAAAAAAACGTTACCCAGTTTTGGATCACGCACAGGGCTCGGGTCACGTAGCATCGAGGTGCCCTGGGTGACATGATTCGAGTGAAAAGTCGACGGTGGCATGAGTTGTGCAAAAACATTGGAGGCCATTAAGGCTCGAGCCACTTCGAGTCAAGGTTGTCGAGGCGGGTCGGGTTGAAAACTTTGGGTGTTAACCAAAAAGAAAAAGTTAACCGCTTTTGGATCATGTACACGGCTTGGGGCACTTAAAATCAAGTCGAGCACGGTGACATGAGTCGTGCGAAAAATTTGGAGACGACTCGAGTCGGGGCATCTGACTCTATTCGAGTTCAAAACTTTGGGACTTGACAAAAAAAAGAAAAAAGAAAAAGTTACCCGGTTTTGGATCACGTAAGTGACTCGGGCCACTCAGAATCAAGGCGAGTGCGATTACATGAGTCGAGCGAAAAAAAAATGGAGGCGATTAAGGCTCGAGGCAATTCGAGTTGGGGTAGCTGAGTCAATTCGAAAACTTTGGCCGTTAGCCAGAAAAAGAGTTAATCACTTTTGGATCATGTACGTGATGTGGGGCACATAGAATCAAGTCAAGCACGGTGACATGAGTGGTTTGAAAAAATTGCAGGCGATTAAGGCTCGAGGCGATTTCAGTTGGGGTTGCTGACATGATTCGGGTTGAAATCTTTGGGTGTTAACCAAAGAAGGAAGAAGTTAACCGCTTTTGGATCACGTACATGACTCGAGGCACCAAGTTGAGCACAGTGACATGAGTCCTGTGAAAAAACTAGAGGCAGTTAAGGCTCGAGGCGATACGAGTCGAGGTCGCCGACACAATTTGGGTTGAAAACTTTGGGCGTTAACCCGAAAAAAGAGTTGACCGCCTTTGGATCACGCACATGACTCAGCACACTTAGAATCATGTCAAGCACGGTGACATGAGTCGTGCGAAAAAATTGGAGGCGGTTAAGGCTCGACGCGATTCGAGTCGGGGTTCGGGTAATTGGGGCGATTTGTGTCGGGGTTGCCGACATGGTTCGAGTTGAAAACTTTGGGCATTAACCCCCCAAAAAAAAAAGGTTGACCTCTTTTGGACCACGTACATGACTCGGGGCACTTAGAATCAAGTCGAGCACGGTGATATGGGTTGTGTGAAAAATTTGGAGGCGATTCGAGTCGGGGTAGCCAACTCGATTTGAGTTCAAAACTTTGGGCGTTAACCAAAAAAATAAGTTGACCAGTTTTGGATCACGTACATGAGTCATCTGCCCTCGCGAAAGTTACAAAACCCGGGGACCCGCCTGGAATTTGCAGTCAGAAGATTTTTCTGCCCTCACGAAAATTTACAAACCGCACCCGCTCAAAATTTGGACTTGGAAGTTTTTTCCCACCCGCTCAAAATTTGGCACTTGGAAATTACGAAACCCCGCCTGCCCGGAATTTGGAGTTGGAAGATTTTTCCACCCTCACAGAAATTGCAAACCCGACCCACATGGAAAACTTTTTCGCACTTGCGGAAATCACAAAACCCCACCCGGGGGGAATTCGGCACTCGAGAGATTTTTTTGCCCTTCCGAAAATCGCAAACCCCACTAGCTCAGAATTTGGGACTCGGGAGATTTTTTTCCCCCTCGTGGAAATTCTACAAAACCCCACTCGCCCGAAATTTGGCACTCGGGAGATTTTTCTGCCCTGGCTGAAATTTTTACAAAACCCCTCCCTCCTGCCTGGAATTTGGCACTCAAGAGATTTTTTCGCCCTGGCGGAAATTGCAAACCCCACCTGCCGGGAATTTGGCACTTGGGAGATTTTTTCGCCCTCGCAGAAATTTTTACAAAGCCCCACCCGCCCGGAATGTGGCACTTGGGAGATTTTTCCGCCCCGGCAGAAATTGCAAAAACCCCACCCACCGAGAATTTGGCACTTGGGAGATTTCTTTGCCCTCGCAGAAATTTTCACAAAACCCCACCCGCTCAAAATTTGGCACATGGGAGAGTTTTCCTGCCCTCGCAAAAAATTGCAAACCCCACCCGCCCGAAATTTGGCACTTGGAAGATTCTTCCCGCACTCACACAAATTGCAAACCCCACCCGCCGGGAATTTGGCACCTGAGAGATTGTTACGTTATGAGCTCGCAAGAAAAAACCTTGCAAACCCCACCCCCACCCGAAATTTGGCACTTGGGAGATTTTCTTGCCCTCGCGCATGTTGGTGTTTTATTTTGATGTTAACAGTGCTAAAACTACTAAGCGACAAAAGGCTTAGTACCTAGATATCAGTACATACACAACCTAAAAAATAGCCAATTCTCATTATCACTTGCATATGCAAAGTACTAGGTCCCAACTCCAACAAAACCTTAGATGGTTTTCTACTCTTTTGGCTCTATAAAACCAGGGTGGGTGCACCCGGGGATGGTTCAATGATAGAAAAATTGTATGAGAATTATCCTTAGTTTCATTCTGATTCTCATCTCTAAATCCTCAAACATATAGGTAAATAACTGATAAACACATCCCTTGAACAGATATGGCCAAGAAATCTTCTATAGCTCTGTAGATGTTTCCAACAACAATGGCTAAATGAAGCTAAAACAATCCATGCAGGCAAGTGCTGGCCAACTTTGAAAATCTTACAGGAAAGATAAATGAAAATTGATTTTATGATGTATTTTGAAAAAGACTAGTTATAATATACTTCTCCTTTGGGCTGAAATACTTTCGATCAGTGCCTAATCCATTGGGAATTCAGAGTCAAGTAAATTCTTAGATCTAATTAGTTGTCTTGCAACGAATTTTCATCAGCAATTCTTACCAGAATTTATCATTCAAAAATCCTTATTAACACCCAAGCAACCTCATCACATTCATCAAAGCCTTTACTTAATCCTTTGAATTAACAGCAATAACAAATGGATGTACAATCTTACTAAATTGCAATCAATTGCATAAGCTTTTACTCACACAACATCAAGGTAACTCAGTATTAAAAGGAGACAAAATTCAGAGAAGAACAGATATGGGGACAGTTCATAATTTGTATTCATTTCCTTTGAAAATGGTATATCCTTTACAAAAGACCCAGAAAAACCTTCAGAGAAGAAGCACAGTTCTTTCTACATTCATCTATATCTCAGAAATTTTGACAGAAAAAGTATACTATAAATTTCTTTCCCAAAAAAATGTTTGGACCAAAAAATAACTAAGTATCTTACTTAGTGAAAACCAAATTCGGACCCTTCTTTAGCCTTGGGATCTCACTTAAATAATGTGAGATGCAACAAGCTTCAGGCTACAGTAGATGACAGGTGTCCTTCTTTTGAAAAACAAAAAAAAAGAATAATAGAAAGGTTGATTACAATAGCAATTCTTGGCGGGTCCCTTTCTGTTATGCCTCTTGGTTGTTATGATCTGCTCTCGCAATCATTCCTCATCTTCAGAGTACATACCCATAAGGTTTGCAAGTGATGTATCATCTTCTGTTACATGCAAAATCACTTTAACCTGGGGATTTTCTATGTCATCATTGCTGACTACAAGAGTAACTATTACTCTTACATCTTCCTCGTCATCGTCCCCTGACATCTGTTCACTAAACTGATCTTTCCATCTGTTGAAAGTATCATCATCTGGCCAATCAAAACTTAGGGTTTCTCTTTTAATCTTTATTAAAGAATTGGAATTTTCTTCTAAATCATCGAATTCTTTTCTTATATCAGCATAATACAATTGTATTTTTACCAGCTCTTCATTTGTCTTTGCCCAAAACCAATAGCCAGTCTCACTGATGATATTTGTTATTCTGTTATCGAATAATTCATCCATTTCCTTTTTCCATTTGTCCTTTTCCTTTACTGTATCAATAGATTCTAAGGCACAAGGAAATAGGGTGAATTTTTTAGCAAGATATCTTGAAAAACAGAGTATCAATTTCCTCTGTAAAGAATCTCTTTTATTTTCAAAATTATCTAATTGATTCAATAAATCAAAAATCCTCTCAACCTGATGATAAGGCATTTGAACTGCAGATATACAAATAATTGTAACATCATTATTTCTCTGTCTCCACTTCTGTGCCAGAGAATCTAATCCATTCTTTTCTTTATTTAATTCATCCATGAGGGTTACAATCCTTGTCAACTGATCATAAAAATTTGACCATTGTATTTTATCCCTTAAGTATGTCACACCCTGCCTCCATTTCTCTTCCTGCTGATTTCTAAATTCTATCTGCCACTCATGTAATTTGGTTTTTTCTACTTCAAATTCCTTTGCAGTATAGAATTGGGGTCTTTCAAGGGTGTCAGGTATCTCAATAATAGGGGTTAATCCCACAGATGACTGAGGGGGATATGCAATTCTTAATGTACTAGATTCTCCCACTTTTCTCTTTCCAAGTAC
This sequence comes from Cupressus sempervirens, assembly GCA_028749045.1. NCBI lineage: Eukaryota > Viridiplantae > Streptophyta > Pinopsida > Cupressales > Cupressaceae > Cupressus > Cupressus sempervirens. The sequence goes on along the minus strand of CM053789.1, from coordinate 687,743,866 downwards.
CTTTTCTAATTGAGATACCCTGTTTTCTAACTCAATTCTCCTTTTTACCTCTTGATTATAGGCTTCCACCACTACTTCATATTTATTATGCATATCAGTCATTTCCCTCTCTTCTCTTTCTGTAGTGGCTAGGGCAAATTTAGAATAATCCACATTCATGTGGGCTGCCTATACATTTGAAGTGTCAGCAACTCTTCTTACAATGATACTCCCTGTCAATCCTGAATCATCAGGCTGTGTTGAAGCAATTCTGGATCCTCTTCTTAGGGACCACATAACAAGGGAAGCTTGATCATTGCTGAACACTATACCCAAGAATTCCTCTTTATTTGGATCCTGGAGCCCTAAATTATTTGAAACAGAATTAAAAACTAATGCGTCAGCAATGTCCCAATTGGGCAATAATAAAACATTAGCATTTTTTACCATTTGTCTTCCCTCATCAGGGGTTATATTTTGGAACTCTTGAACCATTTGTTCCTTTATTATATTTTTAATGGAGGTCTCATCCATTTTTGGATGTTCTGCTCTCATATTATTGCACCTTTGCTCAAAAATGTGCATGTTTACTGTCCACGCAAACTGATGGAAAGCCCTAGATCTTACAAAATTGTTATCAGACAAAAAATGCTAACTGGCTTGTTCCAAAACAGGGTCCAATTCCCTTCCTCTGAAATCTGCTATAGTTAATTCAAAACTTGGTACAAGGGATTCCTGAGGGTTCCCTTCATCAATCTCTGCTTGTGTAACAAAAATTTCTCCTTGTGATCCCATTTGTTCGAATTGCTCATTGGTGAGCTGTTCTTCCTCAATACTTATTGGGGTTTGAGAAGGTGAACCAATTTCATCAGGGGATTCTTCCTCCCTTATTATTCTCCTTCTTTTAGGGGAAGGTTCAGGGGGTCTTTCTTCTAGGACAGTGCTGGTGGTTCCAACTATCTGTTTTTCTTTATGCACAACGGGCACCTGCCGTCGGACAATAGTATATCCTGTTTTCTTCCGTACCACCAGTGGACCTATTCCAATGTTGGGGGTGAAACCCAATTTTCTCATAATTTCTCTGGCTTTATCTGGAAAAGAATTAATAAAATGTTGTTTCTTCTCATTCATTACTTCCATTATCTCAGAGAAATTACTCATGAGCTTATGTATTTTATCTGCATAGTTTGCAGCATTACTGAGAGGACTGAAATTTTTATCAAAACAATTAATGAATTCCAAAACTTTTGAATAGACTCTCCATTTTTCTTTCTTTATTTCTTTCTCATGGAGAGAGTATTCATTTCTTATTATATCTTCAGGAAAATAGAATTCATGCTGAAATGGACGAAGCTTGATTCTCAATCTAAGGGCAGAGTTAAAGAAACCTTCTGTATCACAAAAATGAGAGTGAGACACTGCCATTTTATATTGATCCAAAATTTTATGGAGGAAGACCCACCCTTCTCTAGTTATCACAAACTGGTGGGCTATAGTACAAGTAGGAAAAATTGATCCTGTCCCCCTTTTGTGCAAAAAGGCCTCCTCCACTCCTCCCAACTGCCACAAAAATTCAGCTATCCCTACCTTCAAGGGTACTTGATAGGGTAACACATGGGGTGTTCCTTTGAAACCATAGACCCTGATGACCGTTGAGACTGAATATGGGATAATATCTCCCCAATTACATGAAACTTTCAGATTATGGGTTTTGTCCATAGGCCTGACAAGGTGCATTAATGCCTTAGGGATTCTGGGATTATCACTCAATATGAGGCACCTTAGTTTGGAGGCAAAGTGCCTATCAAATCTAACAAAGCTAGCATTTTCTACTTCCCAGGTCATGTCTGCACTCCATAATTGGACTGGCAGTGCTTCCCCTTCTTGTTCTCTATTTAAAACCATTTCTTTACCAAAATAAGTGGCCCCTTTAAAAAGAAACATATGCATCAGTAAGGAATACTGACCCCAAACCTTTTCCACCTTGCCCTGTGCAATCCCCACCAATCCATGATGGATCTCATTTTCCAAGTAAGATGCAAAATCAAAAATTATTTCCACACCAAAAGAAGAGATTTGGGTGATCATATACATGAAGCTCACCGGAATAAAGTCTTCTTCACCCTCTCCGAAGACTATGCATAGGGTCCTATATATCTCCACTGCCCTGGCATTAAAACATGATTTCTTCAAGGGCTCTTTAGAAGATGATGTTATGGTTGGGAGGCCTCCAATCCGGCCTATGTGGGCTTTCAGTGCACCCTGTCTAACTACATCCCTCTTGGATATATATTCTTTTTCTAAATCTATCAGATTAATGGGCACATGATACATGGTGAGGGGTCCCAGACTGAAAACCTTCCTAATCTCCTTGGGACTGATGGTAACTAAAGCCTCACCATCTACTCTCCTCACTACCTTAGTGGCTTGGTCATAGTTTTTTGCTATGGCTTCAAGCAGGTCAAAATCCATGAACACGCTGGGGACAACAAGCTTCCCAAGATCAAAATTCCAAATATTGGCATGAGGGGCATATAACTTTCTCTCTGCAAACCATTTTTTGAATAAACTCAAACCAGTTTGAGCAGTTTGAGCATCCCGGACCCAATTACCCTTATCATACAATCCATCAGCTACCCTAAGCCTAGGGTTGAGCGAGGTCAACCTCTTAACTTGCACCGTTTCTACAGTAGACTCAGGAAGTAACTCAAGCAAATCATCATGCACATTTCTATCCAGGTAGTTTACTGCTCCTGTAAATCCTTTCTTAGGAGGCATCTTGGGCTATCCTTTTCAAAACTTAAAAGCTCACGAAGATGATGGCAGTTTTACTTACTTGAATTCTGTCTTACTTCTCCTTAGTATTCCTGCAAAAATTTCAGCAAACAGATAACTTGACAATTTTTATCAACTTTGGCACGCTTTTCTTTCAGTAATAGCTTCTGCACAAGAATGGCTTCAAATCTTTTCTCGTGTGAAATGAAACTGATGCAATCTCTCTGTATTATACTCTGTTTTTCCTCATGGATGAAGCTTTCTTGTCTAATTAATACAGAGAGTGGCACTGCATTTTTTATTTAAAACTGCACCGTCGATCTTCAAAGATCCTACGATCATGCGGTACAAAGAGAACAACTAGGAGTTATATTTGCCATGTCAGTTATTTTACCCAATGAGAGCTTTCCACGTACATAATTCTTTCTTTTGATGGTGCTTACATTTGGACCCACTGATGACGAAGAACACGTGTCAGCATGTCGCTACTTCGTTATGCATAAAGAACAAGCACCTTGCCATAACAAGGCGGCGACAACCGTTGATCGGATCAAGAAATGATCAAAAGATATGCTATAGGACTTCTTAAGAAAGAAGGCGGTGGGCCCTACTCGATATGTCACTGTAATTATCTTCCTTGCAACTCTTCATAGCGAGGTAGTGAGCTCCGTTGATCTACTTCAAACTGTCGTTCAAGATTTCTTATACATTTAGTCAGATAAGTATTAATGAGAATCGAATCTCTGCATAGCTGGCACATGTCAAAATTTATCACAGTCATCTATCATTACATGTCATCAAAGATCTTGCCTATCTTTTGCCATTTTACGAGGCCTCGCTAACTCGCTAACGGTGAAGCACCTCAATTTTTCGATAGCGAGGTAGCGAGCTTCGACACATTAAAGGATTCCGTGCCAGAAAATGCAAGGGGTACCCAGTAATTACTTCTGTTAATTAAAACTGATTCTGACAACGGTATTTATGACTGGTCATGCCACCTAGTGCAATTATGATACAAGCAAGATGCAATGTCATCATTTTTATATTTTCACGTGGCCTCGCTACTTCGCTAACGATGAAATGCCTTAATTTTCTGATAGCGAGGTGGCAGAACTTCCGAAAAGATCAACATTCCGGCTCTGATGTCAGATATTCTAGTGGGTCCCTCTTCCCCTTTTTTATGGCAAATTGCAAAGTGTACCTGCACAATAAAGCATTTAATAAGAAAATCTCTGATCACCGCACCTTCACTTCATGGTCCCACTACTTCTAAACTCAACACTCGCTATCTCGCTATACTTAATGAGCATGCAACTTTCAATAGCGAAGTAACGCCAGCGGTAGATCTAATCGGATCTGACGGTTGGGACAAATAGGAAGAAAGGTAACCCAAGAGAAAGGAAAAGGAAAACGAAAGCATATTCGCTTCTTTTGAAATTTGAAAATTTTGCGCCTGACCATTTATGAATAGGGATGAATATAGGGCTTATATGGCAAATATTTCTTATAGATGGTTTATCCAAAACCTTATACTTCACTTAGACATAGAACATCTGACTTTCCTATGGTTTAACTAAAAAAATTTTTACTACGGAAAAAGTCAGACCAACAGCGCAAATTACAAACCCCACCCGCCTCAGAGTCGAAAAAGGTTTTCCGAATCGAGGCGACAGAGGGTTGAATCTCAGTGGATCATGGCTGCAAGGCCACTCTGCCACTTACAATACCCCGTCGCTTATTTAAGTCGTCTGCAAAAGATTCTTCTTGCCGATCGCTTGAAATTAATATCCAAGGTTGCTCCAATGGGCTAGTGCGCCGATCGGAGATGGCCAATGACAAGGGCCCCTAGGAGTGCAAGAGCACCCCTACTGCAGGTTGCGATGCAGCCGGAGAGAGATATGCACCGCATCTAGAATGGATTCTGACTTAGAGGCATTCAGTCATAATCTGACAGAAGGTAGCTTCGCGCCACTGGCTTTTCAACCAAGTGCGATGACCAAATGTGTGAATAAACGGTTCCTCTCATACTAAGTTGAATTACTATCACGGCGCGGATCATCAGTAGGGTAAAACTAACCTGTATCACGACAGTCTAAACCCAGCTCACGTTCCCTATTGGTGGGTGAACAATCCAACACTTGGTGAATTTTGCTTCACAATGATAGGAAGAGCCGACATCGAAGGATCAAAAAGCAACGTCACTATGAACGCTTGGCTGCCACAAGCTAGTTATCCCTGTGGTAACTTTTCTAACACCTCTAGCTTCAAATTCTGAAAGTCTAAAGGATCGATAGGCCACGCTTTCACGGTTTGTA
>CM053789.1:687716297-687736297 GCA_028749045.1 Cupressus sempervirens | reverse complement strand
CACAAGCAACAAGAATGACGTTCATAGGACATGTAGGACTCGCAACGCTCAAAGATTTTGCACAAGAGGAAAGTGTCCCATCGTCGACCAGAGAGGGCCGAACAGGGAGCCTCAATTCACAAGCACCTGGGAAGAACATCCCGTACGGAACCCTTTACCCTCGAACTCGCTGTCACCACTACTCGGAAAGAAGCCTCGAGTCTATACGAGATGCACCACGCACGTAGCCACCTCAATTGTAAGGCCACTCAGAGACATCCATTTCCCAGGCATATGCCTCCTACATGCCTGTTGAGGTGCACCCGCATAGACAAAATCCTTCTCGATTGCAACAAACATTTTCCCATGACGAAGAGCTGGTTGCCGAAGTGCCAACGGAGACCACCGTGCTGAAGGATGAAGGGCCATGCAAGTTGAAAACATGGCTGGTTATGCAATTGGCAGGGGCATCACTGTGCACGCGACCACCTTAATTATAAGGCCGCTCGAGGGCATCGTGTATAAAAACACCCCCTCCGCACATTTATAGGTGATGAGAGCTCGCCCGCATACACGGACATGTTTTAAAATCAAGTTTTAAAATCACCAAGTAGACGCGGTGAGGGATGGCAACCGCTACCAAACCTTTTTCCAAAATTGCGCCAGCTAAGTGAGAAGAAAACATGATCTAAAGGAGAGTCGAGGAATAGCACATCCGGGGTGGGCTTCATGCCCCTCTAATTGATTCAACGTCGGCGTCCATCTTTTCAAAATCTGACATATCCATCCGCCTTGACACCGACGTTGAATCAATGAGGGGGGCATGGGAGAGGCTCGCGGCAACCACCTCTCCTATATAAGCTATTAGTGCGAGGCTCGCTCTACATTAGAAATTAGCGAACACACCGACATCCACCTTAAAAATCCAAATCCTTTAAAATTCCTACCAAACAGCCATTCACGACCCAATTTTTTATGAGGTCGGCAGAGGAGAAAAAGATTGTAATTTTCTCTTGCAATCACCATGCCGCTATTCACAGAGAGATCTCCACATTCACTTGTGACGTGACGCACAATCCAAGGTCTAGATGCGAGCTCGCCCTTGAAAGCAAGACCACTTTGCAAGACATGCCCTGGTGACACATTGGAACATCAACCGCTGTTGAACCATTCCCAATGTTGTGCCGATCGAGTTGGCACAGAGGCGACCTTAGGGAGCTCTCGCGTAGCAATCGGGATGTGCTTTCATGCCCATATCTCACAAAAACCAATGTTAGCTGTGGACAAATTTGGAATCCAAGGGCTCGCATCCATTGATATCGTCGGCACTGGGTCTATATATTCAAAGGCCACGGAGAGGTTCCGATAAGAGAAGTTCCCCTGCTCACTTGCACAAACATCCCAAATTCTAGAAACAAGCTCCCGCCCTTAGCATCGCTCTCCAAATCACCGCAATGACACATTGGAATGACAACCGCTGTCGAACAACTCCCAAAATTGTGGCAATGGAGTGAGAAAGAAGAGCAACTTTGGGGAGCCGCGCATAGCAAACGGGCTGTGCTGCTGCTTCATTCCGCTCTTATATAGATTCGAAATTGTTGATTTCTTTTGGAATCTGAGGCTGCATTCGTCCTTGCTCAAACAAGAAATGGCTCTTCTAATCGAATGGCCACGGGGAGCTTCTGATAACAAAGGCTCCCTTGTCACTCGTGATGCACAGGCCAACTACTAGACAACGGGTCGCCCTTCAGATCGCTGCCCAGGAAACCACCACAACGGCACCATTGGAATGACAACCACTGCCGAACCATTCTGAAAATTTTGTGCCAAAGAAGTTGTTGCGTAGAGAGTGACTTTGGGGAGAGAGCCCTCGCATAGCAAAATCGGGATGGCTTCACGGCCCTCCCAATAGAAACGATGTTGGTGCCAATATTCCAAAAATCTGAATAACGTGTCTTTCATGAACACCAGCACTGATTTCTATTGGGGAAGGTCGCCGAGAACTTTTGTTATCAAAGCTCCCATTGTAGCCACGATAGGCACACAAAAAATTGCTAGAGCCCCAAGCACCCACCTCATGGCTAGACAAGGGCTCGCCATTAGTAGATCAACTTCGAAATTGCTGAACAAACGCGCTGTGGAATGGCAACCGCTGCCAAGCCTCTTTCGTAATTGCGTCGATCGAGTGATCGAAGAAAGTGATCTAAGAGAGAGTCCAAGGCTAGGGATTCATTGGGGGATTTGTGCCAATAGCAAAAAATTATGCAATACCCGAGCAACACCGGACGGAGGTGCTAGACGAGGGCTCCCATTTTAGATCGAGTTTTAAAATCATCAAGTAGACGCGGTGAGGGCTGGCAACCACTGCCAAACCTTTTTCCAAAATTGCGCCAGCTGAGTGACAAGAAAACATGATCTAAAGGAGAGTCCAGGAATAGCACCCTTGAGGGTGGGCTTCATGCCCCTCTAATTGATTCAACGTCGCCGTCCACCGTTTCAAAATCTGACATATCCATCTGCCTTAACAGTGGCATTGAATCAATGAGGGGGGCACGGGAGAGGCTCGTGGCAACCACCTCTCCCGTTTTAGCGGCGATAGGCACGGAAAAAATTTTGCTAGAGCGCCAAGCACCCACCTCATGGCTAGAGACAAGGGCTCGCCATTAGATCAACTTCAAAATCGCTAAACAGATGCACTGTAGAATGGCAACCGCTGCCAAGTCGCTTCCGTAGTTGCGTTGGTCGAGTGACTGAAGAAGGTGATCTAAGAGAGGGTCCAAGCGTAGGCATTTGTTGGGGGATTCACGTCGATGGCATAAATTTATGCAATACCCGAGAAACACTGGACGGAGGTGCTAGATGAGGGCTCCTGGTTTAGATCGAGTTTTAAAATCACCAAGTAGACGTGGTGAGGGCTGTCAACTACTGCCAAACCTTTTTCCAAAATTGTGCCAGCTGAGTCACAAGAAAACATGATCTAAAGGAGAATCTAGGAATAGCACCCTCGAGGGTGGGCTTCATGCCCCTCTAATTGATTCAACATCGACGTCCACCGTTTCAAAATCTGACATATCCATCCACCCTGACAGCGGTGTTGAATCAATGAGGGGGGCATGGGAGAGGCTCGCGGAAACCACCTCTCCCCTTGTAGCCATGATAGGCACGCAAAAAAAATTTTCTGGAGCACCAATCACCCACTTCATGGCTAGAGACAAGGGCTCGCCATTAGATCAACTTCGAAATCGCTGAACAGACGCGCTGTATAATGGCAACCGCTCCCAAGTCTCTTCCGTAGTTGGGTCAGTCGAGTGATCAAAGAAGGTGATCTAAGAGAGGGTCCAAGCGTAGGCATTCGTTGGGGGATTCACGTCGATGGCATAAATTTATCCAATACCCGAGCAACACCGGACGAAGGTGCTAGATGAGGGCTCCCATTTTAGATCGAGTTTTAAAATCACCAAGTAGACGCGGTGAGGGCTGGCAACCGCTGCCAAACCTTTTTCCAAAATTGTGCCAGCTTAGTGACAAGAAAACATGATCTCAAGGAGAGTCCAGGAATAGCACCCTCGAGGGTGGGCTTCATGCCCCTCTAATTGATTCAACGTCGGCATCCACCGTTTCAAAATCTGACATATCCATCCGCCCTGACAGCGGCATTGAATCAATGAGGGGGGCATGGGAGAGGCTCGCGGCAACCACCTCTCCTGTTGTAGCCACGATAGGCACGCAAAAAATTTTTCTAGAGCGCCAAGCACCCACCTCATGGCTAGAGACAAGGGCTTGCCATTAGATCAACTTCGAAATCGCTGAACAGATGCGCTGTAGAATGGCAACTGCTACCAAGTCTCTTCCGTAGTTGCGTCGGTCGAGTGATCGAAGAAGGTGATCTAAGAGAGGGTCCAAGCGTAGGCATTCATTGGGGGATTCACGCCGATGGCATAAATTTATGCAATACCCGAGCAACACCGGACGAAGGTGCTAGATGAGGGCTCCCATTTTAGATTGACTTTTAAAATCACCAAGTAGACGCGGTGAGGGCTGGCAACCGCTACCAAACCTTTTTCCAAAATTGTGCCAGCTGAGTGACAAGAAAACATGATCTAAAGGAGAGTCCAGGAATAGCACCCTCGAGGGTTGGCTTCATGCCCCTCTAATTGATTCAACGTCGGCATCCACCATTTCAAAATCCGACATATCCATCTGCCCTGACAGCGGTGTTGAATCAATGAGGGGAGCACGGGAGAGGCTCGCGGAAACCACCTCTCCCATTGTAGCCGCGATAGGCACGCAAAAAATTTTGCTAGAGCGCCAAGAACCCACCTCATGGCTAGAGACAAGGGCTCGCCATTAGATCAACTTTGAAATCGCTAAACAGACACATTGTAGAATGGCAACCACTGCCAAGTCTCTTCCGTAGTTGCGTCGGTCGAGTGATCGAAGAAGGTGATCTAAGAGAGGGTCCAAGCATAGGCATTCATTGGGGGATTCGCGCCGATGGCATAAATTTATGCAATACCCGAGCAACACCGGATGGAGGTGCTAGACGAGGGCTCCCGTTTTAGATCGAGTTTTAAAATCACCAAGTAGACGCGGTGAAGGCTGGCAACCACTGCCAAACTTTTTCTAAAATCACGCCAGCTGAGTGACAAGAAAACATGATCTAAAGGAGAGTCCAGGAATAGCACCCTCAAGGGTGGGCTTCATGCCCCTCTAATTGATTCAACGTCGGCGTCCACCGTTTCAAAATCTGACATATCCATCCGCCCTGACAGCGGTGTTGAATCAATGAGGGGGGCACGGGAGAGGCTCGCAGCAACCACCTCTCCCATTGTAGCCGCAACAGGCACGCAAAAAATTTTTCTAGAGTGCCAAGCACCCACCTCATGGCTAGAGACAAGGGCTTGCCATTAGATCGACTTCGAAATCGCTGAACAGACGCGCTATAGAATGGCAACCGCTGCCAAGTCTCTTTCGTAGTTGCGTCAGTCGAGTGATCGAAGAAGGTGATCTAAGAGAGGGTCCAAGCGTAGGCATTCATTGGGGGATTCACGTCGATGGCATAATTTTATGCAATTCCCAAGCAACACCGGACGGAGGTGCAAGGCGAGGGCTCCCATTTTAGATCGAGTTTTAAAATCACCAAGTAGACACGGTGAGGGATGGCAACCGCTGCCAAACCTTTTTCTGAAATTGCACCAGCTGAGTGAGAAGAAAACATGATCTAAAGGAGAGTCGAGGAATAGCATATCTAGGGTGGGCTTCATGCCCCTCTAATTGATTCAACGTCGGCGTCCACCGTTTCAAAATCTGACATATCCATCCGCCTTGACACCGGCGTTGAATCAATGAGAGGGGCACGGGAGAGGCTCGCGGCAACCACCTCTCCTATATAAGCTATTAGTGCGAGCCTCGCTCTGCATTAGAAATTAGTGAACACACCGACATCCACCTTAAAAATCCAAATCCTTTAAAATTCCTACCAAATAGCCATTCACGACCCAATTTTTTATGAGGTCGGCAGAGGAGAAAAAGATTGTCATCGGTTAGGAGATGTGAGTTCATGGAGCCGAGGGACTGAAATGGTCATCGAGATCATCCGATCAACTGGATGAATTTCACCTTGAAGGGGCCCAATCCAAAAGTTTCGAAGGTCATCTCCTGGAACTCTCGAGAACAAGGCCCATCTTACATGCAAACTCTGCTACTGCGCAAACATAGGTTGCAATTAAAGAGAAATTGCGAGGCCGTCACAATGGCCCGAGGCCAATGGCTCTGACTAAGTCAATTTTCTCTTGCAATCACCATGCCGCCATTCACAGAGAGATCTCCCCATTCACTTGTGACGTGACGCACAATCCAAGTGCTAGACGTGAGCTCGCCCTTGAAAGAAAGACCACTTTCCAGGACATCCCCCATTCACTTGTGATGCGACGCACAACCCAAGTGCTAGACGCGAGCTCACCCCTGAAAGAAAGACCACGTTTCAAGACATCCCCCGATGACACATTGGAATGAAAACTGCTGTCGAACCATTGCCAATGTTTTTCCAATCGAGTTGGCACAGAAGCGACCTTAGGGAGCTCCCGCGTAGCAATTGGGATGTGCTTTCATACCCATCTCTCACAAAAACCAATCTTAGCTGTGAAAAAATTTCGCCGCAATGACACCATTGGAACGATGACCACTGTCGAACAACTCCCAAATTTGTGTCCTAATGGAGTGAGAAAGAATAGCAGCTTTGGGGAGCCGCGCATTGCAAACGGGCTGCTGCTTTATTCCGCTCTTATATATAGATCCGATGTCATTGATTTTGTTTGGAATCCGAGGCTGCATTCGTCCTTGCTCACACAAGCAATGGCTCTTCTCATCGAATGGCCACGGGGAGCTTCCAATCACAAAGGCTCCCTTTACACTCGTGACGCGCAGCCCAACTACTTTCCAAAATTGCGCCAGCTAAGTGACAAGAAAACATGATCTAAAGGAGAGTCGAGGAATAGCACCTCGAGGGTGGGCTTCATGCCCCTCCAATTGATTCAACGTCGGCGTCCACCATTTCAAAATCTGACATTTCCATCCACCTTGACACCGCCATTGAATCAATGAGAGGGGCACAGGAGAGGTTCGCGACAACAACCTCTCCTATATAAGCTATTAGTGCGAGGCTCGCTCTGCATTAGAAATTAGCGAACATGCCGACATCCACCATAAAAATCCAAATCATTGAAAATTCTGACCAAACAGCCATCCATGACCCAATTTATTATGAGGTCGTCTAAGGAGAAAAAGATTGTCATCGGTTAGGAAATGTGAAATCATGGAGCCAAGGGACTAAAATGGTCATCGAGCTCATCCGATCAACTGGATGAATTTCACCTTGAATGGGCCCAATCCAAAAGTTTCGGAGGTCATCTCCTGGAACTCTCAAGAACAAGGACCATCTTACTTGCAAACTCTGCTACTGCGCAAACATAGGTTGCAATTAAAGACAAATTGCCAGGCCATCACAGTGGCTTGAGGCCAATGCTCCGACTAAGTCAATTTTCTCTTGCAATCACCATGCCGCCGTTCATAGAGAGATCTCCCCATTCACTTGCGATGCGATGCACAATCCAAGTGATAGATGCGAGCTTGCCCTCTAAAGGCCAGGCCACTTTCCTAGACATCCCCAGATGACACGTTGGAATGACAACCGCTGTCGAACCATTTACAATGTTGTGACGATCGAGTTGGCAGAGAGGCGACCTTAGGGAGCTCCTACATAGCAATCGGGATGTGCTTTTGTACACATCTCTCACAAAAACCAATCTTAGCTATGAACAAATTTAGAATCCAAGGCTCGTATCCATCGATATCGTCGGCACTGGGTCTATATATTCAAAGGCCACGGAGAGGTTCCGATAAGAGAAGCTCCCCTGCTCGCTCGCACAAACATCCCAAATGCTAGACACCAGCTCTTGTCCTTAGCATCGCTCTCCAGATCGCTGCAATGACACATTGGAATGACAACCGCTGTCGAACAACTCCCGAATTTGTGCCGATGGAGTGAGAAAGACGAGCAACTTTGGGGAGCCGCGCATGGCAAACGGGCTGCTGCTTCATTCTGCTCTTATATATAGATCTGAGGTCGTTGATTTCGTTTGGAATCCAAGGCTGCATTCATCCTTGCTCACACAAGCAATGGCTCTTCTCATCGAATGGTCACGGGGAGCTTCTGATTACAAAGGCTCCCTTGTCACCCGTGATGCGCAGCCCAACTGCTAGATGACGGCTCGCCCTTCAGATTGCTGCCCAGGCAACCACCACAATGGCACCATTGGAACGAAAACCGCTGCCGAACCATTCCGAAATTTTTTTTCCAAAGAAGTTGTTGCAAAGAGAATGACTCTGGGGAGAGAGCCCTTGCATAGCAAAATTGGGATGGCTTCACGGCAGCTGGATGGGATTTGAATTCATGGAGCCAAGGGAGTGAAATGGTCATCGAGCTCATCCGATCAAATGGATGAATTTCACCTTGAAGGGGCCCAATCCAAAAGTTTCGGAGGTCAACTCCTGGAACTATCAAGAAAAAAGGCCAATCTTACATGCAAACTCTGCTACTACGCAAACATAGGTTACAATTATAGAGAAATTGCAAGGCCGTCACAATGGCCCAAGGCCAATGCTCTGACTAATAAGTCAATTTTCTCTTGCAATCACCATGCCACCATTCACAGAGAGATCTCCCCATTCACTTGTGACGACGCACAATCCAAGTGCTAGATGCGATCTCGCCCTTGAAAGGCCACGTTCCAAGATATCCCGATGAAACATTGGAACAACAACCGCTGTCAAAACATTCCCAATGTTGTGCCAATCGAGTTGGTACAGAGGCAATCTTAGGGAGCTCCCGCGAATCGATCGGGAAGTGCTTTTGTACCCATCTCTCACAAAAACCAATGTTAGCTGAACAATTTTAGAATCCAAGGCTCGTATCCATCAATATCGTCGGCACTGGGTCTATATTCAAAGGCCACAAAGAGGTTTCGATAAGAGAAGCTCCCCTGCTCTCTTGCACAAACATCCCCAAATGCTAGACGCAAGCTCCCGCCCTTAGCATCGCTCTCCAAATCACCGCAATGACACATTGGAATGACAACCGCTGTCGAACAACTCCCGAATTTGTGCCGATGGAGTGAGAAAGAAGAGCCAGATCGGGTCGACGAAACTGGCTAAGCCAGATCAGGTCGGCCAGCATGGCTCAGCCACCATTTTTTGCTGAAAGCTTTTGATATTAAAGCTCCCATGTAGCAGTGATAAGTACACCATGACAAAATTGCTAGAGAGCCGAGCACCCATAGCGAATTGCCATTATACCAAGCAACGCCGAAGTGCTAGACAAGGGCTCATGTTTAGATCAAGTTTTAAAATCACCAAAAAGACACGCCATGGATTGGCAAGCACTGAGATCGCTTCATGCCCCTTTCATTCATTCAACATCAGCATACACTATTTGAAAACCCAACAATCCGATCCGCCTAGACACCAATGTTGAATCAATGAAAGGGGCATGGGAGAGGCTCGCGGCAACAACCTCTCCTATATAAGCTATTAGAGCGAGGCTTGCTCTGCATTAGAAATTTGTGATAGTGCAGACAAAAACCTTAAAAATCCAATTCAATGAAAAATGTGACCAAACAGCCATCCACGACACCATTTTTGGAGCTCACCCAGATCGGCTCGGCCAGCATGGTGACTTGCTGACTCAATGAGAGTACTTCGAACTGTCAAGAACAAAGGCCAATCTAACATGCAAACTCTGCTACTACACAAACATAGGTTGCACTTATAGAGAAATTGCAAGGCCGTCACAATGGCCTGAGGCCAATGCTCTGACTACTAAGTCAATTTTCTCTTGCAATCGCCATGCCGCCGTTCATAGAGAGATCTCCCCATTCACTTATGATGACACACAATCCAAGTGCTAGACGCGAGCTCGCCCTTGAAAGGCCGCGTTCCAAGACATCTCGATGACACATTGGAACAACAACCACTGTCGAACCATTCCCAATGTTGTGCCGATCGAGTTGGCACAGAGGCGATCTTAGGGAACTCTCGCGTATCGATCGGGAAGTTCTTTCATACCCATCTCTCACAAAAACAAATATTAGCTGAACAATTTTATAATCCAAGGCTCGTATCCATCGATATCGTTGGCACTAGGTCTATATTCAAAGGCCACGGAGAGGTTCCGATAAGAGAAGCTCCCCTGCTCGCTTGCACAATCATCCCCAAATGCTAGACGCAAGCTCCCGCACTTAGCAATACTCTCCAGATCACCGCAATGACACATTGGAATGACAACCACTGTCGAACAACTCCCGAATTTGTGCCGATGGAGTGAGAAAGAAGAGCTAGATCGGGTCGACGAAAATAGCTAAGCCAGATCGGGTCGGCCAGCATGGCTCGGCCACCATTTTTCGCTAAGAGCTTTTGATATTAAAGCTCCCATGTAGCCACGACAAGTACACCATGACAAATTGCTAGAGCACCGAGCACCCATAGCAAATTGCCATTATACCAAGCAACGTCAGAGTGCTAGACAAGGGCTCACATTTAGATCAAGTTTTAAAATCACCAAAAACACATGCCATGGATCGGCAACCGCTGCCTCACCTTTTCCAAAATTGAGTCATTGGAAAACATGATCTAAAGGAGAGCCGAGGAAAAGCACTGAGATCACTTCATGCCCCTTTCATTCATTCAACATCAGCATACACCGTTTGAAAACCCAACAATCCGATCCGCCTAGACACCAATGTTGAATCAATGAAAGGGGCATGGGAGAGGCTCGCGGCAACAACCTCTCCTATATAAGCTATTAGTGCGAGGCTCGCTCTGCATTAGAAATCTGCGATAGCACGAACAACTCCCTTAAAAATCCAATTCAATGAAAAATGTGACCAAACAGCCATCCACGACACCATTTTTGGAGCTCGGCCAGATCGGGTCGGCCAGAATGGCTTGCCCAGATCGGGTCGGCCAGGATGGCTCGCCCAGATCGGCTCGGCCAGCTTGGCTCGGCCAGCATGGCTCGCCCAGATCAGCTCGGCCAGATCGAGTGGGCCAGAATGGTGACTTGGTGACTTGGTGAGAGTACTTGGAACCGTCAAGAACAAAGGCCAATCTTACGTGCAAACTCTGCTACTGCGCAAACATAGGTTGCAATTATAGAGAAATTGCAAGGCTGTCACAATGGCCCGAGGCCAATGCTTTGACTACTAAGTCAATTTTCTCTTGCAATCGCCATGCCGCCATTCACAAATAGATCTCCCCATTCACTTGTGACGATGCACAATCCAAGTGCTAGACGCGAGCTCGCCCTTGAAAGGCCATGTTCCAAG
Organism: Cupressus sempervirens; assembly: GCA_028749045.1. NCBI lineage: Eukaryota > Viridiplantae > Streptophyta > Pinopsida > Cupressales > Cupressaceae > Cupressus > Cupressus sempervirens. The sequence continues at coordinate 687,725,438 of CM053789.1, read as the reverse complement.
ACATCCCGATGACACATTGGAACGAAAACCGCTGTCGAACCATTCCCAATGTTGTGCTGATCGAGTTGGCATAGAGGCGATCTTAGGGAGCTCCCGCATAGCAATCGAGAAGTGCTTTCATACCCTTCTCTCACAAAAACCAATGTTAGCTGAACAAATTTAGAATCCAAGGCTCGTATCCTCCGATATCGTCAGCACTGGGTCTATATTCAACGGCCACAGAGAGGTTCTGATAAGAGAAGCTCCCCTTCTCGCTTGCACAAACATCCCCAAATGCTAGACGCAAGCTCCCGCACTTAGCATCGCTCTCCAGATCACCGCAATGACCCATTGGAACAACAACCGCTATCGAACAACTCCCGAATTTGTGCCGATGGATTGAGAAAGAAGAGCCAGATCGGGTCAACGAAAATGGCTAAGCCAGATCGGGTCGGCCAACATGGCTCGGCCACCATTTTTCACCGAGAGGTTTTGATATTAAAGCTCCCATGTAGCCGCGATAAGTACACCATGACAAAATTGCTAGAGCACCGAGCACCCATAGCAAATTGCCATTATACCAAGCAACGCTGGAGTGCTAGACAAGGGCTCACGTTTAGATCAAGTTTTAAAATTACCAAAAAGACACGCCATGGATCGGCAACCCCTGCCTCACTTTTTCCAAAATTGAGTCATCGGAGAACATGATCTAAAGGAGAGCCGAGGAAAAGCACTGAGATCGCTTCATGCCCCTTTCATTGATTCAACATCAGCATACACCGTTTGAAAACCCAACAATCCGATCCGCCTAGACAACAATGTTGAATCAATGAAAGGGGCACGGGAGAGGCTCGTGGCAACAACCTCTCCTATATAAGCTATTAGTGCGAGGCTCGCTCTGCATTAGAAATCTGCGATAGCACAGACAACTCCCTTAAAAATCCAATTCAATGAAAAATGTGACCAAACAGCCATCCACGACACCGTTTTTAGAGCTCGGCCAGATCAGCTCGACCAGAACGGCTCACCCAGATCGGCTCGGCCAAAATGGCTCGGCCAGCATGGCTCAGCCAGAACGACTCACCCAAATCGGCTCGCCCAGATCGGCTCAGCCAGAATGGCTCGCCCAAATTGGCTCGGCCAGCATGGCCCAGCCAGCATGGCTTGGCCAGAACGGCTTGCCCAGATCGGCTCACCCAGAATGGGTCACCCAGATCGGGTCGGCCAGAAAGGCTCACCCAGATCGGCTCGGCTAGCATGGCTTGCCCAGAATGGCTCAGCCAGATCGGGTCAGCCAGAATGGCTCGCCCAGATCGGCTCGCCCAGCATGGCTCGGCCAGAACGGCTCGGCCAGATCGTGACGGTGACTTGATGAACGTACTTAAAGATTCGACTTGGTGGGCTGACCTGGCAAGGTGACTTGATGAATGCACTTGAAGGGTCAACTTGGTGGGGTGACTCTATGAACGGACCTAAAGAGTTGAATTGGTGAGAGTACTTGGCGGGGTGACTCGATGAAATGACTTAAAAAGTTGACTTGGTGAGAGTACTTGGTGGGGCGACTTGATGAACGCACTTGAAGAATCGACTTGGTTAGAGTACTTGGTGGGACGACTTAATGACCGGACTCAAAGAGTCGACTTGGTGAGAGTACTTGGTGGCTCGACTTGATGAGCAGACTTAAAGAGTCAACTTGGTGAGAGTACTTGGTGGGGTGAACTGATGAACAAACATAAAGAGTCGGCTTAGTGGGAGTACTTGGTGGGCCGACCTGGTGGGGTGACTTTATGGACGGACTTAAAGAGTCGACTTGGTTAGAGTACTTGTTCTGGTGACTTGAACAACTGACTTGGTGAGCTAACATGGTGAGTGGGCTTAGAGAAGCAACTGGGCGGAGCGACTTGATGAACGGACTTAAAGGGTCGACTTGGTGGGGTGACTTGATGAACAGACCTAAAGAGTTTACTTGGTGAGAGTACTTGGCGGGGTGAACTAATGAACGGACTTAAAGAGTCAACTTGGTGGGAGTACTTGGTGGGCCAACTTGATGAACGAACTTATAGAGTAGACTTGGTGAGAGTAGTTGTTCTGGTGACCTGATGAACGGACTTAAAGAGTCAGCTTGGCGGGGTGACTTGATGAAAGGACTTAAAGAGTCGACTTGGTGGGGTGACTGGATGAACGAACTTAGAGGGTCAACTTTGCGGGGTGATTTGATGAATGGACCTAAAGAGTTGAATTGGTGAGAGTACTCGGTGGGGTGACCTAATGAACAGACTTAGAGAGTCAACTTGGTGAGAGTCCTTGGTGGGCCGACCTGGTTGGGTGACTTCGTGAACTGACTTAAAGAGTCGACTTGGTGGGAGTACTTGGTGGGGTGACTTGATGAATGGACTTCAAGGGTCGACTTGGCGAGGTGACTTGATGAACGGTCCTAAAGAGTTGACTTGGTGAGAGTACTTGGTGTGGTGACTTGATGAAAAGACTTAAAGAGTCGAATTGGTGAGAGTACTTGGTGGGGTGACTTGATGAACGCACTTGAAGGGTCAACTTGGTGGGGTGACTTTATGAACGGACCTAAAGAGATGATGTGGTGAGAGTGCTTGGTGGGGTGACTTGATGAACATAGTTATAGAGTCGACTTGGTGAGAGTAGTTGGTCGGGTGACTTGATGAACGCACTTGAAGAATCGACTTGGTTAGAGTACTTGGTGGGGTGACTTGATGAACGGACTTAAAGATTCGACTTGGTGGGCCGACCTGGCAGGGTGACTTGATGAACGGACTTAGAGAGTCGACTTGGTGACTTGGTGGGCCGACCTGGCCGGGTGACTTGATGAACAAACTTAAAGAGTCGATTTGGTGAGAGTACTCGGTTGGCTGACCTGGTTATGTGACTTGATGAACGAACTTAAAGAGTTGACTTGGTGGGCCGACTTGGCCGGGTGACTTGATGAATGAACTTAAAGAGTCGACTTGGTGGGTCGAACTAGTGTGGTGACTTGGTGAGAGTACTTGGTGGGCTGACCTGGCAGGGTGACTTGATGAACGAACTTAGAGAGTCGACTTTGTGAGAGTACTTGGTGGGTCAAACTGGCGGGGTGACTTGATGATAAAACTTAAAGAGTCAACCTGGTGAGAGAACTTGGTGGGCCGAGCTGGCGGGGTGAATTGATGAACGAACCTAAAGAGTCAACTTTGCGAGAGTACTTGGTGGGCCGACCTGGCGGGGTGAGTTGATGACATGGTGTGTGTGCTTAGAGAAGCAACTGGGCGGGGCGACTTGATGAACGGACTTAAAGGGTCGACTTGGCGGGGTGACTTGATGAGCAGACCTAAAGAGTTGACTTGGTGAGAGTACTTGGTGGGGTGAACTGATGAACGGACTTAAAGAGTCAACTTGGTGGGAGTACTTGGTGGGCCGAGTTGATGAACAGACTTATAGAGTCGACTTGGTGAGAGTAGTTGTTCTGGTGACTTGATGAATGGAATTAAAGAGTTGGCTTGGCGGGGTGACTTGATGAAAGGACTTAAAGAGTCGACTTGGTCGGGTGACTCGATGAACGAACTTAGAGGGTCAACATTGCGGGGTGACTTGATGAACGGACCTAAAGAGTTTACTTGGTGAGAGTACTCGGTGGGGTGACCTGATGAACAGACTTAGAGAGTCAACTTGGTGAGAGTCCTTGGTGGGCCGACCTGGTTGGGTGACTTCGTGAACTGACTTAAAGAGTCGACTTGGTGGGGTGACTTGATGAACGGACTTCAAGGGTCGACTTGGTGAGGTGACTTTATGAACGGTCCTAAAGAGTTGACTTGGTGAGAGTACTTGGTGTGGTGACTTGATGAAAAGACTTAAAGAGTCGAATTGGTGAGAGTACTTGGTGGGGTGACTTGATGAACGCACTTGAAGGGTCGACTTGGTGGGGTGACTTTATGAACGGACCTAAAGAGTTGACGTGGTGAGAGTGCTTGGTGGGGTGACTTGATGAACATAGTTAAAGAGTCGACTTGGTGAGAGTAGTTGGTCGGGTGACTTGATGAAAGCACTTGAAGAATCGACTTGGTTACAGTACTTGGTGGGGTGACTTGATGAATGGACTTGAAGATTCGACTTGGTGGGCCGACTTGGCGGGGCGACTTGATGAACGGACTTAGAGAGTCGACTTGGTGAGAGTACTCGGTGGGCTCACCTGGTCACGTGACTTGATGAACAGACTTAAAGAGTCGACTTGGTGGGCCGACTTGGCCGGGTGACTTGATGAACGAACTTAAAGAGTCGACTTGGTGGGTCGAACTAGCGGGGTGACTTGGTGAGAGTACTTGGTGGGCTGACCTGGGAGGGTGACTTGATGAACGAACTTAGAGAGTCAACTTTGTGAGAGTACTTGGTGGGTCGAACTGGCAGGGTGACTTGATGAACGAACTTAAAGAGTCGACCTGGTGAGAGAACTTGGTGGGCTGAGCTGGCGGGGTGAATTGATGAATGAACCTAAAGAGTCGACTTTGTGAGAGTACTTGGTGGGCCGACCTGGCGGGGTGAGTTGATGACCAAACTTAAAGGGTCGACTTGGTGAGAGTACTTGGTTTTCTGACCTGGCGGGGCAACTTGATTAATGAACTTAAAGAGTCGACTTGGTGAGAGTACTCGGTGGGGTGACCTGATGAACAAACCTAAAGAGTCGACCTGGTGAGAGTACTTGGTGGGCCGACCTGGCGGGGTGACTTGGTGAGCAAACTTAAAGAGTCGACTTGGTGAGAGTAGTTGGTGGGCTGACTTGGCGGGGTGACTTGATGAACGAACTTAAAGAGTCGACCTGGTGGGCCGACTTGGCAGAGTGACTTCATGAATGAACTTAAAGAGTCCACTTGGTGGGCCGACCTGGCGGGGTGACTCGATGAACAAACTTAAAGAGTCGACTTGGTGAGAGTAATTTGTGGGCTGACTTGGCGGGGTGACTTGATGAATGAACTTAAAGAGTCGACTTGGTGGGGTGACTTGATGAATGCACTTGAAGGGTCGACTTGGTGGGGTGACTCTATGAACGGACCTAAAGAGTTGACTTGGTGAGAGTACTTGGTGGGGTGACTCGATGAAAGGACTTAAAGAGTCAACTTGGTGAGAGTACTTGGTCGCTCAACTTTATGAGCAGACTTAAAGAGTCCACTTGGTGAGAGTGGGCCTAACGGGGCAATGTGGTGAGTGGGCCTAACGGGGCAAGTTGGCGGGGCGACTTTGCGAGTGGTATTAGAGAGCTGACATGGTGAGGCGACTCGGTGAGTTGGTTCATTGAGATGACATGGTGAGCTGACTTGGCGAGTCGACCTGGCGAGCGAACTTAAAGAGTCGACTTGGCAACGTACTCAAGTCGACTTGGTGAGGCGAGTTGGCGAGCGGGATCAAAGAGTCAACATGGTGAGGTGACTCATTGAGTCAACATGGTGAGGCAACTCATGGTGAGGAGCTATCCTTGAGGCAACTTGGTGGGCCTACTTGATTAGTCGACTTGGTGAGCCGACCTGACAAGCTAACACAGTGAGCGGGCTTAAAGAGGCGATGACTTGGTGGGGTAACTCGGCAAGCCAACTTATCGAGGCGAGATGGTGAGTCGACTTGGTGAGCTGACTTGGTGAGCGCACTTAAAGAGTCAACTTCGTGAGGTGACTCAGCGAGTTAGCCCGCTGATGCGACTTGGGGGGCCGACCTGGCGAATGAACTTAAAGAGGCAACTTGGGTGGGCTGACCTGGTGAGCAAACTTAAAGAGTTGACTTGGCAACGTACTTGAACAACCGACTTGGTGAGCTGACATTGTGAGTGGGCTTAGAGAAGCAACTAGGCAGGGCGACTTGATGAACGGACTTAAAGGGTCGACTTGGCAGGGTGACTTGATGAACGGACCTAAAGAGTTGACTTGGTGAGAGTACTTGGCGGGTTGAACTAATGAACGGACTTAAAGAGTCGACTTGGTGGGAGTACTTGGTGGGCTGACTTGATGAACAAACTTATAGAGTCGACTTGGTGAGAGTAGTTGTTCTGGTGACTTGATGAACGGACTTAAAGAGTCGGCTTGGCGGGGTGACTTGATGAAAGGACTTAAAGAGTCAACTTGGTCGGGTGACTCGATGAACAAACTTAGAGGGTCTACTTTGTGGGGTGACTTGATGAACGGACCTAAAGAGTTGACTTGGTGAGAGTACTCGGTGGGGTGACCTGATGAACATACTTAGAGAGTCGACTTGGTGACAGTCCTTGGTGGGCCGACCTAGTTGGGTGACTTTGTGAACTGACTTAAAGAGTCGACTTGGTGGGGTGACTTGATGAACGGACTTCAAGGGTCGACTTGGCGAGGTGAGTTGATGAACGGTCCTAAAGAGTTGACTTGGTGAGAGTACTTGGTGTGGTGACTTGATGAAAAGACTTAAAGAGTCAAATTGGTGAGAGTACTTGGTGGGGTGACTTGATGAACACACTTGAAGGGTCGACTTGGTGGGGCGACTTTATGAACGGACCTAAAGAGTTGACGTGGTGAGAGTGCTTGGTGGGGTGACTTGATGAACATAGTTAAAGAGTCGACTTGGTGAGAGTAATTGGTCGGGTGACTTGATGAATGCACTTGAAGAATTGACTTGGTTAGAGTACTTGGTGGGGTGACTTGATGAACGGACTTAAAGATTTGACTTGGTGGGCCGACCTGGCGGGGTGACTCTATGAACGGACTTAGAGAGTCAACTTGGTGAGAGTACTCGGTGGGCTCACCTGGTCACGTGACTTGATGAATAGACTTAAAGAGTCGACTTGGTGGGCCAACTTGTCCGGGTGACTTGATGAACGAACTTAAAGAGTCGACTTGGTGGGTCGAACTAGCGGGGTGACTTGGTGAGAGTACTTGGTGGGCTGACCTGGGAGGGTGAGTTGATGAATGAACTTAGAGAGTTGACTTTGTGAGAGTACCTGGTGGGTCGAACTGGCAGGGTGACTTGATGAATGAAATTAAAGAGTCAACCTGGTGAGAGAACTTGGTGGGCCGAGCTGGCGGGGTGAATTGATGAACGAACCTAAAGAGTCGACTTTGTGAGACTACTTGGTGGGCTGACCTGACGGGGTGAGTTGATGACCGAACTTAAAGGGTCGACTTGGTGAGAGTACTTGGTGGGCTGACCTGGCGGGGCAACTTGATGAACGAACTTAAAGAGTCGACTTGGTGAGAGTACTCGGTGGGGTGACTTGATGAACAAAGCCAAAGAGTCGACTTGGTGAGAGTAATTGGTGGGCTGACCTGGCAGGGTGACTTGGTGAGCAAACTTAAAGAGTTGACTTGGTGAGAGTAGTTGGTGGGCTGACCTGGCGGGGTGACTTGATGAATGAACTTAAAGAGTCAACCTGGTGGGCCGACTTGGCAGAGTGACTTCATGAACGAACTTAAAGAGTCCACTTGGTGGGCCAACCTGGCGAGGTGACTCGATGAACGAACTTAAAGAGTCAAGTTGGTGAGAGTAATTTGTGGGCTGACCTGGTGGGGTGACTTGATGAATGAACTTAAAGAGTCGACTTGGTGGGGTGACTTGATGAACGCACTTGAAGGGTCGACTTGGTGGGGTGACTCTATGAACGGACCTAAAGAGTTGACTTGGTGAGAGTACTTGGTGGGGTGACTCAATGAAAGGACTTAAAGAGTCAACTTGGTGAGAGTACTTGGTGGCTCGACTTTATGAGCAGACTTAAAGAGTCCACTTGGTGAGAGTGGGCCTAACGGGGCGATGTGGTGAGTAAGCCTAACAGGGCGAGTTGGCAGGGCGACTTGGCGAGTGGTATTAGAGAGCCGACGTGGTGAGGTGACTCAGCGAGTTGGTTTGTTGAGATGACATGGTGAGCTGACTTGGCGAGTCGACCTGGCGAGCAAACTTAAAGAGTCGACTTGGCAACGTACTTGAGTCGACTTGGTGAGGCGACCTGGTGAGCGGGCTCAAAGAGTCACCATGGTGAGGCCACTCATTGAGTCAACATGGTGAGGTGACTCATGGTGAGGAGCTATCCTTGAGGCGACTTGGTGGGCCTACTTGATTGGTCGACTTGGTGAGCTGACCTGACGAGCTGACACGGTGAGCGGGATTAAAGAGGCGATGACTTGGTGGGGTAACTCGGCAAGCCAACTTATCAAGGTGAGATGGTGAGTTGACTTGGTGAGCTGACTTGGTGAGTGCACTTAAAGAGTCAACTTCGTGAGGTGACTCGGCGAGTTAGCCCACTGATGCGACTTGGGCGGGCCGACCTAGCGAACGAACTTAAAGAGGCGACTTGGGCGGGCTGACCTGGTGAGAAAACTTAAAGAGTCGACTTGGCAATGTACTTGGACAACCAACTTGGTGAGCTGACATGGTGAGTGGGCTTAGAGAAGCAATTCGACGGGGCGACTTGGCGAGCACACCTGCTGGGACAAGGTGGTAAAACGACTAGGTGATTCGACTTGGTGAGCTGACTTAGGGAGCTGACTTGGTGAGCGAACTTAAGGGGTCGACTTGGTGAGGCAACCTGAATAGTCGACTCGGTGAGGTGACTTGGGGAGCCGACATGGTGAGCGGTCTTAAAGTAGAGGCGACCTGGTGAGGCGAGACGGTAAGTCATCTTGGTGAGCCGGCTTGACGAGCTGTGAGTGGACTTAAAGAGTCAATTCTTGATTTGGAAAAGACCACATGGTTAGATGACTTGGTGAGCCGACCTGGCTAGCAAAATTGGCAAGCAAAATTATAGAATCAACTTGCTATCCCCAGCCAGGATTGCACGCCTGGGTCGACCCAACTTGGGTCACCCGACTAGGTCAACCCATCTTCGTCGCCCCAGCCTCGGGTGAGCCGACTGGGTCACCAAAGTGGGTCGGCGAGGGGAAAAAAAACAAAAACAAAAAAAATCATGGGAGGCCCTGTGCAGCGAAAAGCGCTAAATTTTGGGCATAACAAAAAAAAAAAAACAAGTTACCCGCTTTTGGATCATGCACAAGTTTCAGTTCACGTATTGCCGAGCCGACTCGAGGCATTACGCCTAGCTAGCCAGATTTGAGGTAGGGTAGCCGAAACGATCCAATTTGAGAATTTTCTTTATAAAAAGAGATCATGATAGGCCTCATAAGGCAAAAAAGAATGAAATTTTGGGAGTTCAAAAAAAAA